>CM053783.1:441753608-442353608 GCA_028749045.1 Cupressus sempervirens | reverse complement strand
TGTTAAAAAATGTATTATTATTCTAAGTTAGTAATAAAAAAAATATTATGGTGTGTTGGATTCATTGATTGGAGTTGATTTCAAATGTGTATAGTACGTACCACCTTTCCCATGATAGTGACTTTTTTTGTATCTATACAATTCAAATTATAATCAATAAGAAGTTCTTCAACTCAATGTATTGATTTTATCACACATACAAATACATATTTTCCATCACGTGCCTCCAATATGTAATTGGGATGCTTCTTAGTAGACATAGGTTTTGTACTATTTATAAAACTTGCAATATTCCCTGATTCTTTTGTAAAATATACAATATTCCCTAATGCTACTATTTTACTTTTTTCACTAACCTTTTGTTGTATATAATTTATCATGAGTGTATACCTACACATACTTTTTTTTTAATCTAACAATCTACATCCAACTATTGTAATCATATCAAGGTCTAGCATACTCCATCAATTCAACAACCTTGTTGTAAGAAACATATGTGCAATCCGTGGAAAATAGACCCAAACCATGTAATAAGGATGGTGCTATGTGATATATCCTCTCTTTAACATAAAAATTAGTATATATCGGAGGAAGTTCATCAAGTACCCATTATTTATATAGATGTTTGTACCTAAAGGGCACATCAATGTTGCCTTCACTCTCATCATCATAATAATATGATCCCCCCTTGAGCAAGGATAAATTTCATTCACTTATTGATATTTTGACCTCAAGTCAATCTCCTTGATTAGACATGGTAAATGTCTCACTTTCTTCTTCCATTCCTACATTCTCCTTGCTCAAGGAAGACAAATCTAACAAATACCTATTCACTTGTACCTACACTCCATGAAATAAGAGAGATAGGTGGCAATGAGAGAGATATTTTACAAATAGTAAAAGACATTAATCTCTATGGGGTGTATTGACCTATACCTAATGATCCATGAGATTATATGGGATGCTCATGAAAGAGCTTCAATTTTTTGCATATGTAAATCAATTGTCTTATGTTAGATTAAAAAAATCATGATACATCTACTCAAAATTACATAAATTACTAGCATCACATATGAATTATAAACATTAAAAGGTCCATGACAAGTTAATCAGATTAATCATTGATCTATCAAGAACTCTATATTGAATAGCATAGGAATTGATCACATAATTATACATTTCATTCATGTCATTGACAACCAAACCCCCCCTTCAATAATATCTAATTAAACCCCCCATCATTGATATCATTCTTCATCCACCTCATCATTAGGATCATTGTTTTCATCAACATCATCACCACCACTATCATGGTCATCATAATCATCATTGTAATCATCATCATTTTCATCATCATCATCATCATCATCATCATCATCATCATCATCATCATGATCAATACAAGCATCATCATCATGATTAGTAGCAACATCATTTGCATTAGGAGCATCATCAGCTAACTCTCAATCATGATCCACTTCTTCCTCTTCCTTGTTATCTTCTTCTTTCATCAAATTATACTTTATCATCCTTCCTCTTGGATTATGTCTAACAAAAAATGACCAACTCAATTTATATGGAACCTCTAAGTAAAATACCTACTCACATTGGCTTAGAAGAACATAGGGCTCATCCCCAACTGGCTTAAACAACCTTGTATTAATCATTGGAAATCCCTTCTCATGCTTAATAATAATTCTATTAGGATCAATTTGATTGAGTCATAGTCTATACCATTTGATGATGAAGTGAACTCATTTGAAGGAATTAAAGTTATAGTCAAGTATATCAACCAACATGCCATAGTAACAATTTTAAGACTCTTGAGGTTGTAAGTCATTTCTAGATGAAATATTGGTCACCTAGAAGACTACACTTATCCCAGAATCACAAGTTCTCTTCATGTCATCTAAATTTTTGATGCAAAATTTATAACCATTGCATAACATATTCTTGTGGTGTTTCACTTACAACAATGCCAAACATATATAAATTATTGCATCATGTGTTAAAAAAGATATGGTTGATTAACAATCATATAAGTACTTGGAGGTCTGTTAAACCATATGCTAAATCTATTTCCTTTTGTGTAACATCATAATTTCCATTATAATGAGCTTGTATAACCAATGAAGACACAGATTCCTATTTTAATCTATGACTAGAATGTTGCCATCATTCAATCCATGTTTTCATCTAACCTTGATTGTTTGCAGTAAAAAAATTTATTGTGTACCACTCTTTAGCAATTGTACAAATGTAAATAGATGACTTACAATAGATTAATATTCAAAATTGAGAATTAATTAACTATAATAGCATCCCATAATTTATTACTTTTCACTTTCCTAAATCTACTGTTTCACACCAAGTAGACCCCCTTCAATTTTTTTAATGGAGTAGAGATCCCAAATGGAATCTATATGGGTCTTTGCTGCAAGATTAGGAAGATATTGAGTAACATACACAATCATCTCATATACCATATATCTTTTAACCATAGAACCCTTGAGATGTGCTCTTTGTTGAACCAAACCCTTCAAAAAATTAAGTGTTTCTCAACCATCCACATTTACCTAGGTTGTACATGTCCATGCAATTCAATCTCCTTAGTTTGGTTAATGAGGTAGTGTTCTCGTGCATTGAAAAAAGTTGAAGGTAAACACTTTTGCATTTCACACATTAGTCAATGAATTCTTTTCTTCCAATATTTTATATCTTTTTATGAATTTTATTAAATGACAACCACCTACAAGGGATTGAAGTCATTAAAATATATAAATATGAGACTTTACAATATATTACTTATTTGATATTATTGTTTGATCTATTGAAAAAATATTACTACTTACATCATGTATTTTCCAGGATCATATATCACTTGTTTGATATTATTGTCTAAGTTGTCTTGGAGTGATAGGGATAGCACATACTACAATAATTGTCAATTGATCATTTCATTCTTTTCTAATGTAATACAATGAAAATTGAATCAAGTTTCACAAATATATTGTAAATACAAAAGATTTCAACTTAACTTGATGAAGTTATGCCAATCATGCATTTTTAGTGTTAATTCACTTTTCTTTGATATGAGATTTCTTATATTTGTAGCAAATCAAATTTTTCATATGACTTCTTTTATGGAAACACATTGATTCTCCATTAATAACCAAGGAAGGCCACTTGCATTAATCCAATCTCCATTCCTATTTGATTCAATAATATTTTTAATTGCATTATTGGAATGATGAATGTCACATTATTCCCAATATCTATTTTTTTTCCACAATGCCTCTATTACATTATTTCTACTATGCATTGTATCAAAAATATGCATAATTTATAGCTTCTCTTAGTAGGTTAGACTACTAAATTCTCTAGGATAACATTGCAATCCCTTCAAAAGGTGGTCAATGATTCCTTGATGACCTTCATGATCATCAATTACATAATTAGTCAACACAACACAATCAAAATATATAATTTCAAAACATAAACCATTAGGTGGAGCGATACTACCTCAAATTCTATTATATTCCAACTGCCATAGGTGAGGTATCATTCTTCATGGCATTGATGTAGTCTCTTCTTTCCCATTGAAAAGATGTTTTTTAGCACTTTGATAGTTATGATTTATGTGGAGGAAGTGTCTATACTCATCTAACACCTACTTTCTTAAACTTTTGAAATGAAAATATTTCATATTTGGACCATACATTGAACATGCAAATTGTCCCTTTGTTTGAAGACCTACAAGATAATGATGCAATTGGATTAAATATGTTAGTTTTTAGAATTAGTATTATCATGTACAACTAGATTTTAGCATAACATACCATAAAAATGTTCAACCTTGGGGCATCATGAATTTTCCAGACAAGCATTGCATGGAATTGAATTTATTTTTGTCCAATTGGTCTAGAGATATCATACATAGTGAAACCATTCCATAGTACTAGAAAATCATCAATAAGAGGTGCAATATATACATTCATATCTTTCACTTGGTACTTACCTATTTGGATGAACAACATCTTATAATTATTGTGGTCAATTCACTCGAAGACTTATAATTACATGTAAATAACAATAAAATAATAAAATACCTAGAAAATTAATTGCAAACATAATGTGGTCCCTCTTTATTGACATTCATGGAGGAAGGTTATTGTTGATAACAAAAATAGGCCACACCGAGTAAACAAATCTCATCTCTCCAAATGGATTGACACCATTAGTTGCCAGAGAAAGCCTGAGATTTTGAGGTTCTCCTTTAAAGTGTGGCCACTTTTCCTCTATGCCCATAAATGCTAAACTATCCACATACATTCAAATAATATCATCTCAACTTCTATTACATGCATGGTAATCCATAAATTATGCCAAGCTACTACACCTAAATAATCATTTAAGTCATGGAGTAATAAGGATGTAATGAAAAACCTTGTAAGGGACATTTTTTGTCACTTTATCATCTTGATATTTTCCCATATGGAATTTGGGTCATTCTATTGCATTTCTATGTTCTTTAAGATAAATAACACATTCTTCAAGACAAGTATCTATTGGTTGATAATCCATTCCAATATGTTTAATAATGGCACATAATTCTCAGAACAAGCAAGGGAGAACATTACATGGTGGTAAAAAAAGGTCACATATCAATTTATTGAAAAAAATATAATTTTTTAGTATGAAAAATCTTAATGGTAAATGTTTCACCTTTTATAAACTATATTGATGTATATGACAAACATTAGCATATGGGACTAATGTGAGGACAAATATTGTTCTTTACCATATATTCTCCTATGGTCTTGACTAGGCCTCTCCTCTATCTTATTAGGGATCTTTTTCCAAACCCTACCTCTAAAAGATTCTAATTCCCTCCTTCTCTTCAACTTTCCCACACCAATGATGCAATCAACTCAACTACTAGCTATCGCATGGTTACGTTCTTGGTCCACCTACACCAAATGATCAAATCTACTTTAAAATGGAGAATGATATTTGTATTGAAGGCATTGGATCCATGCCAAATCTCTTCAACCAAAAATTCAAAGTAAACCCTATTGATTTCAAGGAATTGCCTTAAATTAGGCCTAATGGGGCTATAAAAAATTAGGCCTCCAAACTCACCTTTTTGTACACAACTTGGAAAAAGGCTTAAGAAGGTGGAAAAAAAAACTTCACATATGGATACCTATTTGGAAGAGCTTTGAGTTGCACCTGGTCTCAATTCCCCAACCTTTCTATATAGTGGGATGCTAATTTTAAGCCTAAAAATGAGGGTTTGCCAATTTGTTGACAAAAATCACAAGGATTTGTTCAAATCCCTATTAAAAAATGTCAGTAGGACTTCACCTTGGAAATAGGTCTTCTTTTCCTTCATATCCTTCTCTCCAAACACTTGTATTGAATAATTCATTTCATTCAATCCCCTCAATTACAATTTCAATCTATGTGATCCCTAACCATGCTCACTTGGCTTGCCTAGGGCATCACTGTAAAAAGGAAAAACTTTCTTTCTAGGGACTAAGAAATTGCATGCCAATAGTACAAGGATTCTTCTCATACATTCGAAGACACCATACAAAAGCCATGATGGAAAGGTGAGTTAAGAATCCATCTTCCAAAACTACTTGATTCAAGCCATTGACTATGCAAAAATCAAAATATTCTAAAAATGAAAAGGAAATGGAATCAAAAACCTATCTAATCACACAAAGAACTTAGTATTAACTAGAATCAACTAATAAATAGGCTACAGTATGGATTTTAATCCATTAAATTCCCTAATGAGACAAAAGGATCTGACTATGGTAAAATAACATAGAAAATTCTTGCTCATTAATCAAAATTTCTTCATAATGCCATCCAAACCTTGTCATAGGTCAAGGAAAGCCTTATATAGGTCTAGGTCTAATACCTATTCTTTGACCACTCTGAGGTGGTTATTTAACCCCATGCTCAAAATTGCACTTTCTGCAATTCAAGTTGTCATGCAACTTGACAACTGTTTGTCTAAATGGACTAGGCTTGGTCAATCTAAAAAACTCTTGAATATGTCACTTAGGACATGAAACCACCAATCCAAATTTTTCTTGTCCATTCTAGCACTCCAAATGCACAAATTCTACTTTTAACAAGAATGGCGACAATTGCATCACACTTAGCAACTTTGGACAACTAAGTAATATTGCATGTTTTTAAGGACCTAATTGGACCTCCTAATAGAAAAAACACACCCTAGGACTCATTGGTCCCTTTATCACACTAGTGGCTTGGCTAAGGCCACTACAAGCCAAAACTCAACTAGGAACCCTAGGTTAATAATTAGCCTTACCTAGGTGCTCCTGCACCATGCTCCCTACAAGAGTAAATCATGTCACTCCTATAGACAAGATGTCCTCATCAATTCCCAACTTCTTAAAATCTAAGGCTACCATGTATTTTCCCTTTGGTTCTAATTTATTCTTACACTTGATGAGATGTTCCATGTACACTTTATGTCTAGTAGTTTTCTTGACCTTTGAATCTAGTACTTTCTTAGACTCTAGTTCCAACCTAGGAGGTAAAACATCATATGTTACATCCTTGCCAATCTCTTATTTGTTCAAGTCTACTTCTATCAAAGGTTCCTTAAACTTGGTTAGGTCTACCACATTGAAGAGATGCGAGATTTTCAAATCACTAGCTAGATCCACCTAATAGGCATTAGCTCCATACTTAGCTATAATATTATAGGGTCCCACTCTCTTCATTTTTAGTTTGGTGAATACTCCTTTCTAGAACCTTGGCCTATTCAAGTGTACCATGACATAATCACTTACTGCAAATTGAGCATATTTTCTCTTCTCATCCACTTTATCCTTCAACCTTTGTGTAGTCTCTTGTATAGCCTTCCTCACTTATTCTTGAATCTCCTTCATGGTCTGAGTGAAGTCTTTAGCCTAACCACTCCTATACTCCATAGCTCGAAGGTCTCTAAGTTCACACACACCCCTCGGATGCATCCCATAAATAATTTCAAATGGGCTCCTATCTATTTTTCTATTCATGCTATCATTATATGCATACTCAACCTAAGAAATAACCACATCCCATGTTTGACCATACTCTTTAGTTAGGAACCTTAATAAGTTACCCAACACCCTATTAATCACCTCGGTTTGACCATCAATCTGAGGGTGTAAGGTAATCGAAAAGATAGGTTAGTTCCCAACCACTCCATAAGGTTTTCCAAAAATGGCTCATAAACTTAACATCCCTCTCTAACACAATTCTTAAGGGTAGTCCATGGATCCTTAAAACCTCTTTAAAGGATAGATCAGTTATATGACTAGCATCATGGGTAGTTTTGCGAGGTATAAAATGACCCATTTTACTAAATATGTTCACTACAAAATAGATGCTATCACATCCCTATTTTGTCTTAGGTAACCCTACAATAAGATCCATGCTAACACACTCCCGTGACCTATTAGGGATTGGTAAAGGTTGGTAAACATACATTAGTATCTTCTCATTTCTCTTTCATGCACACTACACATTGTTCTACATATCTTGTCACATTCCTTGACAATTTTGGCCAATAGTAGAACCTTTGAACTAGTTCTAGGATCTTGCTAATGTCAAAATGACCACTTACGCTTCCATTATATTTTTCTTAGATATTCTTCTCTCTATAGAACCCTTAGGAACACACAATTGGTTTCCTTTTAACAATAGTCCACTATATAAGGTATAATCAACAAGAGAACTATGAAAATCATTTTGAAACTTAGTGCATACCATATAAGCTTTAGCAAAGTCTTCATCATCCTTGTAGAGGTCCTTGAAACTCTCTATGCCAATGCTATGGAGTTGAACTTCTTGAATAGTTATCATTCTCTTGCTTATTGCATTTGAAACCTTATTCAACTACCACTTTTTGTGCTTGATTGCTAATTTTAAGGCTTGAAGATATTCCTTCCACTTCAAATGTCTATTGCTTAAATTTTCTTGGTTATTGATGTAGCTAAGGGATTGGTTGCTATTAAATACCACAAAGTCCTTAGGTAGGAGGTAATTCCTCCACTTCTTAAGAGATTGGACTAGGCCATACAAATCCAAGTCATATGAAGAATACTTCTTCTTAACATCATTTAGATTCTCACTGAAGAAAGCTACTAGTCTACCTTCTTGACTCAACACACCCCCTACCGCTAGCCCACTTGCATCACATTCTAGGGTAAAAAATTTATCAAAAATAGGCAATTTAAGGATAGGTTGTGTGGCTACTTGTTCTTTCAACTTTCAAATTCATTTTATGCTTTAGAAGTCCATCTAAACTTAGTCTTGATGTCTAGCAAAGGTGCACAAATGCCACTAAAGTTTCTAATAAATTTACTATAGAATTGAGCTAATCCATGAAAGCTCCTTACCTCTATTGATGTGGTAGGTGGTGGCTAGTTTAGGATAGCTACAACTTTGTCTTGGTCCATCTTCAAAGATCCTTTAGATACTACAAATCCCAAGTATACAAACTCTTGCTTCATGAATTCACATTTCTCCAAATTGATTTCCAACTTCTCCTCATGCAACTTCCTTAGTTCCATCTCCACATGCTTGATGTGTTCTTCTCTTGTATTGCTAAAGGTGAGTATATCATCAAGAAATACCACCACAAACCTCCCTATGCAGTCCTTCAACGCTTTGTTCATGAGTCTCATGAATGTGCTAGGAGCATTGGAGAGCCCAAATGCCATCACAAGCCACTCATACAATCCATATGTGGTCTTAAAATTTTTCTTCCACTCATCACCTTCCTTTATCCTTATCTAATGGTAACCACTTTTGAGGTCCAACTTTGTGAAATATTGAGCTCCTCCAAGACAATCCATTAGGTCTTCAATTCTAGGTATGGGAAACCTATACCTTATAATGATCCTATTTATGGCCATTGAGTCTATAAAAAGCCTCCATTTTTCTCCTTTCTTGGATGTTAAAGCTATTGGCACTATACAAGGACTAATTCTCTACTTTATCATACCCTAATCTAGGAGTTCTTGCACTTGTCTAACTACCTCTCTATTCTAATATGGAGTAAGCTTATAGGCTGCATTTTTTTGGCAATGAAGCACTAGGTAAAAAGCCAATATGTTGACTTATCACTATCCTAGGAGGTAAAGTTGCAAGTGTCCCATCACTGTAAATGTCCTTATACTTTTCAAGAATCTATTAGATTTCAATGGGTAAGTGCTCTTGTTTAGTTTTCTCTTCCTCTTAACAAGAATGGCATACCCTTCACTATCTTCATGCTTCAAGGCATTGATAAAATCCTTCCCACTACTCAACAACACACTAGGAGTCTTGAACTGTGATTCATCTTCCTCTAATAAGGACTAAATCTTGAAAGTCCTTACATATTTCTTAAAAGAAATGGAGTTCTCCTTCCTATCATAGAAAAGAACTATGTCATACTACTAAGGCCTTCCCAATAGTAGATGGCATGCATCCATAGGCAATATATCACAAAGAAATTTTTCCTTACAACCTTCAATTGAAAACTCAACCTGAGTTTTCTCATTCACTAATACACTAAACCATGTTTCCTTGTATGGTTTAACATGAGGTATCTTTACCAATTTAATCTTATCCACTACTTCCTTTGATATAATTTTGTCTATGGAGACTGAATCCACAATAAATTTGCACAATTTGCCTAAAATCTTGCACCTAATTTTGAATAAGATTCTTTTATGCTTGGGTTCATCCTTGGCTAGTTGTCTAATCAAAACTCACTTGAAAATTAAGTTCTCTCCTCTCTCTAGCTGAATATGGTCCATCTTAGATACCTTAGAATTCATTGTATCCTCATGAGAATATGCAACTCTCTTATCACCACTTGAAGATGTAGGCTTGTTAGGACATCTATAAGTAGGGTGGCCCAATTGACCATAACATTTCATACATGCAAAATATGAGTTACTTCTACCTCTACCTCTACCTCTCCTCAATTGGATCCTCCTTGACTGCCTCTTCCTCTTGTATAACCTCCCCTTGAAGTAGTTTCATTTCTCTAGTAAACAAATTTAGACTCACCTTGGTTCCTTTGATCAATACCTCTGCCTTAGTAGCCACCTCTATGTCCTCTTTTATCTCCTCCTCTTCCTCTACACTTAAATTATTAATCTCCCTCGTTCCTTTTCTTCTCTTCCACCTTAAGAGTCAATTAATGACACTTTTGAATAGTGGTAGGGGTCCATAGGCTTAGCTCTTCTTAAATGCTCCATTTTACTCCACCCAAGTATCTTGCTACCTTAATAGGTTCCTCTTCCTAAATTTTGGACCTTAGGCATAATTTTTTAAATTCCTCTCTATAAGAGGCCACATCTAAGTCTTTATTCTTTAGATTTTTCCTCTTTCTATGTAATTGTACCTCATAATCCTCTTGCAGATATGTCTCTTTCACCTTGATCACCATGGCATTCTAGTTAGCTATAGGCTTCTTACCCATGCTGATCTTTTCATCTTGCATGTATTTCCACCATGTTAATTTTGAGACTCTAAGTCTTGATTTGGAAACCTATACCTTTTTTTACCTCTATGACACCTTCACACTCAAAGTGATTCTCCATTCCCTCAATCCATTCCATCACTTTATCAGTGTGAATATTTCCACTAAACAATGGGATTCCTTCTAAGGCTTTTCCTACTAGGGCTTTGACAACCTTCAAGAATGGGTCCTTGTCTATTGGAGGGTTTGACCGAGGTATAATGTCTTCCTCAGTAATATTTTCTTTACCTTTGTCAATTCTTTCATATTCTTTGTCTTTATTTTTAGTAGCCTCAACAACTTCTTCTAGCTTTGTCTTCATTTCTTCCAGGGCTCTTTAAGGATTCTATTTTTGTCCTTTTTCTCAACCATCTCCTTAGTGAACTCTACATTAGTCATCATAACATTTTCACCTACTAATTTTTGTTCAGTTTGAAACATCTATCCACAATCCCAAATCTTTTGGGGCTCTGATACCACTCGAATGTACGTACAAATCTTTCTCTTCACCCTATCTTCTCCTAGGCTCTTGACTAGGCCTATCCTCTATCCTATTAGGTTTATCTTTCCCAACCCTACTTGTGAAGGATTCTAATCCCCTCCTCCTTCTCTTTATCTTTCCCACACTAATGTTGCAATCAACTCAACTGCTAGCTTCTCTCATGGTTACCTTCTTGGTTCACCTACACCAAATGATCAAAGATGATCAAATCATCTTACCAATGGAAAGAGAGATTTATCTTGAAGTCATTGGATCCATGCCAAGGATCTTCAACCAAAAATTAAAAGTAAACCCTATCAATTTCAAGGAATTACCTTAAATTAAGCCTAATAGGGCTACAAGGAATTAAGCCTCCAAACTCACCTTTTTGCACACAACTTGGAAAAAGGATTAACAAGGTGGAAAAAGAACTTCATATATGGATACCCATTTGTAAGACTTTTGAGATTCACCTAGTCTCACTTCCCTAACTTGTCCATATAGTGGGATGCTGAATTTACTAATAGAAATCACAAGGGTTTGTTCAAATCCAAATTAAAATATGTCACCAAGACTTCACCTTGGACACAAGTCTTCTCCACCTTCATATCATTCTCTCTAACTACTTGGATTGAAGTACTCATTGCATTCAAACCCCTCACCTATTGTTTCAATCTCTGTGATCCCTAACCATGCTCACTTGGCTCGCCTAGGGTATTACTTTAAAAAGTCCAAACTTTTTGTCTAGGGCTAGAGAACTTGCATGCCTATAGTAAAAGAAGTTTTCTCACACATTCCAAGAGAATATGCAAAGGCCATGGTGAAAAGGTGAATTAAGACTCCATCTTCCAAAACTACCTGATTTAAGCCAGTAATTATGTAGCAACCAAAATATTTTAAAAATTCAAAGGAAACAAAATAAAAAAAATATTTAATCACACACAAAATTTAGTATCGACCACCATCAACTAATAACTAGGCTACAATATGGAGTTCAATCCATTAAATGCCCTAATGAGGCAAAAAGGCTCTGATTGTGGTAAATAACACAGAAAAATGCTTGCTCATTACACAAAATATCTTCACAATGTCATCCAATCCTTGTCATAGGTTGAGGGAGACCTTATATAGGTCTAGTTCTCATTCTCCAACCACTTTGAGGTGGTTTTTCAACCCCATGCTCAAAATTGCACTTTTTGCAATAAAAGTTGTCATGAAAACTTTTGCAATTTTGCAAAGTTGCCATGCAACTTCATAACTTTTTGTCTAAATGGACCAAGTTTGGTCAAAGGCTTCTAAAAATCTTTAAAAATCTTGAGTATGTAACTTTGTAAATGAAACCATGACTCTAGCTTTTCGTTGTCCACTCTAGCCCTCTAAATGCACAAATGCTACTTTTAACAAGAATGACAACAATTGCATCACACTTAGCAAATTTGGACAACTAAGTAATATTGAATGTTCTTAAGGGCCCAATTAGACTTCCTAATGGAAAAAACACACTCTAGGACTCATTAGTACTTTTATCACACTAGTGTCTTAGCTAAGGCTACTATAAGCCAAAACTCAACTAGGAACCCTAAATTAACAATTAGCTTTAACTAGGTGCTCTTGCACCAGTGACATTGTTACATTGGATAAACCATTCATAGCCTTCAAATTCACCAACAAAAATACAATAAAGAGAAGATTTTATTGTAATCCTTCATAAAGGTCATGTTTTCCTTCTCAAGTAGAGGTATATCATGGAGGGCCTCAATGTCATCCTCATCATCATCAACAATAGTAGCAACACCAGTACCAAATCTGTCATGGATCAATGCATTTGTACCATCATCTTAAAATATATTTCTTGGCACATGACCATCATCGTCCATGGGATCATGATCTTCTCATTCAATACTCACAACTCCATGTTCCTCCATATTCATACCTTCGTGTTCCTCCTAGATGTGGTGGTCCATAACATGTACTACCGTCGAGAGATCAACCTATATGAAATGATGATAATCAAACCCCCCTTCTATGGTTCATATGTATATTTATTGCGAAAACAATATAACAAACAACTTACCAATAGATGATAATCAAACCTCCTTTCAATGTGAACATTCTCCCTACAATGTCTCTTAGTTATTTTGATTTCAATTATTCTTGTCTTTAAGCTATTACAACTCTTGCAAGGACAATAACATTTTTCATCACCTTCTCTTTGAAAGTTAGACAATAATCTAGTAATTGTCTCCATATTTTGATCAAATTCCCTTAATATTATCTAAAATGATCCTTCTTCATGGGAATAACTTATTCTTGTACCCTTATTGAATTGGTTGTACTTGCTAGATATATCATTGATCGCCATTTCAACATACACATTGACATTAGAGAGAAAACCTTGAAAAGAATTGGACATGGTGTTCTTAATTTTTATATCTACACATATGGTTTTGAAAGAAAAAAATTGGTGTACTTAATGTGTATATTTGCAAAAAAATTGGGATATTGTACTTAATGTTTATATCTACACATATGGTTTTGATTTTTTTTTTGTTGTAATTAATGTGTATATATGCAAAAATATTTGACATGGTGTACTTAATGTTTATATCTACACATATGGTTTTTTTTATGGTAGAATTATTGAACAATTTCTAAGTCTTTTGGAACCTACTCATAACTCATGAGTGGTAGACTGAAATATGGTGTTTGGTTAAACTCATAAGTAGTTGGAAAACTCAAAACAATTTTGGGAAAATGCATTTGACCTCACCTTTCCCAAATTCACCATTATTCCTTTTCAACATCCCACCTTTTCATTTGATCCCTATTCATCATATTTCTCACCCAATGATTGATCCATCTCACCCCTATACATATGCTCCATTTATATCTCCATCTACTGCATCAACACAACTCTCATTTCATATTGATTACTTGTTTAAACTATCTTTCTCCCATTGATAAGTTTTGTTAGTGGTGGAGAACTAATTATCTTAGTTGTTGATGAGAACTAATATAAATTATTGTCTAGATTAGGGACATAAAGGAAAGATATGGGTGCAATGGAGGAAATTCATGACATAGTTTATGTTTTATTTATGTCTCTTCGTTTTGATTTTTTTCAAGGGAAGGTCATCAATGTTAATAGAAAATAACAATGCACTTTTTAAGAGTTTACAATTGTTCAACAAAATTAATGTTTTAATTGAACTTTTAATAACTTTTATAATTTACACACACACACACACACACACACACACACACACATTAAGATTTTAAGATTAGAAATATTTGAATAATGAATAACATGTCACAATATTCTAAAATGATATGGATTTTAGTATAATTTATTTAGTATATTAAAATATCAAGAAAATATATTTTTGATTTCAAATACAATCATTTTCTTACTAATAAGGATGCCATCAGATATTTGTAAGCTGCATTCCACATAAGCACCAATGTCTTGTTTGCAAAGGCATTAATTTTATAAATAAGAAAATTTATATGACTTGATTGATTTGACAAAGACTAAGAATGTATCAGAAAAACTTTAGTGAATTAATTAATTTCAGTCAGTTTCAACACGCCCAACATGACCATCCAAATCTCTCTCTCATTGGCGCCTATCCTTGTCTTGGCCTGCATTGACTCAGTGTGATCTCCTCCAAAGTTTTTGTAATGGTATTTGTTTTTTGATTTATTTTATCTCAATATGAACATAAAGTATCTATTAACATTAGCAAATATCCATGTTATAAATAATTATCAATCTGTCTATTATTAATGACTTTCCATTATACAAATTCACTAGATACTATGTATAACATGGTATGGTTTATTATATAAATTAATTCACATGGTTTTTTTTATATATATGAGTCATAATTCTATTGATGTTTTTTTAGATTTATTTCATTATGGTTTTAGAAGATATTCCCAATTTCATGCAATCATGTTCAAAACCCATTCCTATCTGGGGTTTCTACTTAAAATGAAGATATATTAAGTTTCCACCCTTGCAAAATTTTGATGATACGTAGAAACTTAGGAAAATTTGATCCTAAGTTTCCTAGAATGATAGGATCAGCTAAATCTAGTGTAGCCATGTAACTACCTACAATAGCACATATGCTTAACATGTAGAACATAAACATAGATGTGGCAGGGAGATGAAACAATAACCGAGCACAAGACATATGCATAAAGTGGCTTTGGCCAAAGCACTTGAAGACCTAAATTTACAATTGGTAGATAGAATGGAATGCACATCATTTCCAAATCTACCCTTCCCCATTATCCACATTTAGCACCCCTCCCATAACATGTCCAAAATGTGTAAATAATTTAAAATAATTAACTATGTGTCATTATATATCAACCTAATTTTATCTCCAAATAAATACAAAATATCATACTAATCCCAACATATTGAATGTTTGAACATTCAATTTGTTTAAAAGTAAAATAACTTAAAAATAAAGATAAAATTTCCTTTCTCCAATTTTTTTTGTGTGTTAATCTTCTATTATCACTTCACTATCTAAGTAATTAATTACATGTCCTCTATATAAAACAAATCGAAACATTTCTAGACACACTATGAGTCTTTTCCCATTTTTACTCTATTCAACTAACAACTTTTAAAAAATAAGAACTATTAATTGACTTAGTGAGAAAATGTCCTAAGATCACTAAAAATCGCATCTATCAAATTAATTACTTCATTATACATACACACAGTCAAAAAAACAAAACAAACATGAATGAAATGAAATATAACTTAATTGCACTTTTTGGTTAAATTAAAATTACCCAAATTAATATTGTAGACACCCTAAATTTTGAAAATACCTAAAACAATGCAAATTAAGGACAAAATTAGATAACAAAGGAAAACAATAGACTTTCAAATCAATGGTGACATCAATTCATTAATCATTCAATCACTTATGAAATAAAAAAGGACCTAAATCATTTTAAAAAGAGGAAAAACAATTCATAAAATCATAAAAGGAAATTAAAAAGGAAAAAGGAAAATATAAAAGTTGAAAATAAAGGAAACATCTAATAATTTAATTAAAGTCATTTATTCTCACAAAAGTGAAAATCCTGCTTTTTACAATTAAGAGAATTGAAAAGTCCTTTTTTATCCTCACAAACTAAGCTTGTTGGACTCTTCCTCTTAGTGCCTTATGGGATATTTATAGTTCACCATTACTCTCGAGTGAAAAGTAAAATCCTAATCCTTACCCCAACGCCCTCCTAAAATCCTATAAATAGGAGAGAAATTCAAGAGCAAAAGGACCCAAGTTTTAGGCATCTGCACTATAGGCACATTTATAGTTATCATCCCTTTTAGATTTGTTATTATAGAGAATTCATGTCATTTTGATATTATTTTAGCATTCATTTTATTGTCATTTAATATCATTTAGGATTACACATGCGCATGATTCTAGCATTCTAGTGTTATTATCTTCACATAATTTGCATTTTCATGTAGATGTAGCAAAAACTTTGATAGATCTATATTAATAGCATATTCCAATTCTAGAACTATCACTAAGATGTTGTTCCGAGAGAAATTTTAGTAGTTGTAGTTAGGGAAACATGAGATGTTTGTGGAGTCTTTGTTTAACATTGATTTCTTAGGTCTAGATTAGTTCATTGTTATTTTGATTGCACTATGCATTAAGGTCTCATGAATATGTGATTCCACCATGTACAAATATATGCCATAAAGTCTACATGTGAATTAAATAAATTTGGATTGTTCTAAGCTAAAATTATATTTTCTTTCTTCAATTACCTATATCTTTCGTAGAAATGTTGATTTTTTAAATGCAATTAATGCATAAAACATTTCCTAAAACCAACATGTAATGTTGCTATGGATAAATGTTCAGCATACAAATAAAAATTGGACATTGTAAAATCTACCATATAGATCAACACTATAGTATTGGGATATTTCATTCTTAAAGATGGACAATAAATCAAAGGTGCTGAAGTACAATGGTGAATGTTGATTTTTAAAAAAATCATCACACACATGAAAATCTGAGCCCATTTATAGCATCTTTTTCTTTTATTTTGTTGAAACACAACAGGCTGAAAACAAGAGTAGCTTTGATGATTAGTTGCAAAAAAAATAAAAAAAATTGAACACTTATTTTAAATGACAATCACTATTCAAAGATCCCAAGAGGTATTCAAATTCTAGCATGGAAGAAATAAGTAACTATGTTTTATAGATGAGTCAACACCGACCAAAGAATATGAAGTTCATGAGACCATTTAGTTGTCAAATATAATATTATTGTTCAAATTGTAAGACTTTGAAGCCAATAGGACGTACATCTAGTCAAGAAATGGTTGGTCAAACCATGGTCAAAGGTTGAGCAAAGGGTAAGATAGTTCACATGGATGCAATTAGTCTATGTTGATCTTATTTGATGTGTCTTAAAGGTGGATCAAATGAGTAGTTCAGGTGATTGAGTCCAATATTTTTTTTAGCCTAACCCACTTTGGGCCTCGACTATAGACTTATAAGATGTTGTGGGATTATACATATAGTAAAAAAGGGGGGATGAGAATTCTTAGTAAGTATGATAGTTTGAATGGCTATGAGAAGAAAAGACTATGGGGATTGGACGTCTGAAAGTGTTGAATTGGAGAGTAGAGAGTGAACTTATTGACGGTAATTTGATTAGAGTTTTTGTTGAAGTGGCATAGTCAACTCAATGATATTGCCATACTGTAGGCTCTATGGATTGGTAATGAATGATATATGTTTTCTCTCTCTTATTATGTGTTTTCACATGTACAAAATTATTTTTTGAAAGATCTAGTTGTTGCTCATATCATTTTGAATGATTTTAGTTGCACCCATGTACTCCAAGATAGGAGTCAACCTTGGCCCATTGTAATAAGGTGAACCATATTGGTATGGAAGGCTTTTCTTCAAAAAATTGTATGAAGCATGTGTAGGCTACATTGATTCTATTTATAAGACCAAATTTGAACATAGGATTGGGCATTTATGATGTACATTTGACAGTTTGAATATCAAGTTGATAGCATAATGGTGCACTACTTCCCAAATTTGGAGGTATTATGTGAAAGTGTCAAATTGTGGTTTTAACTCCTAGAAAACATGTAGTTCCTCTTCCATTCCTAATCCTTGATGAATGTCTAATGAATCGATTGTTTGTGTTTTATGATGTGTAGAATATGTAGGTTTTTTTGTTTTTCCTTAGCACACAGATTACTTAACTTGTGAATAGAGTTGGTTTGCTAGAAGTGGAACCACCAAAACTATAAAACACATACCACCTACCACTACATACATAAAGAGGAAAATGTATGAAGGAAAAAAACACATGAAATAAGAAGGACCCCTCAAAGAATAGTGTTTGCAGCAATTATCTATATGATAGAAAATTAGGAGACAAGGTCTAGATTGTAGGTCCATCTGGTAAAGTTATGTTGTTACCTAACAATTATCCAAGTGTAATACCTGCCATGATAGCCACTAGTACTAGAATATTTTCCATTTTGTGGAATACATGTCTTTGCATTGAAATTGGTGGGTGTTACTCGAAATGTTGGTTGACTTCTATACACACCTCCTCTTTCAGTTCTACCAGAAGTTCTTACATCTATTTAATTCCTTTTTAATGTCTATTGTTGCAAAAACTATGTGCTCATTTCTTTCTTCCCTAAGGTAGATCACTCCATTAAAAAAATTTAAGGGCTTCTTCTTAAGAAAGGATGAGTGGTGGTAATGCTGTGAAATGATCGCCTTCTTAAATAGAGGTGAAAAATGACTCAAGTACAGCCATCATATAAACTATAGTCCTTATAGCTTGGGGTGTTGATGCCTTCAGTTATAGGGTGAATACAAATACACTTGTTTCTAGTACTGAGAGTTTCATGTTGCCTATTATATCATGTTTTGTGATTTACAAAATATTGTATATTTTGAAATGCAATGGATTGTTCAACTAAAATAGTAACCTTCGATTGCATGTAGGTTCTTCATCTTGCTACCAAGTTTGATTTAATCATTTATGATATCAATCAAAAAAAAAATTAGGGCTTGGTCATGTGCAAAGGATGATAATTTTTGTGTTAGTGTAGAGCTTAAGGCCATAGAAAAAAGGAAGGAAAAGTAAAAAGATTATTCCCACATTGCTTGTATAGGGGAACTTTTTTTTAAAAAAAATATGAAAGCACTTAGCTCTATAATGTCTTAAAGATACTTGGCTTTTGAAGCCTCTAACCCATGCACAAGGGGCCCACCCAGCCAGCTAGAGTAGAGAGAGGAGTAAAGAAATTTTGAACAAACATGCTAATGTCAATAGTGACATGGCTTGATGACAAACCAAAAATTGACAAATGACAGCTCAACGACAAATTGCAGAGTGACACAAGGTAGATAGTTCCAACCTTGGCACACAAAATGAGGTAGACACATCAATAGATAAGACACATGGGAGATTGTCAAATTGCTACATTGACATGGTAGTTTTTTGATTGGGAATGTCTGGAAGCACTATTATGACACGTGGTGGTTAGTAGTGATGTGGTGGTGAATAAATTGACTCACTAGATGATAACACATGGCATGATCTAATAGTTCATCCTTCCCTAGAAGATGAAGATGTGATGAAGATAAGGAATGCAGGGAAGCACCATGTTGCCACATGGAAGTGAGCCAAGTGGTAATGATAGATCAGTACGGATGAATCAAACGACACCATGTGGTGATGACATGGCAGGGCACCCAGTAGCTGATGATGTGGTAGTGATCATATATGAAGATCCAATTAGAGGGTTCCATGTGGCATCTAGGTGGTAGTGACGAAGCACAGATGATTAAATCACGTGCTTCCATGTGTTACACGAGGTCAAACTTGAGTTGACTTAGATGCAAAATTGGAGGGAAAAATTAGGTTTAGGAAAATAAATTTTTATTACTCTTTTTTGATTTTGAATGTGCAAAGGACATTTTAAATAATTGGAGGGTTATAATAAATTTTGTAACCTTAAATAAAGGTAAAACTTTTGCATTAAATATTTGCAAAGGAATGCACACTTGAGAGTCATCCCAAGAACTTGATCTTCAAATGGACATTCTAGGCATTTCTAATAAGTGAGTATAAGAGTATCATATACCATCGAAAAAATCTTAGAAAAAACTTTCCATATATGTAGTTTTCTTTTACATGAGAATCAATATGTTTGAGTTATTCATGGTTTTTACCTAGGTTCCTATTTTTCAACCACATCCTATTATAGAATTTTAGATTTAATTTTTGTTAAAGTGGTGAAATAGGTGTGCACCAAAGGCAGCAAGGATGCATTTAGTGATGGTTTTTTCACTCTCACATTAGTTTCATAGAAGATTTTATCAAAATTTTAGATGCATACCTATTTTTTTGTTAGAGTAAGGTGTCTCATCAGTTAGAGGAGATATTTTGGGTTTGTTGGAGCACAATGATGAGATTCCTTTCAGATTTTCGTTGTAGAGAGAAGAGAGATGCTTTACAACAATAGGGTATGGAGATTCAAGTGGACATCTTTCACTTCTAGATTAGATCTAAGATTACATTACTCTCATATATCTTTCTCTTTTCTTCTTTCTCAAGGGTTGGTTCTAGTTAGTCTATGATACCACCTAGTTGGTTTCCAAGTTCTTTGAGCAAGCTTAGCTAGATTTCCACCATTCTTCAACAATTTCTCTCTTGTATGAATAGCCGTAAAGCTAATATAGATATTTTTGGTCTATTTAGTGGTTTTATGAGTTATTTACATTCATCTTGAATGTATAGCTTCAAAGAAATGAATACAATGAACAACAAACTTCTTAGTTTCATTCTAATTCTCATCTCCTATCTCTATAATTTGCAATATTTTTTGGTTTAGAGACAAATAACTTAAACCCTTTTGCAGCCCCTTAGGGTTGTATGTCTTGTGTGTTTTTTTATTGGAACAAAGAGCCAAGTAAATGCTTGATATATTTTACAGGGTTGTTGGTTACATGAGAAGGATATTTCATGAGTATGAGGTCTTTATGAACATTGATGTCTAATTCACAAAGTGATAGGATAGATCTAATATATTGATGTATGGAATATGTCACTGATATCATGGATGTATGTGTGTGATTTATGGAACTAACCAATAGATAAGACACTGATCAGCTATAGGATCAACATGTTCTTGTTGTGACATATTTGAGTTTCGCTAAAATCAAACTTAAATCAATTACCCATTTCCCTTTCTGTTTGGGAGCTGAAAGGATGCCCTCACTCAACTTGTATGTTTCAGAGGTTATGTAATTTTCTACTGCATATCTTTTTCATTGCATAAGTATAGGAGAAATAAGGGTTTTATCTAGTTTTTCTAGATTCAATTGTATGCTTTGATATTGATACCATATAAATAATTTGAGGTCCACTTGCCTAGGTCTTTTAGAACCTAAAGTAGAAGGAAAGTATAGCCTTATAGTTGGCCCTAGTGTTTGAATAGGTATGTTGTAGATGGGAATTAGCTGCTCCTAGATGTATTTGTTCCTATCATAGGGTTATTAAAAAGCTATTAATTCAAGATCTAACATAGCTAATGATCAATATATTATCCTTTTCCATTGTCTACTAGGTAGAACTTACTAAGAGTTGGAGTTTGTGCTCCAAGACCAAAAGTTCAATGTTGGAAAACTCTTGCTGATTGAACATTGGGTATTGTGGAAGAAAAAATAAGGACATTGTGTCACTTGGTAAGTAGGTGATTGAAATCCAAATGGGCAGAAGACCCCAAAAGCTAATTGATATAATGATATATCTAGTGGTGGTTGTGTGAATTTGTTTGAACATTTGAGTCACTTTGAAGATGGATAGAATTAAGGAACCCATCAAGGTTTGATATTTAATCTAGTTATAATTCAAAATCCTCTCAAGATTTTTTTATTAAATAAAATAAGTGAAGGAACAATATGATCCTAGTGTGAAGTTAGTGATTTGAATACTCATGCTCATCATATTGGTATCAAAGCACATAAGGTCTAGGAAAGGGAAGTTTGGTAAGTTTGTGTGGGTGATATAGGTTGAGGAGAGAACTTTTAGTTAAGTGGCCAAAAATATGGTATTTGAAAAGAACCAAGTAAGGAAAATGGTCACAAGGAAGGACTTGACCTATGGGGAGGAGCTAGCATTAGATGCATGGATTGCATATTGGAATGCACAAAAGAAAAAGAAAGAAAAGGAAAAGAAAGAAGAGAAAAGAGGAAGAAAGAAGAAAAAGGGAAGAAAAAACTAAGAGGTGACACATAATGAAGCTAAAGAGCACCAAATGAGAATTGGAAATGACCTTAAATGAGTACATGGATTAGGTCAATCCATCATTGTACCTACAAATTAGACCTAAGATAAAATGGCCTATTAAGAAGATTCTTCATAGAAGAGCAAGACAAGTGAAAGCAAAAGAAACAAAGGTATAGGTGAAACCTATGGCTAGTTTTGATGGAGAGATTGAGAGGAATCCCTTACTAATTGAAGAGGAATTCAATGAACTTGAGAATATTCTTGCTATGGTTTTGGTTAACCAAAAAGAGGATGGTATGAAATATGAATTTCATAATAGAATGAAAGTTAATCACCAACAAGATGAAGTTTGTGCTTATATTGACCATAGGGGTAACACAAAAACCCATGTACAAGATGATGGCCACATTCATAGGGAGGCACTCAAAAATGTCTATTTTCATGTAGAAGTTGTCATTTCTTTCTCTAAAATATATTGTTCATATCTGTAAGGAATATGTATGGAAGACTTTACTACTAATGCCTATGATGACTAGGGGATACATTCTAGAGTTTTGATTCAAGAAAATACCTACCACTTGAAAGATCAAAAGTACCATGTGGATATGTTGGAAGTCATCTTTATCTTTCTTCAAAAATTGAGAACACTACAAACAAATTGGAAAACTCAAAAGAAGGAAATTAAAGGGAATGAAAAACTTACTAATCTTCCCCTTAATGTAGAAGAAATGGGGCACATAGATCACAAGGGCATAACATAGAAATGTTGGAAATATAGGAGTAATTAAGAGGGGAGGTGAATCAGTTACCACTAAAATATATCCCAGATCCCTTAGATGTCAACTATAAAATTTAAACTAAGAAATCTAATTATTGTTGTCAGTCGGTAAATGCAAAGTGTGATTTACCTTTAGCTAATCTTAAACATTCATAGTGATTAATTTGCAAGCATAAAAGAAATAACATGAACACATGAGACACTAGAATTTAACATGGAAACCCAATATGGGAAAAGCCACCAATGTAACTAGTTACTATTCTTCACTCTTCTGAAGTGAGCCATATTAGGAGCAAATCTAGTTAAAGGTTAAAAAACACATTGTTAGGTGTGACCTTGTTAGAGGATTTAATCACCCTATAAGGAGTGGCCTTGCAAGAGGTCTTAAAACAATTCAATGGAATTGCCACCTTGTTAGAGGATTTACAATTGGCTATTAAACCAACTCTATTAAGAGATTTTAGACAACTGCTACAATGGTAAGAGAGTAACAATGAAATGACTTGATTGTGATGCAACTAAATTTCTGATTATAGATGTCTATTCTAATTCATACTTGATCCTTTATGATTGAATAACAATTTTCTACTCCACAAGGATACCTACTTATCCTTAAAGTTCACTCTCACTCTTTCTTTCACAATTCAATCAACACACTTGCACACACATTAAAAATATCAACTTGACCTTTCATTTATACCATCCATATTGTCAAGCTAGATCAAATTAAAATTAAAATAAACAATAATCATCACCATAGTCAAGTAGAAACAATACTTAAAATGATCAAGCTTCTTATGCCAAAACAACAAAATTCTTCATTGGTTGACCCTACTTAGTAAACACTAGTTCTGAGATGATTTCTTGTGTTAACCAACAGAAGCATGTTAACACTGCAAACTTACAAAAGTATCCTTTGGCAACCAAATGAACTCAATAAACATTGACTCTGTCTAACTTTCCTTTGCTAACCATGTGAACTTGGTTAACATTGTTTCTTGCATGAATTCATTTGACAGCCAAGTGAGCTCGGTAGACACTATTTTCACAAAGTAATCTTTAGGAATTCTCAGTAGACAAGGAAAACTATCTTGTTGACCAAGTGATCTCAGTAAGCACTGACTGACAACTGATATGAAATTTTTGTAACATCAAAGACAACACACAATTTGACAATTGTATCTAACAATCTCCCTCTTTGGCATTGATGGCAACACAACATGTCATAGCACAATGAAATTTGAGAACAAGACTTTCTCTGATAGAAAGTTTCTCCCTTATAGATTTTCACCAAAAACTTCTTCTCATTCATGCAGTAATCTCCCTCTATGAAGGAATTACATAACTTCTATGATAGTATACCTCTCCCTCATAAAGAATTTTTTTAGAAAGATATGATAGTAAAATTCTCCCTCTTTGACAACACATGCCAAAGACAACACATACCAAATTAGTATAAATGTACTTTGAGTACTGATTCATATGCACTATTCCCTTTGACTATGCTGCATCAATTGATTGATTTTCATCTTGGTTCATTTTGATGCATCACTATAACTTTATTTAGTGATATTTAGATAGGGGAATGAACCCTAACTTACCTCTTAGATACATGAATGCATCCTTAGCTAATGGCTTGGTGAATATGTCTGCAATCTATTCTTTTGTGTGAACATATTCCAATTTGATTACTTTTTCCTACACTAGTTCTCTAACAAAATGATAGTTTATGGCAATGTGCTTAGTTTTGGAATGCATCACTGGGTTCTTTGATATGTTAATTGTGCTGGTGTTATCACAATACATGACAACTAGTTCTTTGATCTCAACCTTCATGCCTTCCAACAACTATTTGAACCAAACAATGTTAGAACAATTTACTGTTGTTGCAACATATTCTACTTCTGTTGTAGATTGGAATGTGTAGTTTTACTTCTTGCTTGTCCAAGATACCAATCTTTTACCAAGAAAGAATGCTCCACCACTTGTACTTTTTCTATCATCAAGATATCCTACCCAATCAACATTAGTGAATACCTTTACATCTAAGTTTCCTCCAAGTTTGTACCATAAACCATAGTCTTCAGTACCTTTCAAATATCTCAAAATTATTTTGATTTCCATCATATGATTTTCTCTAGGTTTAGCTGAGAATCTTGCCACTATCCTAGCTGCTAAAGCAATATCAAGCCTTGTATGAACTACATACTATAATTTTATGATCATTGATCTATATAAGGTTTGATCTATCTCTTTTGAATCATCATCTTTGTTAAGCTTTAGTCCAATACAGATGGGGGTTCTAACTAGTTTAGAATCTTCCATTCCAAATTTCTTAAGTATCTCTTTGATATAATTAGATTGAGTAATGTAGATACCATTCTTGCTTTGTTGTATCTATAGTCTTAAAAAAAAAAATTCTCACCAAATATGGATATTTCAAACTCTTTGTTCATTTATTCTAAAAATTCTTTGCATGGTTCATCATTCCCCTTAAATAGAGTGTCATCTACAAATATTTTTCCCAATACAATCTTGTTATCTAGTCCTTCCTTGATATACAAACTACTATTATTATTAGTTCTCATCAAAATAATTTGTATAAGGTAGTTGTGCAACCTTTCATACCATGCTCTAGGGGCTTGTTTTAGACCATATAGTGCCTTGTGTAATTTGCAAACTATGTCCCTTTTGTCTGGATCAAAAAAAAATTCTAGTTGTTCAATGTAGACTTTTTCATCAAGTATACCATTGAAAAATGTAGATTTAACATCCATCTGATATACTTTAAATCCTCTGTGAGTAGCATATGCAAGAAGAGTCCTAACACCTTCTAATCTTGCAATAGGAGAAAAAGTCTCACCATAATCAATTCCTTCTTATTGAGAGTAGAATTTACACACCAGTCTTGCTTTGTTTCTTGATACTTGTCCATCTTAATTCAGCTTATTTCTAAATACCTATTTTGTTCCAATCACATTTTTGTCTTTAGGCCTAGGAACAAGGGCCCAAGTTTCATTCTTCTCTATTTCTTCTATTTCTTTATTGATAGCCTCAACCGAAATTTCATTTTCCAATGCATCTTTAACACTTCCAGGTTCAAAATCAGCAAGTAAACATTTATGTTTTAGCTTACTTCTTGTCATAGTACCTTTTGATTTATCTCCAATAATTTGATTAGGTGCATGATGCCTTCTAACATACTTGGCCAATATAGGTTCCTTTCTTTTTGAATGAATTGCACTGTCTTCATTTTGAATTTCAACTTCTAGCTCGAGTTGCTCAGACTTGGTTGGTGTAATGTCCCCTTTCTAGCATTCATAGCATGATGTTGTCGTTTGCCTATTTCCCCACAGTCCCGTAGGCTAACTAGGACATTAAAGGGGCTTAGAGGCCATTTGGCCTAGACAGTTTCAGTTGCAGGTCTTTCTGAGGGGTTCTGGGGCAACTTTGGGCATACTTACTATTTATAGTAAGTCATCTTGGACATGGCCGGACATTCAGTCACAGTGGTATGTCGATGGTAATTGTTTAAAATCGACAAGAAAACTTATTTATCATTGATAAGATTTGTTATGCATTGATAAAGCCATTTTATAAAGTTAAATTTAAATATTTAACTTTATTAATGCATAGACTATAGTTTGTGGGAAATATTTAAATTAAAAGAGTTCCCTTTATTTTTATAACACATTGGAGACATAAGGTACATAAAGGGAGTTATGTTTTATCCCACATTGAGAAATCGAAGGATTGAGCTCTTGTGAGAACACTATAAAAGAAATCGAAGAGCTTTTTTTTTGGATGCTTGGATGAAGATTAATGTTATGTTGTTGGATATCTGATTATCAGGCTTGGAGGAAGGAATCCCTCTTTGCTAGCATTCTCTTCGCTATTGGAAGACACAGTCAGGAGGATCAAGGGTGTTTTCACTTTAGGAAACACACTGGGTTTCATTTGGGGCATTCGCATAAAGAAATTTACAAGGGTTTGAGGTGCAGATATGAAGTTAGTTATTGCTATAGTGCCGCATGAACAGTATTTTGCTACAGTCGGCATGGACAGTATTTTGCTATAGTACGGCGTGAACAGTGTTGGTATCAAGTTTACTTTTTTCTCCGACTAATTAGAAGTTTGGAAGGCTGCCGACTACATCTGCAAAATACTACGGCAACTAATTCCAGGTTTCTTCTATCAAATTTTGATACTTTGCATAATAATTGTTGAATACAAGTCTGAATAGTTGTTGTAGCCTTTAAGGCAGCTGTAAGTGCACATCTACATTTAAAAATCACCCTTTATCAACAGATTGAAAGAGTTTCCAGATTTTTCATATACTGTTGAATGTGTACCAAGTGTTTGTGAAAATGTTATGATGTGTATTATGCATTTTAATGTCACTTCATAGTTGTTCGTAAATCTACTCATTGGAAAGAAATTTATTGAGGAAATCAGCTTTATGAGTTTGCATACAAAGTGTTTGACAATATTCCTTAAGTTAAATTTCTACAAGTCAAAGTTCAAATCAGGGGAGGATATTACAGTTGGCATTGGCTTAATAGCTTTAGAATGTGACTCGGTTTGAACTTCTTGCAACTCAGTAATTGAGGAAGACTCAGGAGGTGAGGTCTCATTATTGATAGATGTGTTTGGCAATGTATCAAGTTAAAAGTAAACAAATCTTTTGTAATCTTTTGGTTCCTTTTTTCTTTTTTCTTCAATCCTTTCTACAAACTCGTCAATTCTCACATGTGCACTTTCTATGATTTTATGAGTAGAAAAATTCAAACATCTATATGCCTTACTTCTATAAGAATATCCTAAGAATATACCTTCATCACCTTTTATAGAGTCTTTCAAGATATAAAATTTACTTTCAAATACTTTCAAGTAACTTACATTGGGTTTGTAGCCATACCATATTCATAGGGAGTTTTATATGAGTCCTTATTCAACTATACTTGTTTCAAAGTGTGAATTTTAGTGTTGATGCCTTCCTTCTAGTATTTGATAACAACATTCTTTTCAATCATTAAAGTCCTTGCACAAACCATGATGGATCTATTTCTTCTTTCAGCTATTCCATTCTATTCGGGAGTACCAAGGCTTGATACATGTCTTTTAATTCCTCTTTCAATGCAAAAGTTATTGATTTGGTTGGAGATGAATTCACCACCTCTGTCTAATCTTAAGCATTTCAATCTTTTCCCTATTTCCTTCTCTATTCTTGCTAGATACCATTTGAATTTCTGAAATGCTTCTGACTTTTCTCTAAAATACATAACACTCATCATTCTAGAATAGTCATCAACAAAAAGATTAAAGAATATTTCTCCACTATAGCTTTCTATTCCAATGGGTACACATAGGTTAGTTATATCTTTAGATTAATAGTTTTTGTTTTTAAAACTAGTCTTTCCCATTTTTCCAATTTGACAATTCTTGCATAAACCAACATCTAGTTTCTTCAAACTAGGAATACCTCTCACTTTTTTGAATTTTCTTATCTTAACTATATTATCAAAATTTACATGACATAATATTCTATGCCATAACCAACTTTCTTCCATTTGAGCAATAAAACATGAGCAATTACCAAGATCAAGACAAAATAAGTTACCTCTTGTTTGTTTGCCTGATCTAATCAAATTACCTTTGTTATCCAGAAGTCTTTCCTTGCCATGCATGAATTCTACCTTGAATCCAATGTTGACTAGTTGTGCCACACTCAGAAGATTATGTTTTAGTCCTTCAACCCAATAGGCATTGTCACATACAAGTTCTTTAGTTAATGAGATTTGACCTTTCCGTTTTATGCAACAAGGTTCATTGTTTCCAAACCTTACACTACCTCCTTCATAGTCTTCAAAATGTTCAAATTTTGTTTTGTCTCCAGTCATATGATGTAAACATCCACTATGTATGATCCATGTGTCATTTTTACTAACATGAGAGATAAGTGCCATCTTTTCTTCTTCTTCATCAGATTCATCTTTCACAGCAATGTATACTATTTCATCTTCACTGTTATTGTAGACACCTAAAAAACCTTTAGAAAATAAAGTATTTTTATTTTCTAAAAAATCCCTGATGACATCATCATTAATTAATTAATTAATTAATTAATTTTTATGCCATTAAATCCCTTTATCTTAATTAAAAATATTTAATTAAGGAATCCCTCCCAAAAATGTTTAAATCTTATTTAAACATTATTTCCTTATTTATTAATTATTTAATTAATAAATTGACCAAAAATCCTAAAATAAATAAAAAATTTATTTTTTTCCCAAAAGTTGGCCAATTTCCTTATGACCAATAACCTCTTCCAAAATCTTCTAATCCTTCTTTAATTTTGATT
Organism: Cupressus sempervirens; assembly: GCA_028749045.1. Lineage (NCBI taxonomy): Eukaryota > Viridiplantae > Streptophyta > Pinopsida > Cupressales > Cupressaceae > Cupressus > Cupressus sempervirens. Next base: position 442,324,115 of record CM053783.1, on the reverse strand, counting down.
AAAGGCTAATCCCATCATTTCCTACCCCTAATCCCAACTCAAAATATTTAATTAAAATTAAATATTAATCCTCATGTTTATTAAAAAAGTTTTAATAAATATCTCCTCAACCCAAACCCTTGAAATAAATAAAACTTTATTTATTTCCTAAAAATCTAATTTATCCTCATCCTAAGAAGTTCTAGCCTCTTCTAGAAAGTCTCCATCCTCATCCTAGGAAATTCTAGACTATTCTAGAAAGTCTTTATCCTCATCCAAAATCTAGACTCTTCTAGAAGATGTCTTTAAACCTAATCCTAATCCCCTCCTAACCTTGTCACATTCCCTAAACATGGGTTAAAACTTACTAACCCAAGCCAAAGTTAACAAATATCTCTTCCTTCACCCACCCTCATTAAATGCCATCCACTTGCCTATCCTTAAGCTAATCCTAAACCATCATAATCCATCCTCTAATCATTTGCACAAGCCTAAACAAGCTTAGAACCTTCCTAATCAAGTCCAAGTCGAATTTGCTCTCATCACCCTCAAAATATCTCAACCATAAAACTTTATGAAGTCCACTAGGTCATAAATGACTCTTACAAGCCCTTTTATTGCTCTTACAAGTCATTATGAGGGTCTTTATGAAGATTTTATCCCTTGAGCCTCCTTTGTTGACTCATCCTTCCCCTTTCTTCCATCCTCTCACCATGTGACATGTGTCACTCCTTGATTGGTTGTAAGGAAGCACAATCCATGTGCTCTCCTCTCATGCAATCTAAGCCCTCCATGAGCTTTTTCCCATCCTTGCATCTTAGCCCTCAATCCCTCAAGCCTCTTGCCTATAAATTGGATCCTTCCCCTTTGCAAAATAACACAATCCATGAAGTAAAGTTATAATGCTATTTTGAGAGCCAAATCCATTCTAAAGCCATCTATCCACACCAAAAATCCACAATCATCCATTGAAGCCTTTGGAAGCATATTGAGCATACATCCTATCCATTTAGATAAAGCTACTCAACAAGAGAGCTTCTTATTGAGAGAGTCCATTAATGGCTCATATTCTCAATTGAGAGCTCATCTTAGTCTATCTTGAAGTTTATGAATTTTGTTTAGTTTGTAGAAGCTTTATTTAAATTTGGTTTCTATTAGCATACTAACATTGCTCATATACAGTTATTAGCATCTTTAGCCATGAAACAAGTCTTCTTACCTTTGTCCTTGAATGATTTTTGATTTTTGAAATCCTTCTTGCCATTGAACTTGTGACTTTTTTTTTCATCCTTGCTTTCTTTGTTTGGGTACCTAGCAGCAATATGACCAATTTCTTCACATGAAAAATAGATTAGGGGAACTTTACCTTTGTATTTTCCTTTGCTTCTAGAATATTTCCTTGCAAGTAAAGCTTCAACAACTTCAAGATTACTATAAAATCTTTCCTCTAATTCTTCTTCACTTTCTGACTAAATGTCCTTTATTTTCTTGCCTTCCTCTTTGAGTGAAAGTTTGGCTTCAAATGTAGATTCCATATTCTTGGAAGTTGGAACATAATTTTCAAAGTTGTCTAGCTCAAAAGCTATCAATCTTCCTACTAACATATCCAAACTTATCTTGTGATTTGGCTCACACCTCTTTTCTTGAATAACAGACATTCTAATTGCATAGATAGGAAGCAATGTTCTAAGAACTTTACTTACAATAGTTTCATCCTTGATTTCTCCTCTAGAAGCTTTGATTTTACTAACACTGGCTTTGATTCTTTCCACATATTTGGAAACATTGTCATCTTCTCTCATTCTCATTGGATCAAACTATCCTCTAAGGATTTTTGCTTTCACTCTCCTCACATTTTCATCACCACCATAGATGTTCTTTAGCTTTTTCTACGTATCAAAAGTAGTTTTGCAATCCTTGATATCATCAAATTCATTAGAGCTACGAGCATATGCAATATCAATCATCATGGTGTTATGGTTCTTTTTCTCAGCAATATCTTTAACAGATAATGTACTAGTAGGGGTTGTATATTCTTCATCAACGTATTTCAAGCTTGAATCACTAATAGAGGCCAAGTGAAGTCTCATGAGTCCCTGCCATGCTAAAAAGTTGTCTCTATTTAGCTTTGGAATCTCTCTCTTGTAAGACATCCTAATCTTTAGCTTAGGTCCTTGAAACTTTTCTTGCAAGCACTAAAATCTCTGATACCCATTGTTGGAAATATAGAAGGAGTAACTTAGAGGGGGAGTTGAATCAGTTACCACTAAAATATATCCCAGATCCCTTAGATGTCAACAATAAAATTTAAACTGAAAAATTTGATTGTTGTTTTCATTTGGTAAACACACCAAAAATGTTGTAACTAGGCAAATGCAGAGTGTGATTTACTTTTAGCTAATCTTAAACATTCATAATGATTAATTTCCAAGTATAAAAGAAATAACATGAACACATGAGACACTAGGATTTAACATGGAACCTAATATGGGAAAAACCACCAATGTAACTAACCTAATATGGGAAAAAATACCAATGTAACTAGTTACTATTTTTCACCTTTCTAAAGTGAGCCCTGTTAGGAGAAAACCTGGTTAAAGGTTACAAAATACACTATTAGGTGTGACCTTATTAGAGGATTTAATCACCCTATAAGGAGTGGCCTTGCAAGAGGTCTTAAAACAATTCAATAGAACTATCACCTTGTTAAAGGATTTACGACTGGTTGTTAAACCAACTCTATTAAGAGATTTTAGATCACTGCTACAATGGTAAGAGAGTAACAATGAAATGACCTGATTGTGATGCAATTGAATTGTTGATTATAGATCTCTATCCTGCTTCATACTTGATTCTTCCTAATTGAATAACAATTTTCTACTCCACAAGGATACCTGCTTATCCTCCAAGTTCACTCTCACTCTTTCTTTCACAATTCAATCAACACACTTGTACACACATTAAAAATCTCAACTTGACCTTTCATTTATACCATCTATGTTATCAAGTTGGCTCAAATTCAAATTACAATAACCAATAACCATCACCATAGTCAGCTAGAAACAATACTTAAAATGATTAAGCTTCTTATGCCAAAACAAAAAAATTCTTCATTGGTTGACCCTGCTTGATAAACATTGGTTCTGAGACAATTTCCTATGTTAACCAATAGAAGCTTGGTTAATGCTACAAACTTACAAAAGTATCCTTTCACAACCAAGTGAACTTGATGAACACTGACTCCATACAACTTTCCTTTGCTAACCATATGAACTTGGTTAACACTATTTCCTACTTGAATTCCTTCGTCACTTGAGTGAGCTCAGTAGACACTATCTTCATAGAGTAATCTTTAGGAATGCTCAGTAGACAAGGAAAGTTGTTTGGATGACTAAGTGAGCTTAGTAAGCACTGACGGACAACTTAAATGAACTTTGTGTAACATCGAAGAAAACACATAATTTGACGTAGTAAGTGCTGAGAAAATTTATTGTTGATCAAACATTAGTATTGACTAAGAAAATAGTATTGATGCCAAGATAGAATCTCTGTAGTGACCAATAAATTTAGTGGTGACTAAGTGTTAGAACTTAGTAATGGTTGAGTGACAATATTTTGAATGTCTATGAGAAATCATGATTTCCAGCCAACTCAGTTGATTCCTTGTGATATGGAAAACATGTTCAGGATAAGATTAATGAGTTGGATAATTTGATTCAAGGAGAGGATTAGGTAAGATACCTAACGAATGAATTGAAGGAGAAGTTTCTAGAAAAGAAGGAAGATGAATAGATACAATGAATCTGTTGACTTGAGTAATGAACCCTAAGATCTATGGAGATTGTGAAAATGGAAAAAGACAAGAATTACCTATTTAAGGAGGTACAACAACTAAATTTAAAGAATGTGCAATAATGGGTGAGAAGGGCACAAATTTTGAAACAAAAAGAGAAGAACATAGCAGGGAAGTTGTGTATGTTTCTAGTGAGATGGAACAAAGCTGTTGAGGTTGATGGGAGAATCTAAGCAGAAGGATAAAGTTTTTTATGACAAGGAAGGATTATCAAGGAATCAACACATGAACTAAATAGAGATCTAAAATTGCATAGTGGGTTGTAATCATAAAGATATCCTATCAATTTCTTTCTAATCATTGTAAATAGTTTATATTGAAATCCTTTTAATCAAAGGTTGACCTAATAGTCATTGAAAGACTTAATATTATTTGTAAATCCTTTAACTAGGTGATATTCTAATAGAATAATCTAAAGTCCTCTGACAAGGTCACTCCTGATAGGGTGATTAAATCCTGTAACAAGGTCACATTGAATAGTGTATATTGTAAACCTTTAACAGGATTGGCTCCTAATGTAGCTCACTTCAAAAGAGTGAAAAATTGGTGATATATTAATAGTGGTTTTTCCCAAATTGGGTTTCCACATTAAATCCTAGTGTCAAACATGTGTTGAATGTTTTGTGATGTTTTACATTTGCATGTTTACAATTCAACAAGTTTTTTATATCTTAGTATAGTGAGCTACTAGTTAATTTTTTTTCTAAGATTGTAGTAGAGGTGAAGTTACAACAGGATAAGAAGAACATATAATGTTAAAGTGTTTGATTGTTAAATTGGTACTAAAGGACCTTGAGTAACTGATTCACCCCCAACCCCCACACACACCTCTCTCACTGCCAGCTTAAAGTGAAAGATCATGACTTAGAAAAGGGAGGTACCAAAGCTGAAAAAGGAGAACTTTCCTATATGGAAAATGCTAATAAGGCTACACATATAAAGTATTAGTGATGTTGCAATAAAATTTGTGGACAATGAATATGTCAAGATAACAATTGTTCTTATTATTGCTCAACAACTAAAAGAAAAGAAAGAACACAATCAAGAAATGTTGGAGATTGCTTCAGCCCTAAGTTGTATCAATTTTGATGATAGAAAAGAGTGCAATAGTGAAAAAAAAATGTGGGATGAATTGAAAAGCATATATGGAGGAGAAGGCATTGTCTTAAGAGCCAAATTAGAAAGCTTGAGAAGAAAATGTGATGCAATAAGAATGATGGAAGGTAAGAACATAGTGTAGTATTGTACAAGAAGCAAGGAAGTTGTCAATGCTATTCAAGGTGCAAATGTAGAAATTATAGATGAAATAGTGATAGGTAAGGTATGGAGAACTCTACTTCCTATATATGTAATTAGACTTTCTATAATAAAAGAGTAGAGATTACTCTAGGTAGAAGGTATAATTCATAGACTTATTGCGTTTGAGATGTTTAATTTTGATAAGTACACACCTATTACTATTGAATCTCCTTTTTATTAGTGTAAATAATTATTATTTACACTTTACTTAAGTTTACTTAGGATAAATGCATTATTTTATTATTTATTATGTTATACACCTAGGATTTTTCATACTCATACGAGTTGTCAAGTTGACAACATAGGAGTAAGCAACTCTAATTTAGCACATGGTGTCTACAACATAGGAGTTAGCATCTAATTTAAGCACATGGTGTCTACAATATCTCTATATGAGATACACCTCATCATACTTATCCTCTCATTAATGCACATATGTTCATGCACAATGGAGAATAATCCAATTCTAGTGGACATGTGCTTAGTTGTCATACTTATCTCCTAGCTTATCTCCTAGTTCATTCTAGAGACACTCTAGATGCATCTTAGAGGCCTTTATATATAGGCACCTCTTGTATATCTACATATCATATTATTCATTTTTCATATCAATATTTTGATCATACTCTATTGGTTCTTTTTTATGCTAGTTGTTGAGCTTCTTGGTCTTGGGTGATTTTACCCTAGGTCAAATTCTTACACTTTTACGTCATAGCTAGTTCTTAGCAAGAGAAAAGGAAAACATGTGAAGACTAATAGTGACACTTCTAATAATGAGCTTGATGAACTTGAAGCACTTATTATAAAAATATTTGGAAGAAGCAAAGTTAAATTACCTATAAAAAAATTTCATGCACCAAGGTTGGGCATATGGATGCAAGATGTCTTGGCAAAGAAGACAAGGATTAGAGAAAGGAAAGTAAGTACAAGGGAAGGAGAGATAACCAAGACTACAAAAATAAGAATGATGATAAAGATAAGAAAAATTGTTATATTTTTGAAGAAGAAACTATCATTGAATTTGAAATTAATGATGATGAAGTTGTCTATGTTGTTATGAAAGAAGATGTTGATGAAGATGAGAAAACTGCTTTAATTTCTTATCTGAACAAAAGTGATAGATGGATGATTGATAGTGGTTACTCCAATCATATGACTAGTGATAGAAATATATTTGAGCAAATTAGACCATAAAAGGGTGGCTATGTTAAATTTGGTAATGATATTTCATGTATTGTGAAAGGTAAATGCACTATTCAATTGATTGACAAAATCAAGTGTGACAATGTTTACTGGGTGGAAGGACTTAACTATAATCTATTGAGTGTTTCAAGATTAAATAAATTAGGGTACAGAGTTGAATTCCATCACAAAAAGGAAAAGATATATGATGTTGATGTAAGCTGATTGGAAGTGGTGATCAAACAAGAGGTAACTTGTTCTATCTAGATTTATCTGCTAAGACATGCTTGTTTGCACAACAAGAAGACATTTCGTTATGGAACAAAAGGTTATGTCATATAAATTTTGACAATTTGGTGAACATTAGTAAAATTAACTAAGTAAGAGGGTGGCCAAAAATAAAGAATCCTACCAATGCTATGTGTAAATAATGTCAATTATGAAAAATGACAAAGTCTAGTTTCAAGAGAAAAACATACACATCTAGTGATATTTTGAAATTGGTTCATACTAATCTATGTGGACCTATTTCTATTCATATTGTGGAGATAAGTATTTCATTTTATTTGTAGATGATTACTCTAGGATAATGACAGTTATGTTTCTCAAAGATAATTTGATGGATTTTAGTTATTTAAGTGATATTTGGCTAGAGTTGAAAAAGAAACAAGAAAGAGTCTAAAGTGTATGAGATCTAACAGAGGTGGTGAATTAATTTCTAATGAGTTCAACACATATTGTAATGATAGAGGAATTAAAAGACAAATGTCAACACCAAAAACCCCTCCTCAAAATGGGATAGTTGAAAGAAACATATCAATAATGCAGTGTGCTAGAACATTGATGATGGAGAAGAATGTATCACGAATTTATTGAAGTGAAGCTATTAGTAATGTTGTCTATACATTAAATAGAGTACAAGTCAAGAAAGGTAAAAATGCTACACCTTTTGAACTATGGTATGAATGTGCTCCTAATGTAAAATATTTCAAAATATTTGGAAGAAAATGCTACATATTTAAAGATAATAGGAATGGAAAAATTGATGCCAAGAGTGATGAAGGTATATTCCTAAGATTTTCCACCAAGAGTAAAGATTAAAAATGTTTAAACTCTAATATTGACAAAGTTATGGAAAGAGAAAATGTGAAATTTGATTAATTTGTAGAAAAAATGATGTTGAATTTAAGGAAGAACTTAAAGATTATAGTGCATTCATCTATGTGGATGATGGTGCTCCCAAAACTCCTACTGAGGAGGAAAACAAGGCTATAGTTTCCTAGCAAGCAAGAAATATTAAGGTCCAACAATAGGTTGTTGAGTGGGAGACAGTGGGTGTCAAGCATTAGGCAAAAGATGTTGAGTCATAGACAGACAATTTCGAGCATGAAGAACTAGAAGTGAAACCTAAACAAGAAAGAGAGAATGTGCCTGAGATTATTTATCAAGATGAAACTATTGAAGAATAGAGAAGAAGATCACCTATGCTAGCAAAGTATGTAAGAAGACATCATAAACCTAAAAAAATTATCGAAGATGTAGAATCTAGTATTTTGACAAGAAAGAGACTTAGAGATGATACATGCTTACTTTGTGTATTTGATCATAAATCATTAAAAGATGCTTTAGAAAATGAAGATTGGATCCATGTATAATGAATGAAAAAATTTAATAGATTAAAAAGAACAACACTTGGACCCTAGTACCTAGAACAAAAGACAAGAATGTAATTGGAACAAAGTGGGTTTCCAGGAATAAGCTAAATGCAAATGGTGAAGTTACAAGGAGCAAAGCTAAATTGGTATGCAAAGGATATGTTCAAGAAGAAGGAATTGATTATTGAGGAAAAAATTCTCCTATAGAAAGACTAGGAGTCAAAACTTTTCTTGTATATTCAACCTAAGAAAACTATAAGGTATATCAGGTGAATGTCAAATCAATGTTTCTAAATGGTACACTTGAGGAAGAAGTATACATAGAACAACCTAAAGGATTTGTGGACCTAGAAAAGAAGAATATGGTACATAAATTAAACAAATCTCTATATGGATTGAAATAAACCCCAAGAGCATGGTAGTAAAGACTTCATAATTATTAGTGATGAATGGTTTTGAAAGGAAAAATGACAATAACAATTTATACTTGAAGAGTAGTAGGAATAATGAGGTACTACTATCTAAAATCTTTGTTGATGACATTATATTTGGAGGAAAATAAGCATTATGCAAATTATTTGCTAATGAAATGAAGAAGGAATGTGAAATGTCATTTTTTGGTGAAATCAAATTATTTATTGGTTTGAAAGTATATCAAATGAAATTATTTATTTTCATTACTCAGTCTAAATATATCAAGGAGATACTAAACAATTTTGGAGTGGAAGAATCAAGATTAATAAACACACCTATGTCTACAAGACATTAGTTATCTAAAAGTGATGAATCTACTAATGTGAACCAAGCACTATATAGATCCATGATTGGAAGATTGCAATATGTTGTTCATAGAAGACCTAATACTGCTTTAGTTTTTGGGATAGTTGTTGATTTTTAGAAAATCCTAGTGAGAACCATATGATGACAATGAAAAGGATATTGAGATATCGAATAGAAGATTATGGATTATATTACAAGAGAAGTGATAGATTTGATTTGAAGGTATTCACTAACTTTGATTGGGCAAGATATATTGATGACAGAAAAAGAACTAGTGAAGGTGCATTCTTTCTAGGAAAGAGATTAGTTTCATGGACGAGCAAGAAACAAAATTGTATTTCCTAATCAATAGCCAAGGATGAGTATGTTGTAGCTATAGTTAATTGTTCAAATATTATGTGAATCAAGTAATTACTAAAAGGAATGAAGGAAGAGATTATAGATCTAGTGGCTATCTATTGTGATAACATAAGTGCTATAAAAATATCAAAGAATTTTGTGATGCACATAAAAACAAAGCACATTGCTACCAAGTATCACTACTTCAAAGAACTAGTTCAAGATAAAGAAGTGAAGTTAGAATATATGCATACCAAAGAACAAATTGCTAACATATTCACTAAAGCCCTACCTAAAGATGCTCATGAATATCTAAGAAGTAAACTAGGGGTAATTCCCTTAAGCAAAGAAACTTTAGGAGAAATTATGCATTGCACCAAATGTGCTGATTATTATATCTTACATATTTATGCACATAGTTATACTTTAAGAGGTGCCTAAGGTAGTAATGAAGATGAAGAATAGATTAGTCATAAACAAATGATAGATGAAAAAATTCAGCCAAACATGAAAATATCTACATAATCAAGATGTATGAAGAAAATTAAGATAGTAGAGATAGCATCTTTGACATTGTTGTCAAAGAGTGAGAGATACATAAGGACATTTGAGAAATACATAATGTAAGAGGGAGAGATTTGAATACAAATGGAGAGTATGTATACAAGATATAAGAGGAAGTTTGAACTCAGAACTTAGAGGGATTATCTGAGATGGCATGAATGAGAATAAGAATGAAACTAAGGGTACTGGTCACTTATTGAAGTGAAATATTTTTGATTGTATGGTAACAAAGAGGGAGATTGAATTTATATAATCAAATATTTAAAGGGTTTTCATTAATGCCAAAGAGTGAGATTGTTGGAAACTACAATTGAAATAGTTGTTGTATTGTCATTGATGTCAAATCTATTGATGAGACATGTTGCTATCTAATCTAGATGTTATATCTATTTGATTGATGAAGTGGATTTGATAAATTTCTCATAATAAAAGAGCCTAGTGGAAAGGTTGACATATGGAAAGGAAGCTAATGAACATTTGAATACTTAAACTCTAACAAGACAAAGTGATTTTTTAAATCATGTTGATGTTCAAGTCTTGATACTGCAAGACATTATAGATCACCTATGTAAAGCATGAACAATAAACAAAGTAAAATATTAGGAAATTATGAAGACTTTGCCAAGTGATGCTAGTGTTAACTGAGCTATATTAAGTGTCAATAAAATTTACTGTTGATCAAGCATCAATATCAACTGAGAAAACAATATTGATGCCAAACTAGAAGCTCTATAGAGATTGAGAAATTTAGTGATGACTGAGTGTCAGAACTTAGTAATGGTCAAAAAATATTATTTTAAATGAACGCATATGAGAAATTGTAATTTATAGTTGACTTAGTTGATTTCTTGGGATATGAAAAATGTGTTGATGATAAGATTGACAAATTGGATCATTTAATTCAAGGAGAGGATTAGATAAGATACCTAATGAATGAATTTCAGGAGAAGTTTCTAAAAATAAAGGAAGATAAACAAATACAATGAATCTATTGAATCAATTTGCAAAGCTAAGATCTATGATGATTATGAAAATTTAAAAAAAACTTGAATTACCTATTTAAAGATGTATGGAGATGAACTTTAAAGAATGCACAAGAAGGGGTGAGAAGTGTACAAAGTGTGAAATGAAAAGAGAAGAACATAATAGAGAGGTTGTATGTGTTTCTAGTGAGATGGAATAGAGCTACTAAGGTTGATCAGTGAATCTTAGAAGAAGGCTTAATTTTGTTGTAAAAAGAAAGTTGATTATGATGTAGGATCATCCTGGGTGTAAGAGAAATCTTGCATCACTCAAAAATATTTCCTTTTTATTTCTTGAATAAGGGTTGTCTCAATTCAAAGTTGTTGTTTCTTGAGGCTTGCTACTTAGTAAGTCAGTCATATGAGGTTGACGTATCTTAATATCAATGGTGGATATTCATCTTGGATATATCATCCTACTAGTTGAGGCTCAATGTCATATCATGAGTATTCATGGATTTATTGAGGATTTTTGGTTTGCAATTTTGGTATATAAAATTTAGGCTCATCATTCAAGGCCTAAAAGTAATCAAATAAGGCCTAAAAAATTGATGGATGGTTTCTTGTGTGAATCTAAGCTTGTAGATTAGGAGACGAGGATTCTAAAAAGTGGTTATAATAGCCAATCAAAGTTATGGTGAGAGAGTTATGGCCTTCCAAAGTTGGGCTAACCAAAAATTCCAAAATAAATGTCAAAAATGTATTTGGTCAATATTATAATTATTGTTAGGGTATATTGACCCTAGGTATTAAGTTTGAGTGTTTAGAACCTTCTCGGGTAGCATAAAATTGTCTATTTAAGAAATATTCATACATTGTTTAGGATAGCTCTGGGTGATAGTTTGCAGCTTTATGTTATAGATTATAGTAATGAATGCACCCATGTGGGTTAACATATTGTAATTTTGAATTCTGTAATTTTTCATTTACAATGATTATAAGAAGTCCATATTTTTTTTCTCACAAATTGTTGTTGTTTCTCTATTTTTTTATGTGTTTATGTATTAAGGGGAGCACCCTTTATTAAGTGGTATCAGAGCTAGAGTTCTTGAATGTGTGGACAAATCATCAAGTGTGAGGTAGTTTATACAAGGACTGTGGCTTGGGTTGAGTGTGTAGATAGATTGTTGATTGTGAGGCAGTTTGCACTAAGGTTTTATTGGAACTATGAAAATTCTTCCATGAAGAGAGCATGGTGGAAAAGTTGTAGGTGTTACACCTAAGCATTTTAGAGCCCTCCAAAGACAAATGAAAGCATTAGAAGAACAAATGCATAGAGGAATAGATCTTTTCAAAAGAGATGAAAGTGAGGATGAGGATGAAGAAGAAGAAACATTGAAGTAGAGGTGGTTTTGAACCCAAAAGAAGAAATATTTTTCAAGATCATCTCCAAGATTGGAAAAAGACCTAAGTTTGAGGTTCTTACAATTTTGGAAAATATTAACCCAAAGGAGTTGATTGATTGGATCAATCAATTGGTAGAATACTTTGAGGATCCTAATAGGATCAAGTTTCTGAAGGCAAAGTTGAAGGGACATGCAAAGATCTGGTGGTAGGAAATTCATTTGGAGCAAACTAGAAGAGTAAATAAAAAAAGCACCAGATATTACTAGCTAATAGCTAAATTGAAGAGATAATTCATTCCCATGGATTATGAGAAAGATCTACTAAAGAAAATACAATGGTCAAAGCAAGTGGGAAGATTTTTTCAAGAGTATACCAAAGAGTTCTTCTAATTTCTCATTAGAACTGGTCATGTAGAAGTTTAGCAAAAGGTTTGATAACAAAAATAGTGGTAGAGGTCATGATGGAAGATCTAGTGGATGATCTTATGGAGGCCAAAATGATGATTATAACAACAAGGATGAGGCAAGTAGTAGTAGTTATAACTAGAGGGGAAACCATGCCAATCATTTCCATGATCAAAACAATAGAGTTTAGAGAGAAAAAGGTAGAGGACATGGATCTGGAAGAGGAGATTTTCATGAGAAATTTTTTCACTGCAAAGAAGGACATAGATCATTTGAGTGTTCCTAGTGCAAAGGATGGATAGATCATATATCAAGTACATATTTCTATTGCCAATGATGGATGCTATTATGGATTGTTTGAGTGGATATATGTATTTCACAAAGATAGATCTAAAGAGTGGATACCATCATATTTTCATCAGAGTAGGTGATGAGTGGAAGAATGCTTTCAAGACAAGGGAAGGATTGTACAAGTGGTTAATTATGCCTTTTGGGCTAACCAATGCACCAAGAACTTTCATGAGGCTCATGAGTAAGGTACTAAAGTCTTTGTAAGTTTTTCATTGTTTACCTAGATGATATATTGATCTTTAGTAAGACATTATTGGAGCATTTGATATCTATTCAAAATGTTTTTGATAATTTGAGGGAAGAAAAGTTGTTGATATACCTAAAGAAGTGTAGTTTTGTGAAGAAGGAGTTTGTGTACCTTGGGTTTGTAGTTTCAATAGAAGTTTGAAAATGGACCTAGAGAAAGTGGAGGCTATCCTTGAATGGTCTACTCCAAAGAGTGCTATAGAGGTAAGATCTTTTCACAGACTAGCTAATTTTTATAGAAAGTTCACAAGAAGTTTTAGCAATAATTGTGAACCCTTAAATGAAATAATGAGGAGAGATAGGAAAGAATTTAAGTGGACTGTAGGAGCAAATAAGAGTTATAATCTATTGAAATATAAAGTTACAAAGTCACCTATTTTAGCACTTTCAAATTTTAACAAGGTGTTTCAAGTAGATTGTAATTCTAGTGGTACTATAATAGGAGATTTTTTGAGCCAAGAAGGTAGAACTGATGCTTATTTTAGTGAGAAGTTGAATGATGCCAAAAGAATATATTCTATTTATGATCAAGAATTTTATGCTATAGTTTAGGCATTGAAGAATTGGAGACACTATCTTCTTCCTAAGGAATGTGTTTTGTATAGTGATCATCAAGCTTTTCAATATTTAAATAGTCAAAGAAAATTAAACCAAAGGCATTTAAAGTGGGTTAATTTTTGCACAATTATACATTTTTTTTACAACTCAGGAGTGGGAAGTCTAATAGAGTTGTAGATGCTCTTAGTAGAAGACATATTTTACTAAAAAAGATGTAGATTGACATGGTTGGGTTCAAGGAACTCATTAATTTGTATCCAAAGGATCCTAATTTTGATCAAGCTTGGAAGGATTATACATAACCTATTACACTTGATAGGATGAAGTGATTGGATTTCATAATCTAAGATGGTATTTTTTAAAGGAAGCTAGTTGTGCATTCCAAGAAGTTCAATGAGAGATAATATCATCAAGGAGAAGCATAGTGGAGGATTGGTTAGATAGTTTGGTAGAGATAAAACCATTGCTTTGGTTGCTAAGAACTATTATTGGCCATAGTTGTAGCAATATGTAAAGAAGTTTTCACAAAGTTTTAGAGTATGTTAGATGGTAAAAGGAGTGAAGCAAAATACTTGATTATATTTGTTGACGCTCAAAATTGGGAACGCAATTTTGAGCACCATTGAGAAATTTGAGGCCTATAAATGTCTTATGAAGCTTATGTACCCCGCTATTGAGTTAATGCATAAATGGTGTTTAATGTTTCTAACACCTTTCATTTAGTGTGTCTATGTGTTCTATAAAGTTAAACTGACATTTTGAACCATTCTGCGAAGTCCCATTTTGAGCTAGTGTCAAAATTTGCAATTCTGCCCGTGTCAAATAGCGATCAGAGGCCCAGTTTGCATCTGAATATGTTTTACCCAGGAATGTGTCATGACTAGCCACTTTGTGGATGTTTAGTGTCCATAATAGAGAACTTATGTTTCAATTTTCAAGTCATTTTGAATTCGTTTTACTAGGTTTTGCACCCCGCAAAGTTGGTCATTTACTGTTTTGTGCCTTTAACTAGTTCACAATTCTAGGAAGCCCTGTTCGACCAATCATATTTTTGACCCAGTTCACCCAAATAAAAAAATTCTTTTTGTATCGTGTTCCAAGGGTCAGACACTTCATATGTTCAAATTCTGAGGTCATGACGAATCCATTTGATCAATTTGCTAACATGATTAAAAACCCAGTTTGCATTGTTTTGTTACGGCTAAGGTATCCAGATTGATTCGCATCCCTGTTCGACACATTATAACTTTGATCCTGTGATTGGTAAGCCTAAGTAAATTGTACCATTGTGTTGTGTCCTGAAAATTCTTGAAGTATGCCAGTTCTTAAGTCACGACGAATCCTTCTACATACTTTCACATGTCCATACATTTGCTAAAAATTACTTTTTGACACATTTCTTAGTTAAAATTTCTAAGTGCCTATTTTCGGAAATTCGCCAAATGTGCCCTATGATTCTTCATGAGCCCAAAATATGCAATTATATTCTCTCCATGTCAAAGAACTTATATCCTAGTTTTCAAAACACCAAGTGATAAATAACCCCAATTTATAATGGCGAACCCGAGCCCAGTTTATGTTTTTTAGCATTGTTTGCCTGCAGGTTAATTGAAGTATGGATGTTCGACAATTAAAATCTCTTGACTGGAGATTCTTCATGGGCTAAAAATTTGTAGTGTGATAAAGTATGCAGGATTGAACACTCATGCCGATTTTCATGGCCTGGTCACTTGATTGAGTTAGTTTCTAAGGCCAACTGGTAGGCCTCCGGACACAAATTCACACTTTGCAGGCAAGAAGTGAAATGAGTTTTCAATGGTCATCTTAGAGTTTCTTGTCTTTTCTGACATCTGAAATCACATGCATATCATTAGTATTAAGATGTGAAAATCATTGAAAACCATCAACCACTTGCAGAAGCTACTATTGTTGAAATTGATGTAAAGTTGGGACATGTAAAATATAAGTCACTCCATATCTTATATAAGAGTACATGCTGAAACAAAAACACCACACATAGCAAGGGAGCATTTACGCAATTGAGAGGAAAATCCAAGTTTCAAAGAGCATGTAGCAAATGCAAAAGAACAAAGCATCTCATGGCATAGAGATCAAGCTGCAAGGGAAGAAGTTGCTACCCACACATTCAAGGAATGAAGACATAAGAAGTCGCAGGCCTACAAGCAAATAAAATGAAGTCACCCATGCATTACAAGAGGAGATACCAGAACGTGGGCAGTAAGAACAGAGAACATTAAAAGGAGCAACAATCTGCATTTTAAATGAGAACAAGCCCACGCAGTCAAAAGTTGCTCATGCATCAAACAAAGGAAGTAGCCAACGTGGAAGGGCAAATGATATCAGCAAATAAAGAACAAGTTTTCTCACATAAATGAGTAGGGGAGTCCACGCATTAGAAGAACCTCCCATGGCATGAAAACAAAATTCAACACCAGTAGCAAAGTGAAAGAAGCCATTTTTTGAAAATGGAGAAGTTTGTGCATAAGAAATAAGAATAGAGACGCCTGTAAAGAGAGCCATCCATGCTAAATGCAAAGGAGTTTCCAGTGGTAAAAATGAGCATAAAAAAACTCAGAGCCTCAGCTGTTATAAGAAGCAGATTTGCACAAGAAAAAAAAGCCTCATGCCATTGAAAAGGCAGACTTCAAGCTAAACCGCAGGAGTAGACAGGTAGTAAAAAGAAAACCCATGCGTGAGGGCAGATTTGAAATGAAAACGTCCACTTCCAGTAAAGAGGAGTTTGTGCCAAACATGAGGGAACCGCAAAAATAAAGAGAGGAGAAACTGTCCAAAAAAAAAAAGGATGCAGTCTAAAGTCAATATCCCACATTGCCTCTGTGGCGGATGTTTTTGTAATTTAAATACTTTTCTACGCAATATGGAGTGTGTCTTAAAGACATGCATTTCTGAAGCGCTAGTTCTTTGAGGTGGGCCCCCTCATCCGACCAACGTAGAGTTAAGGTAAGTTTTTAAACAAAAATGCAATTGGAGGCCGATGACATCAGCAGGACTGGAGTTCAAAAAAATAAGAAATCCGGCTAGTCACTACCTCACTAGCAGGAAATTTCTTGAAACTCTGGCTAACGAAGTAGCGAGGTCGTCGAAAAATCAAAAAGTCTGGATGGTCATCGCCATTTTGCCAAACGAATTCTGCATGATGAATCGTCATTGCGAGATAGCGAGGGTTGTTGAGATCGTGACACATGGCACCAAAGTTGAAGTCACTGACTAATCTCAATTTGACAAGTGGCGTGGTCTAATTGCATTAGAGGAGCAAGAAGAGTTTTTAAGTAAAATATATATATATTCTTGTGTCCACGTTTAGACTAAAAATGAAAATTTGTTTTCAAATTTTAAATTTCTATAGTTGAAAACTATAGAATATTTTAAAATTTTCATTTTATTCTTTTATTACGGAAGCTATGAACAGAGGCCTGATTTTTAAACGGCCATATCTGGGGCAAATTTTAACCAAATTAGGCACTCCAATATACCATCGGAATTGGGAAGAGCTGAATTGTTCAAATCTGAAGTTAGTTCTTGCACAGGTATTCACCAGTTCATGGTATAAGTCAATTTGTAAAATTCGAGGCATTGGCAACAGAACAAACATATTTGATGATTGAGCATTAGAGTTTGTTAGAGGGCAGATTAGAAAACTTTTTGAAGCTTGACTATGGAGAAAAATGATCTGAAAAGGTTATATGGGCTTCTTGAAGTCACTTTGTAACTGGTTTTTCACCTTTTACCGTGAACTCATCTTTAACATCAGAAATCAGTTACGATGGTGAATCAAATATCTCAGATATTTTTTCCTTGTAGAGCCATAATGATGAGATTTTGATTTTCAGTTGAAGAAAGAAGGTGGAGAGAGGCTTTTGGCCTTTTGGGAGGGAATTTTGAGGGTACAGATGTCAAGTGCAGATTCAATCCGAAATTTCCTTTTTCCTATATATCTCTCATTCTTTCTCATGATTGGGGTTCCAATTTTTTGTTACTGAGAAACCACTGTTGGTAGAGAATTTGCAGTCATTCTATGAGACCACTTTGTTGGATCCAGATCTGTGATTCCACCCACATTTTTCAGCAATATTCTTCTTGTATGAATAGCAGTAGGAAGATAAATACAAATAGTTCAGATCTATTAGGTTGTTTCATGTCTTTCATTTCATGCATATGATTGTATATTTTCAAGGAAATAATGCAAAGAGCAGCAGATAATTAAGTTTCAATTGAATCTTGTCTCCATTCTCATTGAATTTCAATGTTTTACGATCTCTGAACAAAGAGTCTAGGTTGTAGTTGCAGTCCCCTAAGACTGTATGTTGTTTCATTGTTGCTGATAGTTCAAGGAATTGTGTAAATGCTTCATAGAAATCAACAGGGTTGCAGATTTATTGAGGAGGATATCAGGTAAGAACGAGATTTTAAACTGAACATAGATGTCTATTTACAAGTTAAATAGATAGATCTATATCTAAAGATACACACATGTCTCAGATATTCATATGTATGTTTGTGATCCATGAATTTGCCCAATGGACTAGGCACTGATCAGCTACAAGGTCATTACTTTCTCACTGCTGCATATCTGAGGGTTGTTGAAATCAACATCAAAAATCAAACGCTTTTCCCCTTTTATGTCAAAGAGCTATCATAGAATGCCCTCACTCAACTTATGAGGTTCATAGACCTGCATCTAGCTATCGTAAGTCTATGTTATTTCATGAGTTCTTAGGAGAAATAAGGGTTTTTATCTGCTTCATATTAGATTCAGTGTATGCTTTGACAACTGGTACCATATAACGAATTTGTAGGTCCACTCGCCTAGGTTTTGCAGAGCCTGAAGTGCAGAAGGAGTATAGCCTTATAGTTGGCCTGGTGTCTGAATGGGCATGTTGAAAATGGGAGTTAGCTACCCCTAGATATGTTTTGTTCTCATCAGGGTAATTGGAAACGGGTAACATTTTCAAACACCAACAAAATGGCGACTCTGCTGGGGACATAAGATGGCAATCCATTTTGTTGAAAGAACAGGAGCCTCTGATGTGAAACAGAGTGGATATAGCATATCAATAGCAAGATGTGTTCCTTTTCCTTGCTGAAGTTTCATGTTCCCCAGTTAAGCTTTATTCATTATCAGCAGTATGTTGAAATTGGATGAAAATTGTGTTCTATGACTGTCATAGGTCTATCTTCAATCAGTTCAATTTTTGCAAATACTATTGAGAAAGTTTCAGAATCAAGAATTCGTTTATGAAGTATATTTTCTTTTCAAGATGTCAGTGATCTGCAAGTTTTTCCTACATTGAAGGTCTGGTTCAGATTTCTCAAGTGACAAATTATGTTTTATTTCTCACAAAGCGTGAGTAAAGACTCTTAAATCTCTGTACTAGTTGTTCCTAGCTAATTTCATTGGAAAATTTTGAAGGATTTTCAGTTGTATGGGCAGATCTGGGACTGTTGATAGATCTTGGAAAAGAAGTTTTAAATTCTTGATAAGTTTTTAAAAAGTGTTGTTGTAATCTGCTATTATAAAGAATTGAAATGTAAGAATAGATCACAGGAATGGTTATTTCATTCCTCTTGCAAAGAGGTGGCGACTCTACAAAGTTTTGACTAGTGGTGCAAAGGATTTTCAGTCCTACACCTATGCCAAATCAACAGATCGAAGTTTGCATCAACACTTGAGGTATTTTGATTTTCATGTTTCTTTTCATGAAGGTAAAGTGTTTTAAAAGGGTTGCCTCTATTTAGTGGTTTTTAGCACTAGGATAAAGAGGTAGAAATTTCATTCTCAAAATGGATTCAGATTGTAGATCTGATAATACTCTATCAAGCTATGAAGAGGTACATGAAAATTTGTTTATGTTGTATGGAAAGCTTCATAGTCAAGTCATTTCTTCTATCCAAAGGAATGTGGGAAATGTAGATGAGTTAGATGCAATTCAGATTTACATGCAATTCAAGTTGGAAATCTTAGAGCTTCCCGTTTCAGCAAGACCCAGTGAATTATCATGGGTTTTTGTGTTTTTATTAGTCTTCATGCCTGATTCAGTACATTGGACAGCGAAAGCAAGATTTGAAAAGATCAAATACTTTGAGAGAGTATTTAGAGAATGTGAAGGCTATTTAGAAAAGAATGGTTATTGTATTGTCGAAATTGAAAATGTTGATAGTCATAGTGAAAGTGATGAGTCCTATGAAAATATGTTTGAGAATGAAAAGGGTTATAACAGTAGTCTTGAAATATCTTCCTGCAATGAAGTTGAATGTAGCGATGCATCTAATGTCTAGATGTGGTGTAGGGAAGAGGATATGTATTGTGAAAGTACTACTAGTTGTTCAGATTGTATGACTAATGATGTCACTGTTATAAGTTCTTCAGATTATCTGAGAAATAATTGCAATCAAGATGAAGAAGTTTGTGAAAAAGATCTGCTAAATACAAATGAGGTCTCAGCCTTGTTGCAACATGAGTTTGAAAGGTATATGTCAATGTGTGATTCAACTTCACCTTTATTAGTGCATGCATCTCATAAGGATGATGTAAGGTATGATGTATACCCCTATGTTTGTTCTCTTGTATATCAACATTATTATTCTTATGAAGACTTTCAGCATAAGCATGCAGATTTGTTTGAAGAAATGAAGACCAATAGAGATGTATTTACTACTGTCATGAGTGATGTTAAATCAGATCTATATTATAGAAATGATAATGAGAGGTTGTTGATATCTTTTGATTCTAATTTAACACTTAATGAAGAAATTCCTATGATTGATGTTACTAATGATGATGAGAGATCAGTTGTTTTTTTATCTGATCTAGATGAAGTATATGACAGTAATCTGCAGTTACTTGAGATGAGATTTGATGATTCATGCAGTAAAGTGAATACCAACAATGGTACACATGAATCTATAGTTAAATCTTCTCTACAGGTTGGTGAGTCTTATGCCAGTGAGTTTGATGCATTCACAAGTATCTCTAGCAATTTCTTTGATAAGAATATTGATGCCAGTAGAGTTCCTACTTATGAGAATTTTAATGAAGATTCTTTTCATATGTCTGATGAACCTTTGTTTGAAGAGTATGGTGATGATTTTTCAGTAAGTTTTAGATCTGATTCGGTATGTGATGGCATGATACATGAAGCTGATTCAAATCTGTTGTATTTTTTGATGCTGGAGGCACAAGGTGAGTTGCAAGCCTTTAATACATGCAACTTGATGAATGATATAGAATATGAAGTCTTTGTGTTTCCGATCAGCGTGTATGAATCATTGTCAAATTTTGATTCTAAAACCAGTTTGTATAATTATGAGCATGCTTATTTGTTCTCTCATAATGAGCATGAAGTAAAGGGTAATTCTGATATATGTATGCATTATGAGAATGAAAGTGTGAATTCAATTTTGCCGAGTGTTTTGCTTCAAAGTGCTAATCTGATTGGTGGAATTGATGGGAAAGAGAGTTTTAGTTTGCCTCAGAAGGATGTAAATAAGAATCAAGTTTTTGACAGAGGTAAGGAGTTCTGCAACTTTTTGGTGGTCCGGGGTCATCGCTTGTACATAGTTAGAGTAGTTTTCCTATTTTCAATAAAGCTGTTCGAGAAAGTTTTATTGTTCAAGTGTGTGGTCTACTTCTCCCAGAGATCTAAAATATTGCCATGCCCGCAAGGGACATTCATCCCCAGACAGAGCCACTGTTGACGCTCAAAATTGGGAACGCAATTTTGAGCACCATTGAGAAATTTGAGGCCTATAAATGTCTTATGAAGCTTATGTACCCCGCTATTGAGTTAATGCATAAATGGTGTTTAATGTTTCTAACACCTTTCATTTAGTGTGTCTATGTGTTCTATAAAGTTAAACTGACATTTTGAACCATTCTGCGAAGTCCCATTTTGAGCTAGTGTCAAAATTTGCAATTCTGCCCAAGTGTCAAATAGCTATCAGAGGCCCAGTTTGCATCTGAATATGTTTTACCCAGGAATGTGTCATGACTAGCCACTTTGAGGATGTTTAGTGTCCATAATAGAGAACTTATGTTTCAATTTTCAAGTCATTTTGAATTCGTTTGACTAGGTTTTGCACCCCGCAAAGGTGGTCATTTATTGTTTTGTGCCTTTAACTAGTTGTTCACAATTCTGGGAAGCCCTGTTCGACCAATCATATTTTTGACCCAGTTGACCCAAATGAAAAAATTCTTTTTGCATCGTGTTCCAGGGGTCAGACACTTCATATGTTCAAATTCTAAGGTCATGACGAATCCATTTGATCAATTTGCTAACATGATTAAAAACCCAGTTTGCATTGTTTTGTTACGGCTAAGGTATCCAGATTGATTCGCATCCCTGTTCGACACGTTATAACATTGATCCTATGATTGGTAAGCCTAAGTAAATTGTACCATTGTGTTGTGTCCTAAAAATTCTTGAAGTATGCCAGTTCTTAAGTCATGAAGAATCCTTCTACATACTTTCACATATCCATACATTTGCTAAAAATTACTTTTTGACACATTTCTCAGTTAAAATTTCCAAGTGCCTATTTTCAAAAATTCGCCAAATGTGCCCTATGATTCATCATGAGCCCAAAACATGGAATTATATTCTCTCCATGGCAAAGAATTTATATCCTAGTTTTCAAAACACCAAGTGATCAATAACCCCAATTTATAATGGTGAACCCGAGCCCAGTTTATGTTTTTTAGCATTGTTTGCCTGTAGGTTAATTGAAGTATGGATGTTCGGCAATTAAAATCTCTTGACTAGAGATTCTTCATGGGCTAAAAATTTGTAGTGTGATAAAGTATGCAGGATTGAACACTCATGCCGATTTTCATGGCCTGGTCACTTGATTGAGTTAGTTTTTAAGGCCAACTCGCAGGCCTCCGGACACAAATTCACACTTTGCAGGCAAGTAGTGAAATGAGTTTTCAATGGTCACCTTAGAGTTTCTTGTCTTTTCTGACATCTGAAATCACATGCATATCATCAATATTAAGATGTGAAAATCATTGAAAACCATCAACCACTTGCAGAAGCTACTATTGTTGAAATTGACGTAAAGTTGGGACATGTAAAATATAAGTCACTCCATATCTTATATAAGAGTACATGCTGAAACAAAAGCACCACACATAGCAAGGGAGCATTTACGCAATTGAGAGGAAAATCCAAGTTTCAAAGAGAATGTAGCCAATGCAAAAGAACAAAGCATCTCATGGCATAGAGATCAAGCTGCAGGGGAAGAAGTTGCTACCCACACATTCAAGGAATGAAGACATAAGAAGTCGCAGGCCTGCAAGTAAATAAAAGGAAGTCACCCATGCATTACAAGAGGAGATACTAGAATGTGGGCAGTAAGAACAGAGAACATTAAAAGGAGCAACAATCTGCATTTTAAATGAGAACAAGCCCACACAGTCAAAAGTTGCTCATGCATCAAACAAAGGAAGTAGCCAACGTGGAAGGGAAAATGATATTAGCAAATAAAGAACAAGTTTTCTCACATAAAGGAGCAGGGGATTCCATGCATTAGAAGAACCTCCCATGGCATGAAAACAAAATTCAACACCTGTAGCAAAGTGAAAGGAGCCATTTTTTGAAAATGGAGAAGTTTGTGCATAAGAAATAAGAACAGAGACGCCTGTAAAGAGAGCCATCCACGCTAAATGCAAAGGAGTTTCCAGTGGTAAAAATGAGCATAAAAAAACTCAGAGCCTCAGCTGTCATAAGAGGCGTATTTGCACAAGAAAAAAAAGCCTCATGCTATTGAAAAGGCAGACTTCAAGCTAAACCGCAGGAGTAGACAGGCAGTAAAAAGAAAACCCATGTGTGAGGGCAGATTTGAAACAAAAACGTCCACTTCCAGTAAAGAGGAGTCTGCACCAAACATGAGGGAACCACAAAAATAAAGAGAGGAGAAACCGTCCAAAAAAAAAAGGATGCAGTCTAAAGTCAATATCCCACATTGCCTCTGTGGTGGATGTTTTTGTAATTTAAATACTTTTCTACGCAATATGGAGTGTGTCTTAAAGACATGCATTTCTGAAGCGCCAGTTCTTTGAGGTGGGCCCCCTCATCTGACCAACGTGGAGCTAAGGTAAGTTTTTAAACAAACATGCAATTGGGGGCCGATGACATCAGCAGGACTGGAGTTCAGAAAAATAAGAAATCCGACTAGTCGCTACCTCGCTAGCCAAAAATTTCTCGAAACTCCGGCTAGCGAAGTAGCGAGGTCGTCAAAAAATTCAAAAGTTCGGATGGTCATCGCCATTTCGCCAAACGGGATCCGCATGATGAATCATCATTGCGAGATAGCGAGGGTTGTTGAGATCATGACACGTGGCACCAAAGTTGAAGTCACTGGCTAATCTCAATTTGACAAGTGGCGTGGTCTGATTGCATTAGAGGAGCAAGAAGAGTTTTTAAGTAAAAAATATATATATTCTTGTGTCCACGTTCAGACTAAAAATGAAAATTTGTTTTCAAATTTTAAATTTCTATAGTTGAAAACTATAGAATATTTTAAAATTTTCATTTTATTCTTTTATTACGGAAGCTATGAACAGAGGCCTAATTTTTAAACGGCCATATCTGGGGCAAATTTTAACCAAATTGGGCACTCCAATATACCATCAGAATCGAGAAGAGCTGAATTTTTCAAATTTGAAGTTAGTTCGTGCATAGGTATTCACCAGTTCATGGTATAAGTCAATTTGTAAAATTTGAGGCATTGGCAACAGAACAAACATATTTGATGATTGAGCATTAGAGTTTGTTAGAGGGCCGATTAGAAAACCTTTTGAAGCTTGAATATGGAGAAAAATGATCTGAAAAGGTTATATGGGCTTCTTGAAGTCACTTTGTAACTGGTTTTTCACCTTTTACCGTGAACTCATCTTTAACATCAGAAATCAGTTACGATGGTGAATCAAATATCTTAGATATTTTTTCCTTATAGAGCCATAATGATGAGATTTTGATTTTCAGTTGAAGAAAGAAGGTAGAGAGAGGCTTTTGGCCTTTTGGGATGGAATTCTGAGGGTATAGATGTCAAGTGCAGATTCAATCCGAAATTTCCTTTTTCCTATATATCTCTCATTCTTTCTCATGATTGGGGTTCCAATTTTTTGTTACTGAGAAACCACTGTTGGTAGAGAATTTGCAGTCATTCTGTGAGACCACTTTGTTGGATCCAGATCTATGATTCCACCCACATTTTTCAGCAATATTCTTCTTTTATGAACAGCAGTGGGAAGATAAATACAAATAGTTCAGATCTGTTAGGTTGTTTCATGTCTTTCATTTCATGCATATGATTGTATATTTTCAAGGAAATAATGCAAAGAGCAGTAGATAATTAAGTTTCAATTGAATCTTGTCTCCATTCTCATTGAATTTCAATGTTTTACAATCTCTGAACAAAGAGTCTAGGTCATAGTTGCAGTCCCCTAAGATTGTATCTTGTTTCATTGTTGCTGATAGTTCAAGAAATTGTGTAAATGCTTCATAGAAATCAACAGGGTTGCAGATTTATTGAGGAGGATATTAGGTAAGAACGAGATTTTAAACTGAACATAGATGTCTATTTACAAGTTAAATAGATAGATCTATATCTGAAGATACACACATGTCTCAGATATTCATATGTATGTTTGTGATCCATGAATTTTCCCAATGGACTAGGCACTGATCAGCTACAGGGTCATTACTTTCTCACTGCTGCATATCTGAGGGTTGTTGAAATCAACATCAAAAATCAAATGCTTTTCCCCTTTTATGTTGAAGAGCTATCATAGAATTCCCTCACTCAGCTTATGAGGTTCATAGATCTGCATCTAGCTATCGTAAGTCTATGTTATTTCATGAGTTCTTAGAAGAAATAAGGGTTTTTATCTGCTTCATATTAGATTCAGTGTATGCTTTGACAAATGGTACCATATAACGAATTTGTAGGTCCACCCGCCTAGGTTTTGTAGAGCTTGAAGTGCAGAAGGAGTATAGCCTTATAGTTGGCCTGGTGTCTGAATGGGCATGTTGAAAATGGGAGTTAGCTGCCCCTAGATATGTTTGTTTCTCATCAGGGTAATTGGAAATGGGTAACATTTTCAAACACCAACAATATCAACCATTACTTGTACTAGAGAAGTCATGGGAGGATGTCAGCATGGATTTTGTTCTTGGTGTACTAAGGACACAATGGGGGCATGATTCTATTTTTATGGTGGTCAATAGGTTTTCGAAAATGACACATTTCATTCCCTACAAGAAGACTAGTGATGTTGTTCATGTGGAAGAATTATTCTTCAGAGAAATGGTGAGACTTCATGGTTTTCCAAAGTGTATAGTTTTAGATCGAGATACCAAATTTGTTGGGTATTTCTAGCATACATTGTTGAAGAAATTGAAGATAGATTTGAAGTTTAGTTTATCACATCATCCACAAATTGATGGACAAATAGTTGTGAATTGCATTTTGGGAAACTTGTTGAGATGTTTAGTTGGAGATAAACCAAAAGGATGGGATTTGATTTTACCACAAGCAAAATTTTCATATAATAATTCTATCAACAAGAGTATTGGTAAATCACCATTCCATATTGTATATGGAAGTAGTCATAGAAATGCTTCTAAATTGAGGAGTATTGGTAAATCACCATTCCATATTGTATATGGAAGTAGTTGTAGAAATGCTTCTAAATTGAGGTAGTTGGATAAAGGAGAGATAAGTAGTGTGAAAGTAGAACTTGTTGAAGATTTGAAAAAAATCATGAGGAAGCACATTATAAAGATGAATATCTAGTACAAGGTTAAGTAAGATGTCAAAAGGAGGTATAAGGAATTCCATATTGGAGATGAAGTCATGGTTCATTTAAGAAAGGAGCATTTTCCATTAGGTACATATAATAAGTTAAAAATGAAGAAGTTTGGACTATGCAAGATAGTGAAAAAGCATGATTCTGGAAATGCCTATGAATTGGACTTGCTTGTTGAATTGAATATTTAACTAGTATTTAACATTTCATATTTGAAAAATTATTATGAAGGAGGTAATGGAGATGAAGTTGTAGAAGTGCAGTATAGTATTCCAACATCTAGTTTGGCTACAAAGAAGATTGAGGAGATACTGGATAGTTGTGTTGGAAAAAGTGCAGGGAACGAGACTTATGAAGAATACCTAGTCAAATGGAGAGGGAGGTCAGTAGAAGATTCATCATCAGTTGTGTTGGAAAAAGTAAAAGGAATGAGACTTATGAAGAATACCTAGTCAAATGGAGAGGGAGGTCAGTAGAAGATTCATCATGGCTAATAAGGGAGGAGGTTAATCATCTTGGTTTTCCTATGAATACCTATGACTTGACAAGGTCACTTCTCAAATTACCTTAGGTGTCTAATGCAGGAGAATCCTAGGTGTAAGAGAAATCTTGCATTACCCAAAAATATTTCATTTTTGTTTCTTGAATAAGGGTTGTCTCAATGTAGAGTTGTTATTTTTGGAGGCTTGATACTTAGTAAGTTAGTCATACGAGCTCAGAATGTCCTAATTTAGAGGTGGATATTCATCTTGGATAGATTAGCCTACTAGTTGAGGCTTAGTGCCATATCATGCATTTTCATAGATTACTATGGACTTTTGGTTTACAATTTTGGTATATAAACTTTAGGCTCACCATTGACAGCCTAAAATTGTCATCCAAAAACTTAATGGATGGGCATTTGCACAAATCTAAGCTAGTAGATTAGGAGTTGAGGAATCCAAAAAAATGTTATTAATAGCCAATTGGAGCAACAATTTGAGAGTTATGGCCTTCCAAAGTTGGACCAAGAAAAATTTCTTAAATAAATGTCAAAAATATATTTAGCTAACTTTATATGTATTGTTAGGGTCTATTGGCCTTAGGTATTAAGTTTGAGTGTCTAGAACCTTCTTGGGTGGCATAAAATTTCCTATTTAAGAAATTCATGTACATTGTCTAGGATAGCTTTGGGTGATAGTTTGCAGCTTTTTCTTTCAAATTATTGTAATAAAGGCACCCATGTGGGTTAGCATATTATAATTCTGAAGTCTATAGTTCCACATTTGCAGAGATAATAACAAGCTCATATTTTTTTCTCACAAATTGTTGTTGTTTCTTGGTTTCTTTTATGTGTTTATAGTATTAAGGGGAGAAACCTTCATCATATTACTTGAAAGGTTGCCAAGAAAACCAAGGATAAAGGTGAATTTAAGGAAGGATTATCAAGGAATCAACACATGAACTGAATAGAGATCTAAAAATTCAAAGTGAGTTCTAGTCATACAAATAAAACCCTATTGTTTTCTTTCTAATCATTGTAAATAGTTTGTAGTGAAATCATTTTAATCAAAGGTTGACCTAATAGTCATTGAAGGACTTGAAAATCTTTGTAAATCCTTTAATTGGGTGACATCTAATGGAATGATCTAAAGTCCCCTAACAAGGCCACTTCTAATAGTGTGATTAAATCCTCTAACTAGGTCACAATTAACAGTGTGTATTGTAAACCTTTAATAGGGTTGGCTCCTAACAAGGCTCACTTTAGAAGAGTGAAAAAGTGGTGACACGTTAATGGAAGTTTTTTCGAAATTGGATTTCCATGTTAAATTCTAGTGTCAAACTTGTGCTGAATGTTTTATGATGTTTTACATTTACATTTTTATAATTCTACAAGTCTATTATCTTAGGACAGTGAAGTAATAATCAATTTTGTTACTGAGATTATAGTAGAGATCAAATTACAATAGGATAAGTAGAATAGATAATGTTTAAATCTTTGATTGTGTAATTGGTACTAAAGGACCTTGAGTAATTGATTCAACCCCCCTCTAAGCTATTCTAAACATTTTAACAAAATTAAAATTATTTGATTTGTCAAACCACAACCCAAAATTAGGTGTACCCATCAAATATCTAAAAATTCTCTTTACTATGCTTCCTTATGATCAATGTGAAATCTTGCAACAATTCCAAATGAATTAGCTATATCTAGTCTTGTATGAGTCATATATTGCAATCCTCCAATAATATATCTATACTTCTTCTTCTCAATAGTAGGTATTTCATCTTTGCTAGATAACTTGTGACCAGTTACTATAGGTGTACCAATAGATTTAAAATTCCCTAAACCAAATCTCTTCAATAAGTCTTTCAAATACTTAGTTTCTAATAGTAAAATACCATCACTATTGTGTACAATTTGTAAACCCAATAAATATTTCATCTCACTAATCATGCTCATCTCAAATTCCTTATTCATTTCACTGAAAAATTTGTCTCTTGCTTCATCATCACCTCCAAAGATTATATTATCCACAAATATCACAATGATCAATAGACCATTATCAATTGCTTTAAGATACAAATTACTATCTACATTACCTTTAGCAAATCCAATTTTTTTAAATACTTGTCCAACCTTGCATACCATGTTCTAGGTGCTTGTTTCAGTTGATACAATGCTTTATTTAATTTATATACCATGTCTCCTTCAGTCAAATGAAATCCTTCAGGCTACTCTATGTAGAGTTTTTCTTCAAGTTCTCCATTTGGAAATGTTGACTTCACATCCATTTAATAGACTTTGAATTTCTTATTAGTTGTGTAATCCAAGAACATTCTTACTACTTTAATTCTAGCAATAGATACAAATGTCTCTTCATAGTCTATACCTTCTTGTTGTGAGTATCCTTTGCATACCAATATTTTTTTGTTTCCCAAAACTTCACCTTGTTCATTCATCTTATTTCTCAAAAACCACTTAGTTCATATAACATTTTTTGAACCAATTCTCATGTCTCATTCTTCACAATTTGATCTAGTTCTTCCTTCATTGCTTGAATCCAATGATCATCCTTTCAAGCTTCATCAGAACTTTTAGGTTTAGCTTGAGAAATCAAACACATTTCTTCATGTACTCTATTTCTTTTCATAACTCCTCTATCTTTTCTTCCAATAATCTTACCAGCAGTGTGATTCTTTGTCAAACTCTTATTTGGTATCATTGTCTTAACTCTTGCTTCTATTGTAGGTTCAAGTCTTGGTTCTTCTCTCTAATCCACAACTTGAATCTCATTCTCAGATAACTGGTAGTTTCATAAAATAACTCAACATTTTCTTGATTAGTGTTAGGATTTAGGATTAACTTCTTCATTAGAATTGTAATCAAGTATTCTTTCTTGAACTTCAAAATTCTCATCCACTTTAACATTTATGCTCTCAATAATAGTCTTAGTCCTCTAATCAAAACATATATAAGCTTTTATTTTCAATGAATAACTAAGGAAAATAGTTTCATTTCTTCTTGAATCAAACTTACCAATATCATCATATCTCTTTATATAAAATTTTCTTCCAAATTTTTTTAAATACTTCATTGATGGTGCATTTCCAAACCATAATTCAAAAGGAGTCGTGTTTGTACCTTTTCTAATGTCCACTTTGTTCATTGTGTATAATATTGTATTTACTGCTTGTCTCTGGAATTTCTTTGATACATCATTTTCAAAATATTATTTTCAAATATCATATCTCTTGATTCTTTTGTTATAGGTGTGTTTCTTCTCTTAGCTATACTATTTTGCTCAGGTGTTTTAGGGGCTAAAAGTTGTCTTTTAATACAATTTACTTCACAAAAAGTGTTAAACATATTTGAAGAAAATTTTGCACCTCTATCAAATCTTAGTCATTTAATATTCAATCCAAATTCATTCTCAATTCTATTCTTGAACAACTTAAAATTCTCAAATGCTTTAGAATTTTCTCTAAGAAATCCTACCCACATCATCCTAGTAAAATCATCAAGAAAAACCATGGAATACCTTTCATCATTGAATTCTCTTTTATTTGTAGGACCACTCAGATCTATGTGAATAATCTCCAACTTTGTTATTGTAGTAAATTTCTTGCTAGGAAAATGAGTTTTTCTTCTATTTAGCCATAATGCATTCTTTGCATACAATGTTAGTAGGCTTCATTGTTTTAGGAAAATCTCACATTGCAAATCTAGTACTTGTTTTCACAATATTGTCAAAGTTTATGTGACAAAACCTATTGTGTCATTACCAATTGTTGTCAACCTTAGTAATCAAACATGTCATCTCACTAGGATTCAATTGAAAAACACTACCTCTAGATCTTGTGCCAGTACCAATCATCTTACCATTCTTATCCTTGATAGTGCATATCTTCTCAATGAACTACAACTAATATCCCTTGCCAACTAGTTTTCCAACACTAAATTATTATATTTCAATCCATTAACAAAATAGACATCATCAGTGTCAATTTTACCATCAAGAGTAATGGATCTTATTCCCTTTATATGAAAAGATGCATTATTTTCAACACTGACAATTCCTCCATCATTACTATTGAACTCAAAAAATTTATTTATATCATCAATCATTTGATGTGAACAACCAATATCTATGATCCAATCATATTTCTTCTCAACTTGTGACACTAAGACTTTTTCTTCTCTAACTTCTTTTTTAGGACTTTCTTCTTTTATTACAATAAATCCCAACTTATCATCGCTTTCACTCAAAAATCTTTCATCTAATTCATCATCATTATTTTCATACAAACATTATCTAGGCTTTCTAGACTTGAAATTCATTTTTTACTTCTTCACTCTTTTAGGACATTTAGAAGCATAATGACCAAATTCTTACAAGTCCAACATTAAAAAAATATATTACCATCTAGTTCTCTTCTCACAAGAAGGGAAATTCCTACTTCAATCTTCCTATCTTCTTCAAATCTTGATCTATTATTGCTAGCATAATCTCCACTGATGCTTTCACTCCTTGATAGAGTAGGACAAACACTTAATGTGCTAAAGAGAGTTCCCACTCTAGACAAATCTCTAGACTATTTTAGACTTATTTCTACTGCTACCAATCTTCCAAGAATAGTTTGTCTAGAAAAAAATTCAATACAAGGTATCACTTTCTCAATCATCTACATTATCTTCTTGAATGGTGGTAAAATTTTCAATATTTTACATATGATCTCATCTTCTTCTTTGGAAAGCATGTTAAATATTTTACCTAGATAATCCTAAATATTTTACCTAACTCTACTCATTGTCAAGAAGAGATGAGAAAAGTGCTTCTTTGGCAAGCATATTATACATGAAAAATTATCTTTCATCTTCAATGAATTCCTCAAGTTTTCTTTCTTCAACTATGGTCTTCCCATTTTTAGTGATCAGCCAATATCCTGGACCCATGCATAACATATGTGTCTTCATCTTCTGTTTTCAATTTTCATAGTTAACTCCATCAAACTTAGGACTTTCTTTTCTAAAATGACCCATCATTGATCTCCTTAAGTTTTTAAAATTTTCCTTCAAGGAATTTATACTCTAATATCAATTGTTAGATAGTAAAGTCCACCAAGATAACTAAGAGTGGGGAGGGTGAATCAGATATCATATCAAAAGAACTTTTATCAACCTTTTTAAGCCTCATACATGTGATCAATATAAATAGAAACCATAAGAAGATACACATACACAATAACCCCAGATATGTTAACTAGGGAAACCCTTGATTAGAGGGAAAACCCCAATGGAGATGGTACCCACAAAATGATGTACTAATAAAATGGTTCCTTCTAAGAGGATGGACTCTGTTAGGAGCCAATACAATACATTCAGTACATGTTAGTCCCTATTAGGAAACTTTGAATCCCTATGAGAGATTCTAAGCTTATTAGGAGTTGTGCTAACACTGTTAGGAGTTGTAGAAGGCAGAAGGACTCACTTTAAAAAAAGCTTCAGTGGAAAGACCATCAAACTTATTATTTAGTTGGCCTCTATATTATTCCTTTCATAATAATAGAAATACAACTAATCTCAACAATTCATACTCTTTATTTGTCCTCTTACTATGCCATTTACGCACCATACAATTCTCATATCTTAATACCAAATCCAAAAATTTGCATCACAATAATCCCTTAGATCACTTACTTGCATTTATAGATCTTCTTAATATATACTTGATCCTCTTGATACTCATCACAATCAAGGAAACAATCCTTCCTTTATACCAAGTCCTCAAAATAATTCATTGATTCAACCTTGAGTCTTTCCCAATTAAAATTACAATAGGACTTCATTAAGATAAAATAGTACACATTACATTACATCTTTTCATAATTACATAACATTGTCAACTCACAATCTTTAAAAATATTTTATATGTGTAGCCTCGAACTTTATGCACTCAATGACATCATCACTAGGATTTCTTCTATCATTATCTAACTTCACTCTTCTAGATTCTATCCCTCATTAACAAGTTTTAGCCAAACATCATAAATTTCTTCTTAGGAACTCCATTGGCAAACTATCTTCTATAAATCACAAATAATTGTCACCATTCTTCATTTTTCTACATGCATGCTTAATCATTGAATCATGACAGTTTTTAGAACATGTCCTCAATAACACTTTACCTCATCTTCAATCCTTCAACCATATGGTCTCAAATGTTGTCTATGACTTTGAAAATCTTCTTAGTGTGTTGAAATCAATGACAAAAAAATTTAGAATGTAAGACACAATCATGGTATCAATCTCTCCAATGCTCTAGCAATACTAGGATACTCCCCCATAGGAATATCATTTGCCTTCATGCTAACAAAGCCATCAAATTTGAAGAGACAAGAACTCTAAACCCTATAATTCAAAAGAAAATACAATATACATGAAGATATGATCTATGGACTCCTCTTAAGATAGTAAAAATAAGTTCAACATGCTACTATATATATTCCATTAATTATATAACATAGTCAGTCTAACAGTGAACATAGAGCATATTTCACTTTAGCAGCCTCTACAAAATTATCAACCACTTTTCCTACCTTGAACACATAACCATGAACATGTCTTTGACCAAAATATAAGCCCATTGAATAAAATTTAACCTTGCCAAAAAGATACAACTTGAACATCAGCATTAAGTTTCCTATATACTAGCTTGCAACTAATCCTCTCAAAATCTTTTGTAACTCAATAAAAAATCCATAACTCTTTCTATAAACATATATGTATCAAAAAGAGGTATCTAACAACTCTCTTCTAACCTAATTGAACATAATTCAATAACCATGAAGCAAACTAAGTAGAAGTGTCTTTGCAATTCTAAATGTACCATCCTAAAAGCTAATATGTTGACATCAATAACAAACCAAATCATGAATGCAACACATATGCACACAATCATCTCTCCAAACATACTAAAAAAAATCCCGAAACATAATCATTTATGCTAACAACTATAATTTACATTGCACTACAACTATAAAAAAATACTAACTTTTTCCCTACTATACTATACAACATTTCTCAATCAAAGTTCTAGAGAAACAAAAGTAATAAAAAATATGTAAAATAAAGATTGTTTTTTTGACTTATTGAACAAATTCATTTTTAGTTGCCTACTTAAATTTATATTTTTTAACAAATTGTTCATAAACAATTAGTACCAATAGGAATGTATTTTTTCTACCTTAAAGATGATACAAATCATAAATTATGAAAACAAATTCAAATGAAAAGTTCTATTGACATTTTAAGAGAAAGATGAGACTACAATTCTTTCATCTACCTCATTTTCCAATTGGCTATAGAAATTATTATAATGTTGTTGCTATGAGTTGTCCATCCTTGAATGGATTGTTCCCTTATATTTGATGTGTTGCACATTTTCTATATAATCCTTTCTTTTAACTTTCTATGTCATATTCTTTAGTACTCAAATCATAACTTGCAACCAATTGACTATACATTTCTTAGCCAATTGCCAATGAATCTCAAGTTTACAAAAGAATAATTTTATGTTTGATAGTTCTCTTAAATCCTTCTTTAGAGCATCCATACCCATGGGGATATAAATATAAAGCTATTTTTTATTATTGTGTGCAATAGTAGGAAGTTAATTTTTTTTGGGAGACGATGAATAATTGGGCCAGGGCTACTTTTTTTATTACATAATGGTCATAATGGTTGAAAATACTTATCAAATAACTCAAGGTTGCATTATTAGACTTCATGTTAGTTTGCATTTTTAGGCTGCATTATGAGTTTGAGAGGGTTCTCCTTTCATCTTTATTGTGGACATTTAATCAATTGTGGTCACATTTTGATCTTCATTTCCTTATTTTCTTTCGTGATCTCAATCGAAATTTCTATCTTAAACAGTTGATTGATTTTTGGAGCATTTTCTTTTCTTATTTCTATTTCTTTCCATATCTTTCAAACTTCTATCTTCCATTTTCTTTTTCCCCACTTCTTTTCTTCTAAATCACCTTTGGGGCATAATATTTCATGCTTGATGATCTACCTTGGTTCTATGATTCTTATATCTTTCATCTTACATCAAGAACCTTATCTTTTGTTCGATTTGATCAAATTTATCAATTTGTTGTTTCTCCTCTATCTCATTTCGATTTCGATCACGAGGGGGCAGTAATTATCAATTTCAATCCTTGATTCAATTTTATCAATTTTATCCTCGACTTTTTCAAGTTAAAATTTATTTGTATTCTTTGTCCTGATGTGTTCCCGAGTCGACCACACATCTGGGTTGTTTTGTGATCCCAAATTAACCTCACACTTCAATTTCTTTCTTTGACTACATGTGTTCCCGAATCGATCACACATTAGTCAAAGAGGGGCAAATGTATGCACCCAAAAATGGTCGCCTAGACTATGGGCCCCCATTATTCAATTTATCAATTTATCAAATTTTCTGAATCAATAGTTTGTAATATATTCAAATCAATTTCCTTGATCAAATTCGATTTATTTCATTTCTAAGATTGATCATTTTATTCTAAGTCTTATTTAATTAAAAGAAAATCTTCTCTTTTAATTAAATAAAATAAAATCCCCATTTAATTAAAAGAAAACCTCTCTTTTAATTAAACAGTTCATCCACATTTAATTAATTAAGAGAAAAACCTCTCTTTTAATTTAATTAAATATCTTCTATTTAATTAAAAAGAACTTGCTTCCTTTTAATTAAATAAAAATCCCACTTAAATATCTCTTTTGATGAAAAAAGGAAATAAAATAAATTCTTTTTATTTAATTTCTCTACACTTAAAAAAAGTGATCTAAGTGGGATTTATCTTTCCACTTTCTCCTCAACCACTCCTCTTTTCTCATTGGTGGAATTTTGTCTCACATGGATCAAGCTCTATTATCCCATATTGGTTGTGAGAAGCCTCTCACCTCCATAATTTTCTTTATAAGGGAGAGCCCTCTCCTCATGTTACACACCCATGATTATGCTATCGTTATGCTGCAGGTTTGAAGACCAATTTTTGAAGGAGTTTGAATACAAAAGCTTTTTGTGGAGAACTTCTATTTTCTTGTCTCTTTCTCTCTTGCACCCATCATGGGCTTTTAGCTTAGATCTTGCATTTACAGATTAGATTTTGCTTTCATAGATTAGATCTTATTTTCATGCATATTTGAAGATCATGGAGACTAGCATTCTTGCTTTTCCTCTTTGAATCTCTCATCTCATGGTGTACTTGCATGGGCACAAAAATAGGTCAAACTGAGGGCCTCCATTGCAAACCCTTGCACTCTATGAGTAGAGAGCTATGGATCGATTTGTGAGGGCTCATTCTTGGGTTTTCTTACATGTAATGATTCATAGAAGTGTGACAACATTTTAGCACACACTTTCTCCCCTGCTCCAACTTATCTAGCAAGATCTTGATATTTTTAGAAATTTTCAAAATGGAACAACTCCTATCAACAATCTTTTTCGAAACATTTTTAGTGCCCTCAACTCTTATGTCCAAATTATCAATCTTTTTTGCATGTCCTTCACTATTTTATCAACAACTCTATTTTAACTTCAAGAGGTGGGACTCTCTCCATCATGTTAGTGACATCTTCAATAGTCCCAATCACATCCATGAGCCTATCTAGATGTTTCCCTAAAGTCTTGGTATTTATTATATGATCAAAATCCCTTCTAAGATCCTTCATTTTCTCCTTCATAATGTTGATGTCCCTCCTCATTGCACTAGGGTTGCCAAAGACACCCATCATATACCCATGATCATCTATTATAAAGCTTTGATTCAAATTATCCTCATCCAGGTCCAATTTATCTTTCTCTACATCAACATCATTATTATCTTTGTCCTCAACATCCCCATGAGGTGTATTCTTCTGACCTCACATATCCTTCTCATTCTTTTGAGTCAAGGGATCATCATCTAAGGAGATGTTCATGCATCTCTTAGTTTTCTTCTTTTTATTTTTGACTTTTGTGCTACTGTCAATTGCTCCTGTGGTTTTTTTCCCTTACTCTTCTTCCCTTTTGCCTCCACAATCTCCTCATTGATTCTAGTCTCTGCCTTGTAGTCCACCTCATTTATTTTCCTACTCTTAGAGGATGAGCCCCTAAGGGTTAGATTCTTTCTCTTTTTCTCCACCATCTTAGCTTCTTCCTCCTTAGTTTCCTCTTCATAGGCCTCTTCTAAGTCTTTCCCCTTAGTTTCACAATCCAAGGCCTTTTTACTCAGATCAGCCTATCCACTTTCTTTGATTTTAATAAGCTCATAATTGGAACCATTAGTCCTTCATGACAAGAATGATCCCCTTTTGGGTCATTCTATAGGATTAAAATGGTACTATCTAGAGATTTTTGAAGATAGAAGGGGAAGTTTATCCTAACCCTATGCTTAAAGTGATTAACCAACATGAAATGGTGGCCATAAATCTTGGTATAGTAGTCATCTAGGGTAATATGCTCAATAAAAACAAACAAAACAAACCTCCAAGGTCTAGAAATACTATTAGGGAAAAAGTAGCAATTGCTAATTTTAACCAACCCTTTCCTCTCCTTAGCCAACTCCACAAATTCATCCGTAGATCTATCAAACATCTTCTTGTCCCTATGGAATTTAATCCCTTCCATGTCTAGGCATGTGGATTTAGCAATGATTTCCCCCATGACATCCATTCTTTGATTTCCAACTAAAATGATACTTTTCTTCCTAGTTTTTAGAAATTGCCTAGTGATAGATGGGTTACTTCCCGTCAGTTTCTCTAGATAACCCATAATATTTCCCTAATCCAAGATGTCCCGTATCTCTAGCTTTTTTTTCCACGCCTGACAATTCCTAGGCTCACACCTCTTTCTCCTACCTCCCATGTTCCTGATTCTACAAAAAAAATGGTCTTCCTAAAGAGCTTGAGCAAGTTCAAATTCTCAACTTCAAAGTCATAGTGGGATTTTATTTTTTGCAAAATCACCCACAATATATGTGGTAATAAGTGAGTAGTCATATCATACATAATCATCATCTACAAATCCCCTCTCCAACACATCTCATAATTACTCCTCATTGTCATTACCTTCATTATTAAAACAAGTTTGTTGCCTTCCAATCCTATCATACTCCACCAAAGATAGCCCATCAATTAGGATGTCATTGCCATTATTCCATATCATCTTCATGCAACTTTTACAAGTCACACTTGCTACCTAGTCAGTCACTTTATTAGTTTCTTTGTAATTATGAGTAACAACACATTCAAAAAAGGCATTGATCAAATTTATACCTTTTCATATAATATTATGAATAGTCCATGAGGGGGTAGTGACCTTGTTAAGACAATTGATGATATTTAAAGAATCCCCTTCTATCCATATTTTCTCTATATTCATAATCTTAGCATATAAAAGTCCATAAATGGTAGCACTAGCTTTCATTATGTGATTACTTTTCTTTCCAATAGGGATTTCCATTGCACCAATGCTATATCCATTATCATTTTAGATAGTAATACCACAACCTGCAATCCCTAGGTTTCCCTTTGAGGCCTTGTCAAAATTTACCTTGTACTAGCCCTTGGGTGGGCAATCCCATCTAGCATAGCTTCTAACACTTCTCTCAATTTGTGGATAGCTAGCCCCTTCCACATTCCAATTCTTAATGACTTTGGTTTCCCACTCATCTTTAGGCTCTTGGAATTTACCACTTAGCCTAACATTCTCAATCACCATCCTCTTGATCTTATGAAAATTGGAATTTGTCTCCTCACCCCTAAAGACCCTATCATTACTTTACTTCTAGACACCCCAACATAAATAAGGTAAAATGTAAATCTATAAGTTGTTAATCAAGGCATTATAGGAGGGTGACTTCCATACTAAGAAAAAATCTTAAATACTATAAGGGAGAACCCATTCCATTTCCAGTAATCTAAATATCATTTCCCATAAGTTTCTAGTGTAGGAACAATGTATGGTCAAGTGATTGATTGAATCATCCTCCTCCTTATAGATATAACATCCACTAACAAGACAAAGTCATTTTTTCAAAAAGTTTTCAGTGGTGAGAATGTTGTCCTACAATAAGATCCAAAGGAAGATATTAACTTTAGGGGTATGCACTTGAACCAAGCTTTATCCCAACAAGGTTCATAGCAATCATCAAAGATGTTACCATATAGAGAGGAGATAGAAAATAGTCCATTAGGATTAAACTTCCAAATTAGAGAGTCCTTCTTATTGCCTAAAAAGACAACATTCAATATTTTTTTAATGTCATTCAAAGAGTCATCCACTCTAGTTAGATCCACCCATTTTTTGTCTTCTCAGTAGTCAACAAAAAATTACCCAAAGGTAGTCCTATATTGCATCATATAGTCATTCCACTGCTAATCAAAACTAAGGGCATGATCAAGAATCCAAATCTCATCCTAGAATTGAATAGTCCTACTATCAACCACCTTCCATCTCACTCCTTTATTAATTATCTACTTATTTTTTGGGCCTATTTTCAATTAATTGAACCATCTTGAACATCATTACTACTAAGGAAATAATGAAAGCTTTTGTTCTTCATATTATATTTGCTATTCTAGATGTCCTTCCATTCTCCAACATCATTATAGAGTCTCCCAATGATATTAGCAAGTAAGAAATCATTCATATTATTTATCTTTCTTAACCCTAGACCACCTTTTTTAATGGGCTTGTAGACCATCTTTTTGTCCATACCAGTCCATAAGAAATTTCTGTAAATTCTTTCTATAGCTGCAACATATTTTATGGGAATCTTAAAAACACTCAGAGCATGTAGTGGAATGTTTTGAATAGTAGATTTTAGCACAATTATCTTACCAACCTAGCTAAGGAGGGACCATTTCCATCTAGCCAACTTGGTACATGGATTTTATCAATCAATGAACTCCAAAAAGACTCAAGAGGGTCAAGGTAGAGAGGTAAGCCAAGATAAGATCCCAAAAGAATACCCACCTCACACCCTATAATTCCTTGGATTTTAGCTTATCTTTTCACATTAATATTAATGAAATAAATAGAGCTTTTATTCCAATTTATAATCTGAGCTGTGGCCTACCCATAATCTTCAACTGGCTTTTTAATATTCCTAGCATTTTTTATTGAGGCTTCTCCCATCACAATTGTTGGTGTGAGCAAGTTTTATCCTTTGATGAGGGTCTTAACCCCATAAAGTCCCCCTTTTGAACCATTTTCTCCACATATCTTTCCAAATATTTAGCCATTAAAAAAAAATGATAGGGAATAAAGGGTCCCATTATCTTAAGCCTTAGGAAGCATGGAAAAAAGGAGCCAATGACCCATTAACCAAAATAGAAAAAGTGGCAGAGGAGATCAACTTGTGAGCCATATCTAAGAATATGTTGTTGAAACCAAAGGCTTCCATACCACACCTCAAAAAGTCCCAATTCACCCTATCATCCTTAGACAAATCAAGCTTCAATAAAAACCCTTATTTGTTTGATTTGGTAAGAGAGTGAATATTTCCATGGACTGGGATAATAGAGTCCAAAATTTACCTTCTTGGGATGAAACCATTCTATTGTCTCAAAATTGGAGATGGTGACAAAGTCAAAATCCTAAGAGTGAGGACTTTGGAGATGATCTTACAAAAAGAGTTACATAAACTAATGGGTTTGAACTTATCCATACTATCTACCCCTAACTTTTTGGGAATCAGGGAAATAAAAGTACAATTTGGTTCTTTTAAAAGTTTTCTAGAACCAAAGAACTCTTTAACTCCTTTGATAACATCCTCCTATATGATGTTCCAATAAGTTTAGAAACAAAGAAAGGGGAAACCATCCAAGCTAGGTGTCTTGTCTCCATCAAAGGAAAAGACAAATCTCATTGTTGAAAATTGCAATTGGAGAAATTCTTATGATGTCGTTGATGTCAAAATTATTGGTAAGACATATCTTCAAACCTATTCAAGAGAAATTTACTAATAGTGTAGTGTACCATATCATTTGATTGATGAAGAGGATTTGATAAGAAGAGATAGAAAGGAGAGCTAGTGGTGTTGATAAGTGATGAGAAGTTGAGTATCATGGAAATATAATGGGTACTTGATAAGTTAGTGCTTAAAAAGATAATGTGTTTTGAAACCAATACATGAAGTCAAGAATAGAGTTGGATGAAGCTTACAATTGGAACAAGTCAAAAGGATAAGGTCAATTAAGTATTAGTGTTGGTTAATCAATGAAGGAGTTGAAGTAGAATATTAAGGAACTTAAGTAGAAGAAAAAAAAAGCCTAAGTTGAGTGATAGTTATGATTGACCAAATATATGAAAAAGTGTTAGTAGAAATCAAGCATGGTAATGTCCAAGTTAGTTTGTTAATGTTTAGTGACAAAGTATAGTATATGTCAAGCTATACAATGATGGATGAGAAAAAGAGCACAGTGATTGTCAAGTGA
Source organism: Cupressus sempervirens (assembly GCA_028749045.1). Lineage (NCBI taxonomy): Eukaryota > Viridiplantae > Streptophyta > Pinopsida > Cupressales > Cupressaceae > Cupressus > Cupressus sempervirens. Next base: position 442,282,712 of record CM053783.1, on the reverse strand, counting down.
AAAAAAAAAAGTTTTAGTTTGAAAAAGAATTGAACTTGAGGCCAACATGGTTGGAATTTTGAATTAGTCAAAGTGTGTGGAACATAAAGCTTTATGATCTAGAGTATTTAACGCACAAGGAGAGTTTTTTAAGTGATCAAAGGAAAGGATTTGATCACAAGTTTCTAAAAGAAGAAGGAGAACAAAAGGATGAAAGAATTTGATGAATTTGACCTAGCCCTAAGATCAAAGGTGATGTTTAAGAGGAAAAATATAAAAATTGGCATAAGAGATAGTTTCTAAGGTGATTCATTGTTTATTGGCAAGCTTAAGGTTAATTTTTGAAGAGCAGATAATAGAGAAGTGTGAAGAGTATGGTGAAGAGTGATTGCTTGAAGAGATACCAAGTAGATACATGATTGATATGTGAATGGAGGCCACTCAATGAACTAGAATATGAGTGTATGGAAATTTGAATTTCAAAAATGAGTTGTATCCTACATATCAAACATATTATTACATTATAACCATTGTACCAATCATAATACTTTAATCAAGGTTGACCTAATAGCCATTTTGTAAATCCTTTAATCAAAGTTGACCTAATAGTTATTTTGTAAATCATTTAATCAAGGTAACATTATAATGAAATGATCCTAAGTCCTCTAACAAGGTCATTCCTAATAGGGTGATTGAATCCTCTAACAAGGTCACATTTAATAGTATCTTGTATAACCTTTAATAGGGTTGGAAGAGTGAACAATTGATAGCATGTTATGTGGTAGTTTTTCCCAAATTAGGTGTCCACACTAAATATTGTTGTCAAAATATTATTTTCATATGTGGATTTTATTGTTATGCATGCTATATTTTATAGTAGTTTATTTTCTGGTAGTCGACATAAATAGGAAACATAGAATTAAGTAATTACATGAAAAGTTAATTTGTTGATGATATCCTATATAGACCAAGTGGGTTTCTAAGATTGATTAATCTGTTTAAATTAGTAAAATTTGAAGTGGTACATCTAGACTTGAGGATAATAAATTCACACCCCCCCCCACCCTCTTTGTTATTCTAAATAATTATAATAATTGGTATTAGAGAATTGATACTTGCAAGGAAAGTTTGAAGGAACTCAAGTTAAAGCTCAAGATGTAATAGAGAGAGAGAGATACCTAATCTTAAAAAGGAGAACTTCCTAGCATGGAAAAGGCTAATGAGATTGCACTTATCTAGTATTGGAGACTCCACATAATACTAATTGAACAATGAATACATTGAGGTGTTTGAACGTATGAAAATTGAACAAATGAAATAGAAGGAGCACAAGCAAATGATGATTAAACTTGCAGCAACCCTAAGTCATGCAAAATTTGATGTTGAGAAAGAATGGACTTTTTATAAGATAATGTAAGAAAATTTGGAAAAAGTTCATGGAGTAGGTAAAAATGTGTTTTGAGCTAAATCAGAAATCTTGAGAGGAAAGTTTGATGCATGAGAATGAAAAAAGGTGAAACAATTAGAAAATAAAGTCCATCGAGATAATTAAGAGAGGTGGGGGGAGGTGAATCATTTATCTGATCAATAAAAATTTTATGAACCTTATTAAATGTTAAACATGTGATCAATCACAACAGTAACCATAAGAAAATACACATATAAAATTTTAACTAGGGAAAACCTTGATCATAGGGAGAACCTCGATGGGGATGGTATAAACAAAATGATGCACTAATATATAGTTCCTTGTAAGAGGATGGACTATATTAGGACCCAATAAAATACATCCAATACATATCATTCCCTATTAGGAGATTCTAGTCCCGTTAGGAGTTGTAGAAGGTAGAAGGACTCATTGTCCACACAACTTCAGGGAAAAGACCACCAAACTCATTGTCCAACTATTCTCTTTATTATTCTAAATAATAGAAATGCAAAAAATCTCATCAATTCAAACTCTTTCTATGTCCTCTTATGGTTCTAGTATCACACCAAATATTTCTTGGATCTCAATATTAGATCTCCGACTTTGCATTACACTGATCCCTTTGATCACTTACTTGTATTTACCAATCTTCACAAATCCAACACAATTTTCTTACAACTCATACACTAGACACTTCATCACAAGGAAAATATATTTTCTTTATACAATTCCCTCAATATAATTCATTGATTCAACCTTGAGGATTTCCCAGTTATAATTATAATAGGAGCCCTAATAAGATAATACAATTCATTACATCTTTTTATAATTACAAAATATTGTTAGTTTACAGTCTTCACAACTTCTCACATGTGCGACTTCAAAAATTTTACACTCACCAACATAATCATCAGGCTATCTACTATCACTATCTAACTTCACTCATCAAGATTCTATCCATGTTAGGAGATACAATCCAAACACTAGAAGCTACTTCTCAAGTACTCTATCTACACATTATCTTCTTTAAATCACAAATAACTTCCACATTTCTTTGACTTCCTATACACACACTTATCCATGTCATCAAGACATGATATAGAACATATCCTCAACTATACTTGACCTTATGATGAATACTCTATATGTAGGACTTCATTCTCTTTCTTCTATTTTGTCAATCCTTACAATATATTGACATCAATGAAAAACATAGTCATGAATGCAACATGTAGTCATGCTAACTGTCTCTCCCATTCTCCAAGAAATATAGAATAATCCCCCATAGGAATATCATCATCATTCATGCTAAAAATTTTACCCTTTGGTATTGATGGCAATGTAGATGAAAAACATCTAAGTTCCAGGGATACCAAATTCAACTTTGATGTTGTTGTTTCTCTCATCTTTTCAAATCCTCTTTGTCAATCAAATCTAAAACTCTTAGGAACAATTTTTTATCCCCCATTAATATAATTCTCTCATTGATAAATTTATTCCCCATTGACATCAATATAACTCTCCCTCATCCACAGAATACTCTCTCATATGCATTTACTTCTTTGCTATGTTTTCATGCGCTACTTCTCCCCATTATGTATGTTTATCTTTTCATGCATTCTCTCCTTAATATTCAAGAGATGTTTTCCATGCACTCTCTCCCACATTGACATAAATATCAAAGGTAAAATTATGTCAATCATATATTCAATGTCATTAACTAGCACAATTTTCTAAAGATACAGTTCAATACCAGATACCAAGATTCCTTCATGACTCTACTCAATCACATATAATCTCCCATATAAGAAGTATCAGCATTTAGTCCAGATAGATAATAGTTCTCTATATAACTAGATTGATGCAATCTATGCATCATATTATTCTCAATTAAGGATGCATAGATTGCATTTTTATTATGCAATCTATGCATACGCTAAGAATATTCTCACTTCTTAAATTTTGGAAACATGTGCAAATATTTCTTCATAATCTATACCTTCTTGTTGTCAATATCATTTACATATTGATCTTTCTTTGTTTCTCATGACCTCACCTTTTTCATTCATCTTGTTTCTAAAAACCCACTTAGTTCCTATAACATTATTATCTTTAGGTCTAGGAAAAAATTTCCATGTTTCACTCTTCACAATGTGATCTAGTTCTTCCTTCATTTCTTGAATCCAATGATCATCCTTGTATGCTTCATTTTCATTATTTGGTTCAACTTGAGAAATGAAACATAATTATTCATGTATGTTGTTTCTTTTCATAACTCCTTTGTCTTTTCTTCCAATAATCAGATTAGTAGGGTGATTCTTTGTCAAATTCTTGTTTAGTGTTGATGTCATTGTCAACTATTACTCCTAATCTAGGTTTAGATCTTGATTATTCTTTTTGTTCCACAATTTGAATATCATTATGAAAATTATTGATAACCTCATAGAAAGTCTCAATATTTTCTTGGATAGTAGGATTAGTATCTTCATCATTAGACTTATAATCAAGCATTTTGTCTTTAACTCCAAACTTCTCATCTACTATTATATTTTCACTCTCAAGAATACTTTTAGTCCTCTAATTAAAACATCTATAATGTTTTCTTTTCAATAAGTAACCGAGGAACATACCTCCATCGCTTCTTGCATCAAACTTACTGATTTCATCATCTCTCTTGATATAACATTTACTTCCAAAATTTTTGAAATAATCCACTGATGGTGCATGTCCAAACCATACTTTCTAAGGTGTTTTATTTTTGTACCTTTTGTGATTTATAATTTGTTTATTGTATATACCATTGTATTAATTACTTCTCTCCAAAATTTCTTTGATACATAATTCTCAAACATCATGGCTTTTGTGGCTTTTACTAGAGAACTATTTCTTCTCTCAACAATTCCATTCTACTCAAGAGTCCTAGGGGCTAATGATTTTTCCTCTTAATGTCATTTAATTCATGAAAGGTGTTCTCATTTGAGATAAATTCTCCACCTCTATTAGATCTCAAGCATTTAATCTTTAATCCTAAATCATTCTCAACTCTATTCTTAAACAATTTAAACTTCTCAAATGCTTCGTACTTTTCTTTAAGGAAAGCTACTCATGTCATCCTAGTCATCAAAAATAATCATGAAGTACCTTTCACTATAGAGTCCTCTTGTCTTTTTGGGACCACTCATATCTATATGAACAATCTCCACAAAAAAATTTATAGAGAACTTCTTGCTAGGAAAGAACTTTTTTTTCTTCATATCCATAACACATTCCCTACACAAACATTAGTAGATTTCATAATTTTTGGTAAATCTCTAACAACAACTATAATACTTTATTTCAACATATTATCAGAATTTATATGAAAAAACCTTCTATGTCAAACCAATATTTATCAACCTAAGAAACCAAATATGTTATCTTTGTAGGGTTTAGCTCAAAAAAATTACCTCTTGGTCTTGTACCAGTGCTAATCAACTTACCATTTTTGTCCTTAATAATGCATGTCTTTTTTGTGAATTGTAACTAATATCCCTTATCAATCAAATATCCAACACTTAATAGGTTATGTTTTAATCCATCAACAAAGTAAACATCATATGTGTTAGTTTCCCCATCAAGAGTAATAGATCCTATTGCCTTGATATTACAAGTCACATTGTCACCAACTATAAAAATCCATCCATCATGGCTATTGAACATTAAAAAATTATTCGTATCACCATTCATATGATATAAAAAACTACTACTTACGATCCAATCATCTTTCTTCACAAGATGTGACACTAGATCTTTCTCTTCTCTAATTTCTTTTTTGGGATTTCTTCTTTTATAACCACAAATCCTAACTCATCATCACTTTTACTTTGAACTCTCTCATCAAACTTGTCATCATCATTTATATACAAACATTCTCTAGGCCTTCTAGAAATGAAATTCCTATTATACTTTCCACTCTTTTAGGATATTTAGAAGCATAATGACCAAATTCATCATAGGTTCAACTTTTAAAGATTTTTTTACCATCTTGTTCTCTCCTTACAAGAATGGAAATTCTTTCTCCAATCTTTGTATCTTCCTCAAATCTAGATCTACTTTTACTAGCATGATCTCCACTAGTGCTTGTACTTCTTGACAAGGAAGGATGAATGCTCATTGCACTAAAGGAAATCTCCACTCTAGGGAAATATCCTAACTATTTGAAGCTTACTTTTGTTGCTTCCAATCTTCCAAGAAGAGTATCTCTACAAAAAAATCAGTACAAGGCATCACTTGCTCAATCATCTATGTTGTCCACTTGAATGGTGGTGTCAAATTTTTCAAGATATTCCAAATGATCTCATCTATATCTTTAGTGCCATTAGAATACTTGATTCCTACAAATTTTTTTGATATTTTGCCAATATAACTTCATAAAAATTCATCTTTCATCATTTTAGACTCTTTAAATAAGCATATCTAGTTTTGTAATCTAATTATTTTGGCATGCTTATCACCTTCAAAAGTAGATTCCAAAGCTCTCCAAATTTTATGAGATGTTACTAATGATTTTACTTGACCGTATTCATTTTTAGGAAGAGCTAATAAAAATGCTTCTCCTATGAGCATGTTACACATGAATAGATCTCTTTCAAATTCACTACATTCTTCAAGTTTTCTTTCTTCCACAATGGTCTTCTCATTCTTTGTCATTAGCCAATATCCTAGACCCATGCATTGAAGATTTGTCTACATCTTTTCATTCTAGCTAACATATTTAACTTCATCAAACTTAGGACTTTCTTTTCTAAAATGACCTATCACTAATCTCCTTAAGTTGTTAATATTTTCCTTAAAGGGCCTAATCATCTAATACCAATTGTTAGAAAGTAAGCTCCATGAAGATAACTAAGAGTGGGGGTGAATCCATTATCTAATCAATATAACTTTTATCAACCTTATTAAACTTTAAACATGTGATCAATAACAAAGTAACCATATGAAGATACACATACACAATTACACTAGATATGTTAACTAGGGAAACCCTTGATCAAAGGGAAAATCCTAGTGGGGATGTTACCCATAAAATGATGTACTAATATAAGTTCCTTGTAAGAGGATGGACTCTGTTAAGAGCCAATGAAATACATTCAATACATATCAGTCCTTATTTGGATACTTTAAATCCTTTTCAAGAGATTCCTAACCTATTAGGAGTTGTGCTAATCCTATCAGGAGTTGTATAAGGCAAAAGGGCCCACTATCCAAACAACTTCAAGGGCAAGAATACCGAAGTCACTATCCAACTAGTCTTTGTATTATCCCTTTTAGAATAATAGAAATACAATGATCTTAGAAATTAAAACTCTTTCATTGTCCTCTTACTATGCCAATACCACAAAAAATACTTCTCATATCATAATACCATATCTTTAACTTTGCTCACAATGATCCCTTTGATTGCTTACTTTCATATACCAATCTTCATGAATCTAATACAATTCTCTCACAACTCATACACTACACACTTCATCACAAGGAAAATAACTTTCCTTTATACCATGTCCTCACAATAATTTGGCCTTAAGGCTTTCCCAATTATAATTATAATAGGACCTTGATAAGATAATTCAATTCATTAAATCTTTTCATTATTACAAAATACTCTTAGCTCACAGTCTTCACAACTTCTCATATATGCAACCTTGGACTTCATGTAGTTTCTAATGTCATCATTAGGCTATCTACTATTAGTGTCTAAATTTTCACATCAAGATTCTATTCCTGTTAGAAGATACAATCCAGACTCCAAAAGCTACTACTTGGGTACTCTATCTACACACTATCTTCCATAAATCACAAATAACTTTCACATTTCTTTGACTTACTACACATGCACTTATCCACATCATCAAGACACACTATAGAACATATCCTCAATTGTGCTTGACCTTATCATAAATACTTGATCCATAGGACCTTGTTCTATGTTTTTTATTTTATCAATATTCATAGTATGTTGACATCAATGACAAACATAGCCATAAATGCAACACACTATCATGATAACTATCTATCCACTACTCCAATGGTAGTAGAATACTCCCCCATAGGAATATCATTAGCATTCATGCTAACAATTTTTTTGGCACAATATTGTGGTTGAATCAAAGAAGTGGTGAATGTTATTAGATGATCTAAAGGAGACATATTTGATGAGACTATGATAAAGTATTAATGACTTTACTTCCTATCTATGCAATTAGAGTTCCTACAATTCAATAACTAGGATGTATACATGATAATGATTTGGACTTGGTTATTCAAATTGGTAGACTTAGTGCATTTGAATTATCTAAAAAAAATTGGTCTCAGATTAGTTTTGACCTTCAAGTGTCAACACACTTAAGAAATTTCTATGTTGATGACGAGTATACTATAGATGTTGAGCTACAATATGTGTCGAGCTATAAATTCAATAGGTACCAAGTTATTTAAGTGTCAAGAAAGTTTCAAGTGTTGAGTGACAATCGATGCCAAGCTAGTATATGTGTCGAGTAAAGTATAGGTGTCGACTAGGACAAAGTTACTATAGGAGCTAAGTAAGAAAAATATCCTATATGTGTCAAGCATCAACAATTAGTAAGTGTTGAGTAACATAGAATCAACATAAGAGTTTGAGCCTTCACAAACTTAAATGTAAACTATTTTTAAATTGACTCAAGATGAATCTTGAAGGATCTAAAAGATAAGATTGAATCTATTACATTGGCATGCAACCAATCAAGAAAATGGAGAGAACATGCAACCAATTAGAAAAATGAAAGAATTGAGCAGGAAAGATGGATGAATCTCGATTGTAGATTCATACCTAATCCTAAGTCTTGAATCCTTTTTAAGGAGGATGAAAACCCCATAATTCAGTATCATGTGGATTGTATGGAATGCATGAGGGAATGCTAGCAAAGTTTTGAAGGAAAGGAAAGTGGTATGAAGACTTAGTGGAAGAGTAGCATTGTAGAATCATTTGGTCAAGAATAAAGTATCAGCACTATGAACAGAGTTATATTAGATCAAGAAGGATCATATTAGATTGGACCGAAGATGGATCTCGAATTAGCAATTGAAGATTGTAAGTCATTAGGTCAACACATTCTATAACAGTTTCTAACCATTGTATTAGGAGAATGAAAATGCTATGATGATAGGTTGGTTTAACAATTATTTTGTAGAACCTTTAACAATGTGTTAAATCCTTTTATAGGTTGACATTCCAAGTGAGTGTTTTTAAATACCTTAAATAGGTCACTTTTAACAAGGTGTAGAGCCTTTAACAAGGCAGGCCTTTCACAAGGTAGGCCATTGATGATGGTCAAACTTTGTAAACTTAGCCAATTACATATTGCTACAGTGATAAGTTGTGGGTGTCATCCCCACCCTAGTTTTACCTTCTCTTTTTGGAGGGTTTATGGATGATCAAATCTTGTGTTATCTACTTTCATGTTAATTAGATGTGTTAGATGCATGTGATTGATTTCAGTTAAATAAATTTTAGAGGATAAAGTTTGGTACTTCTAATTCACACCCCCCCCCCCCCCCCCCCCCACTCTCTCTCAGAAGTACTCTACCCAATTGTAATTAAAACAATTTTGATAAGTATTCCCCTACTAGTGTTGAATATGTATTTAACACATAACTCACCCTTGATGGATTTAAGAAAAAGAAAAAGAGCATGTAGAAAGTGACAATGGATCTGATGATAACCTTGATGATCTTGAAGCATTTTTGGTTAGAAGAATTCCTAGAGGAAAATTAAAATACAAAAGGTAAACTTCCTATTATCTATTTTACAAGTAATAAAGTTGGTCATATTGTTTCTAGATGTCGTTATATAGATGAGAAAGATGAAAGGAGAGACTTCTAGTACAAAGGAAGGAGATATGATAAAGACAATGGAGGCAATAGAGATAAAAGAGAATACAAGGATAAATGTAAGATTTTTTTCTATATTCCTGAAGAGAATGATTGTGATAGTAATTATGATGATCATGATGAAGAAGTTGTTTATGTTGAAATGAAAGATTATTTTGATGGAGATGAGAAAACTACATTGGTTTCACATGAAATAGTGGTTTCTCATATCATATGAGTGGTGATACAATTTTGAGAAGATAGATCAATATAATGGAACTAATTTTAAGTTTGGTGATTATGCACCATGTTATGTCAAAAGTAAAGGATCAATTAAAATGAATGAAAAGATCAAACAAGGCAATGCATATTGGGTTGATGGTTTGAAGTATAACTTGTTGAGTGTGGCACAGTACATAAGCTTAGTCTATAGAGTTTATTTATAGAACAAAAAGGCAAAGATCTATAATGCTACTAGTGAACTAGTTGGAAGTGGACAAAAAACAAGAGGTAATTTTTTATATCTAGATCTATTTGAGCATACTTGTCTATTTGCACAATGTGAAGATGTTTGGTTATGGCATAAGAGGTTATGTCTTGTAAAAGTTGATAATTTGATAAAAATTAGTACGAAGAAAAGAGTTAGAGGATTACCAAGACTAGGAAGACCTAATAAATTGATGTGCAAACAATGTTAAATTGGCAAAATGACAAAGTCTAGTTTCAAGAGAAAGACCTATCCTTTTGATGATATTTTGGAGTTGGCTCATACTAACTTATGTGGTCCTATTGGAGTGCAAAGGTATTATGGTGAAAAACATTTCATTTTATTTGTTGATGACTTTTCTAGAATGATGATTGTGATGTTTCTTTAAGAAAAATTTGATGCATTTCAAATATTTAAGTGGTATCTAGCATTAGTTGAGAAAGAAAGAGGAAAGAGTTTGAAATGCTTGAGATCAGATAGAGGTGGTGAATTCATCTCAAATGAGCTCAACATATTCTACAATGACAAAGGAATCAAGAGACAAATGAGTACACCAAGGACTCCACCACATAATGGTATAGCTGAAAGAAGGAATAGATCAATTATGGATTATTCTAGAACACTAATGATAGAGAATAACATTTCAAAAAATACTGGAGAGAGGTTGTGAGATTGGAGTCTACGCTCTAAACTGAGTTCAAGTAAAGAAAGGAACAAACAAAACATTTTTAAAACTTTGGCATGGATATGCACCAAATGTGAATTATTTTAAAGCCTTTGGATGAAAGTGTTAGATATCAAAAGATGCAAGAAAAGGTAAATTTGATGCAAAAAGTGATGAAGGTATATTTCTAGGTTATTCCACTAAGAGAAAAGCTTATAAGTGTTTGAAATCTAACACTACTAATATTGTGGAAAGTGAAAATGTTAGAGTTAATGAATCTACAAAGAATAATGCAATAAAGAATGTAAAGATTATAGGATTTTTTTAAATCTATGAAGGTGAGCCTAGCACCTTACTTGAACTAGAAAATGTGGTTGCTGAGGTTCTGCACTATTAAGGTTTTGCAGCAGAGTTTTTTCAAGCATCAACATACTATTGAGCATCAAGCTATAGGAGTGGAGTTGCACACAGAGGAAGTTGAGTTGCAGCCAAAAACAAATTGAAGAAGTTGAAGATGTTGAATCTAGTGATCAACAACAAGGAAAAAAAAAAAAACCTAAACCTGTATTGAAAGGTATGTGAGAAGACATCATGCACTAGATCAAATAATTGGAGATAAAGATTCAAGATACATGAAAAGAAAAAGATTGAATAATGATACATTTTTATTAGGTGATTTTGAGCCTAAATTTTCCAAATATGCTCTGGAGAATGAAGATTGGGTCAAGGCAATGAATGAAAAAGTTGAGAAAATAGAGAAGAACAAAACTTGGACATTGGTACCCAAACCAAAGTATAAGAATGTGATTGGAACTAAGTGGGTTTTCATAAAAAATCTAAATGAGAAAGGTGAAGTCACAAGGAATAAGGAAACATTAGTTTGTAAGGGATATGAACAAGAGGAAGGAATTTACTATGGTGAAAATTTTGCCCCAATTGCAAGGTTGGAAGGAGTGAGAACTTTTCTTGCAAATTCTACTTATAAAGAATTCAAAGACTACCAAATGGATGTAAAATCTACATTTTTTGATGGATTTCTGGAGGAAGAAGTTTACATTGAACAACCTAAATGATTTGTTAATCCAAAAAAAAGGAATATGATATGTAAGTTACACATAGATTTATATGGTTTGAAGCAAGCTCCTAGAGCACACAAATAGTTACACAGTTATTTGGTAAAAATTGGTTTTGCAAGAATAAATGACAATAGAAATCTGTATCTGAGAAGTGAATCTGAAAATAAGATATTATTGGCTAAAATTATTGTTGATGATATCAGTTTTGGAGGAAAGGATTCATTGAGCAAGTCATTTTATGATCAAATGAAAAAGGAATTTAAAATGTCAATTTTTGGAGAGATTAAAGTCTTTGTTGGATTATAAGTGCATTAGATGAATAAAGTTATTTTAATTACTCAATCTAAATATTTTAATTACCCAATCTAAATACATAAAAGAATTTTTTAAGACATTTGAAATGGAAAACTCAAGACTAGTTGGAACATGTAACGCCCCACTAAGGGATCCAAAGAATTAACCTAAATTTTCACTAAGTTTGGTAACATTTTTTTTTTTAAACATGAAAATAAAACCATTCATAACATTCAAATAGTAATGGAAGCAATAGCAAAAATACAAATGAAATTAACATAGCATACATAATAGGTTACATTCTTCACGGATCCCTTAACATTGAGTTACATCTAATCTAACTATTAATGATTCTAACATCCACATAAAATAATAATGAAAAAGTTCAATGTTCTTAAATTACATTTTTGATTGCTCAATCATCTGTTATACATGCCACAGGGTATGAAAGGCTTAAAAGAATATACATCTATGAAATAAGATACATCATCCTATTCTAATCCATGGTGCAATAAAGTAAATGCAATCACATATCATACATGATACATCATCATAGAAGATATAAACATCCATCATAAAAGATAGCCATATATCATCAAACATAATTAACTAAGTGCACGGTTCCTCTCAATCGTAAATAGCATCATTAGACCATCATGGGTCCTAGCCATCCCTCCATGCGTAACATCCAAAATTATCGAAGAGATAATTGGTATTAACATAGTAGGAGTGTCACTCCTAAATCATACTACATCATATACAGAAAAGAAATCTAACATGCAAAATAAAGCATAAGATAACTTCATCTAATATATGCAAATCATCAATGTAAGGATATGTGTCCACCATCATAATCCATAAATAGAATGAAGATAGATGCCAACAAAGAATACATCAGCCACAGTGTCTCAAACAGATCTCAAATGGTAAGAGTGAAAAAGCACTACCACCCGACCATGTGGAACCTAAATGGTCCACTCCCACCGTGCTTAGGAGATAATCTCAAGTCCCAAATAAGTTATCAAAATCACATAGCATAAATACTCTCTAAGTCCAAGAATTTGAAAAGTATACTAACTCAAAGGTTCCAATCACAAACTAACATCTAATCTCAGAGGCAAAACAAAGACATGTAGGAAACCTACTATGCAAGCGGGAAAGTGTCATCGTACGGATCACGCTAGAGTTACCTTGGTAGTCTCCTAATAGACCTCAGACCCCTAGTGATCCCTGTGCAACCACTAGTATCATCTCATACAGATGAGGCATACTACGAAATGCAAGGTCACAACCAAGTGTTCTCTCTACTCCCATCCTAGTCTGTACTAGCACTCAAGGCATGGGTGAGAACAAACAATTATCTTTTTAGGTTCATTAAGTTAGTATTAGGTGTGAATGTTTTCACTTATTAAGAAAACTTACAATGAGTTACCTTGGCAACCTCTTAGGGCCCCGACCCCCATTGCAAGCCACTTCCCATCACTACAAGTAGATAACCTACCCTAAGCTCATGGAATCATAAATCACAAAATACCAAAAGATAATCTGTAAAAGAGCATCAAATATCCATGAGCAAAAGAAAAACATCCATAGATAATCATGACCACAATAGTTCTCTATTAGCAACTGAAGGTATCCCTGATAATCACAAAAGTCATTGGTTCTTAACAAGAAACCAAAAATTATCTCAAAGTAATACTGATCGAAGACTCCAAAATGGTTGAGTCCAAACATGTCACAACATGACATCATCAAGAAATAAATCAACACTTCAATCCCATCATGGTGACTAGAAAGTAATCCAAGGATAACTGATCGATGACTCAAAAATGGTTAAGTCAAGTGTCTCAGATACATATAACTCAGCTTCACTCAAGAAGATTGATGAGCAATAACAATCAGTAAATACAAACATCTCATAGAGCATACCATCACATTACCATGGTTGGGTTTAAAAGATCAAGATCAAAAGACATCATCATGACATCACAATCATAACCCTCGATCCTTTGGTAGACGTCCTATAATTGGTCAACACTAGTCAACCCAAAAACCCAAAACAAGAAGCATAGAGAAAACACAATGCAAACACATGTTTTGGTTTTGTTTAAAATTGCATAATCGAATTAAGTTTGGAGGTCTCATTTTTCATTTCCAATTCTAGATATCAAGTGGAGAAATTTGTACATTTACCTAACCCATGTAATAGCTTGGTAGATAAAGATATTTTCACCATAACCCATTATATCAATATTTTAAAATATTTCTAAGGGTATATTGTATATACAATATTTGAAAAAGACCCCCATTGTGTCCCGTTAGAACACATAGAAAATTCAGTAGATCAATTGAAAACTCAATAAAAGCAATTACAAATTTCCTCCAAATTACATTTGAATTAAATTTATATTAATAACTCAAATATTATAAAATAATTAATTTCATTAGAAGAAAACTAATAATTAAATTTCATTTATTATTAATATATTATTTAACAAGTATTAATATATAATATTTATAAAATAACAAATATTAAAATTAATTAATAGATATATATATATATATATATATATATATATATAATTGCAAATCAAAATACTATTAATAATTGAATTGCATATATATCACATTATAAATGATGCAACAAATGTATTGTCCCCTGCGAATTAAAAATACGGGCGCAGGCTTCAAGCCGCTGTCTCCAACATATACGACAGTACCATGCAGCCTACCTCTGTCGCAAGGCCTGCAACAACAGGCTCGGCTACCGGCAGTCTTAGAAAGGGGACGGGGTGGGGTAAAACCCCCCTCCCATCCTTATTAAATTTATTTATTTTTTTAAACATTTTTAATAAACGTTTATCAAATGCACAATTCAGATTTTATAAATATATTTTCCACTACGATTTATTATTCGATTCTTCAATATATATATATATATATATATATGTTTATTCTGTAGTGCTTAATAAAACTCTGTGTGTGTATATAAATGTGTGTGTGTGTGTGTGTGCAGATTTGAAAAAAATATAAAAACATGCATATTTATACAAAGAACATATACACCATTTTTAAAGGGCATACAATTTTAAGAACTTTCCTATAAAATATTTGTTCTCTAAATTTACCCATTAATTCTTCTAATAGGTTTGACTATAAATTTTAACCCTAGCCCCATAATTTCATCAGATCTACACATATGAAAATTTCTTATATGAAATTTAACTACCCATGACAAATGCATGCAACCAAGATATGAAAATCCTCAAAAAGCATTCAAAAGACACAAAGAAAATAGGAAGTACAAGAAGTGAAATTTCATATGCAAAAATTTACAAGTGTCTACCTGGACACTGATGCTAATTCACTTCTCCTCAAAATCCGCAGAGCAAGCTCCTTCCTTCTCCTACGCTCTCGAGTCCTCCAAAAATGCTCTCTAAGCTTTTAAGAGTGCCTGAATATAACAAACTCTTAGCAAGCACCTAGAATGTCTCTAGAAACAACCAGAAGGTGTTGACAACTAAGCACGAGCTTTTTCCAACCTTCTAGATGAGTCATAAGATTGTAGACACCATGTGCCTAATTTATGCACTAACTCTTGTGTTGTTGACATATGTGCAATCAAAAGGTGCATTTACTCCTAAGCAAGCTTATAACTTTTATTTTAATTCTTTTATCTTTTCTATTATTATTATTTATTTATTATTTTATTATTATTTTTATTATTATTAATTTTAATTTCTAATTTCTTTTATTTAATTCTTTTCCGAATTAATTCCCAATTAATTAATTTAAAAAAAAATATCAAAAGATCATGATATTATATTAATTTTTTCCATATAATTAAATTATTAATTAAATCTATTTATTTAAGACTTAATTAATAGAAAATTCACCGTAGACCTCCAAGATAAAATATGAAAACCCATCATAAAAAAACCCATACATAATCAGTCTAAAGGGTTAAAAATCACGAATTATGTCATCCGACACATTTGAAAGGTAAAATATCTTGGATACTTGTCCTACCTCACTAGGAAAAATGGTTTAAGGGTTTAGGATTTGGACTTGAGAATTTATCTCCCCTCTATTAACATTGAGATAGTGCGATAGGGTACGCTCATCCTGGTAGTTTAGGGAAGTCAATACTCGGTACCTGCAACCTGCATAAAAACCATGCATGTACATACAATATATATATGCTAAGCTAAATAGGCAATGGTAGGAATTGGTGCATCATGTAGATCCCGACTAGTAGGTGACTACAACTCCCTTCCTTAACCACATCAAAAATGCCATACATAAGAACAAACACACACACCATACACATGCAAGTATGGGGTTAGTATCCATAATAAAACACATGTGATAATAAACCATCTAACTAATCATCATCAATAACTAGAAATAATGTAATAATCATCATGCATACATGAAATGTAAAGTCTAAGTAATCGCATCATACATCAACTGAATCCATAGCACAATATCTGATAGTTTTCAAAACAATGCTACTAACTATCAACATAAAACTAGTCTAACATAGTCCAATAATAACAGCAACAATGTGTCCAGAAAAATGTGAACGAGGGCAGGCACTATAGAACACCTATGGTGATTGGACACTGATTATCAAAGATTGATGATTCTGTTGAGGTGAATCAAATATTATACAATTCAATGATTAGAAAACTACAATATGGTGTACATATAAGACCTGACATTATATTATCTATTGGAAGTGTTGCTAGATTCCTTGCTAGTCCTAGAGAAAACTATATGATAGTAGTAAAGAGGATACTAAGATACCTAAAAGGAATAGAAGACTATGGTTTATGGTACAAGAGGAGTGACAAATTTTAATTGAAGGTGTATAGAGTGGTTGACTGGGAAAAAAATGTTGATGATAGAAAAAGTACTAGTGGAGGAGCTTTCCTTTTAGGAAAAAGATTAATTTTATGGACAAGAAAGGAGGAGATTTGTATTTCACAATCTACAATAGAGGTTGAATATGCTGATGCAGTAGTGAATTATTAAAATATTGTGTGGATCAAGCAATTATTGAAAGGAATGAAGAAAGAGATAATTAAACTTGTTGTGATATATTTCATAACACAAGTGCTATAAATATATCAAAGAACCATGTGATGGATACAAAGACTAAGCATATTGAAATTAGGTATCATTACTTGTGAGAGTTGGTACAAGACAAACAAGTGAGATTGGAATATTTGAACACAAAGGAATAGGAAACTGATATATTCACTAAGGTACTACCTAAGGATGCTTTTGAGTATCTAAGAGGTAAGTTAGGGGTCATTTCCCTACTTGAAGAAAACTAAGTAGAGACGTTGCATTTCATCAACTGTTATGAACAACATATCTTATAGATTGATGTAGGAGGTCACACTTTAGGAGATCCATAAAGGTATAAAAAGGAAGATATTGAATTATGAGAAAATGAAGCTATAAGAGAGCTAATTTTAAGATGAAATTTTTATATAAGTTATAGTAGTGACATGATGATGTATGAGAATGGTTGATGTCTTTGGAATTGTTGTAAAAGAGGGAGAGAATGGTCAAGTTAGCATACAAGTACACATGTAAAGAGGGAGAAGATTATCAAGTTACCATCGTATTAGAAAGAGGGGGAGAACTTGTGAAAAGAGAATTATTATTGTCAAGAGGGAGACATATTTTGTTGAACTTATGAAGTATTATATTGACCTGATAGAGGGAGAGTCGTGATATTGAATTGATGAGAATCAAAATGAAACTAAGAAACAAAGAACACAAACATAGAGGGAGCTAATGGTACAAGTATTGAAGGTTTTAGATAGCATGGTAACTAGTGATCTATTTGAGGTTTTTCCACAAATGCCAAAGAAGGATATTCTTGGAAAGTATAATTAGAGAAATTTTTATGTTGTCATTGAGATCAAGCCTATTGGTAAGATAGAATTCCAAGCCTATTGGAGAGACATTTACTAACAATGTAGAGTTCCATATCATTTGATTGATGAAGATGATTTGAAAATAAGAGATACTAGGGTGAGTTAGTGGTGTTGATAAGTGATGAGAAATTGAGTATCATGAAAATATAATAGGCACTTGATAAGTTAGTCCTTGACAAGATAATGTATTTTTCAATACATACATGAAGTAAAGAAGACATTTGGATGGAACATAGAGCTAGAACAAGTCAAAAGGATAAAATTGATAGAGTATTAGTATTGGTTGGTCAATGAAGGAGTTGAAGAAGAAGTTTAAGAAATGTAGGTAGAAGTTGAACAAAAGAGTCCAAATCGAGTGATAGTTATGGTCGAGTAAATGTTTGAAGAAGTCTTAGTAGAGATCAAGCATAGAAATAATCAAATGATCTTATTGATATCAAGTGATAAAGTATATTGTATGTTGAGCTACATAGTAATGACCAAGAAGAAGAACACAATGATTGTTGAGTGATAGCAAAAGTTACAATCTGATATAGAATTGAATTTGAGGCTGATGCAATTGGAATTTAGAATTAGTCACAATGTATGGAAGATAAGGATTGATGAGCTAGGTTATTTAATGCATAAAGAGATTTTTTAAGTGATCAAAGGAAAGGATTTCATCAAATTTTTCTAGAAGAAGAAGGAGAATAAAAAGATGGAAGGCTTCGATAAATATGACCTAACCCTAAGATCAACAATGATATTTAAGTGGTAAAATATCAAAATTACATATTTAAGGAGGCATAAGAGGTTTTTTCTGGAGTGGTTCATTTTTTATTGGAAATCTTAAGAAGAATCTATGAAGAGCATAATAGTAGAGAAGTAAGAAGAGTGATTGCTTGAGGAGATGCCAAGAAGATCAGTGATGGATATGTGAGTGGAGGCCATTTAATGAACTAGTAGATGAGTGTATGAAGATCTAAATTTTCAAAGTGATTTTTATTCTACAAATCAAACATAATATTAAATTCTAACCATTGTATCGGTCAAAATCCTTTAATCAAGGTTGACCTAACAATCATTTTGTAAATCTTTTAATTAAGGTGACATTCTAATGGAATGATCCAAAGTCCTCCAACAAGGTCACTCCTAACAGGGAGATTAAATCCTTTAACAAGGCCACATTTAATAGTGTTTTATAACCTTTTATAGGGTTAGATCTTGACCAAGCTCACTTCAAAAGAGTGAACAATTGGTAGCATGTTATTTAGTAGCTTTCCCCAAATTGGGTTTCAACATTAAATCCTAGTACCAAATCATTATTTTCATGTGTGGATGTTATTGTTATGCATGCTATATTTTATATTATTTTATTTATTGGTAGTCAACACACATAGGAAATAGAGGGTTAATTAGTTACATGAAAAGTTGATTTGTTGATGATATTCTATATAGACTAAGTGGGTTTCTATGATTTATTAATTTGTTTAAAGTTGGTTAAAGTTGAATTGACATATCTAGAGCTAAGGATAACTAATTCACCATCCCCCCTCCCTCATTTATTCTAAATCATTATAAAAATTGGTATTAGAGCTTTTGTGCTTATAAGGAAAGTTTTAAGGAACTAAAGTTAAAGATCAAGATGTATAACAAAGTTATACCTAAGCTAAACAAGGAGAACCTCCCACATGGAAAGGGTTGATGAGATTTCACCTATCTAGTATTGGAGACTCCACACCATATTACTTGGACAATGAATATATTGAGGTGCCCTGACCTATGATAGTTGAACAAATGAAAGAGAAGAATGAGCACAACCAAATGATGATTGGACTCGTGGTAGCCCTAAGTTATGCAGAATTGGATGATGTGAAAGAATGAACTACTACTAAGAAAATATGGGACAAGTATGAAAAAATCCAAGGAGATAAAAATGTGTTGAGATCTAAAGCATAAATCTTGAGAGGAACGTTTTTTGATAGAATAATGAAAGAAGGTAAAACTATTAGAAAATTAAGTCCATCAAGATAATTAAGTGGAGGGTAAATTGATTATCTAATCAATACAAATTTTATCAACCTTATTAAAATTTAAACATGTGATCAATAAAAATAGTAACCATAAGAGTTTATACAAACATAACTACACTGGATATGTTAACTAGGGAAACTCTTGATCATAGGGAAAATCTTAGTAGGGATGGTACCCACAAAATGATGTACTAATATATAAGTTCCTTGTAAGAGGATGGACTCTATTAAGAGCCAATGAAATACATTTAGCACATATCAATCCATGTTACAAGACTTTTAATACATGTTAGAAGATTCCAATCCTCTTAGGATTTGTGCCAACCATGTTAGGAGTTGTAGAAGGTAGAAGGACTCACTATCCAAATAGTTTTAGGGGAAAGACCACTAAACACACTTTATAACTGCTCTCTGTATTATTCCTTATAGATTAATACAAATGCAACTGATCTCAAAAATTAGAACTCTTTCTATGTCCTCGTACTATGCGAATACTACATCGAATACTTATTCAATCTCAATACCAAATCTCTAACTTCATATCACAATGATCCCTTTGATTGCTTACTTGCATTTACCATCGTCACAAATCCACTACAATTTTCTTACAACTCATACACTACATAGTTCTTCACAAGAAAAGTAAATTTCCTTTATACCATGTCCTCAAAATAGTTCATTGAGTTGGCCTTAAGGGTTTCTTAATTGTAATTATAATAAGACCTTGATAAGATAATACAATTTGTTACATCTTTCCATAATTAAAAAATATTGTTACCTTATAGTCTCCACAACTTATCACATGTACAATCTCAAACT
Organism: Cupressus sempervirens; assembly: GCA_028749045.1. NCBI lineage: Eukaryota > Viridiplantae > Streptophyta > Pinopsida > Cupressales > Cupressaceae > Cupressus > Cupressus sempervirens. The sequence continues at coordinate 442,262,108 of CM053783.1, read as the reverse complement.
TTGCACACTCACTAGCATCATCATCAGGCTATCTACTATCACTTTCTAAATTTTCTATCAAGATTCTATACATATTAGGATATACAATCTAAACACCAAAAAATTCTTCTTAGGTACTCTATCTTTACATTGTCTTCTGTAAATCACAAATAAGTTTCACATTTATTTGACTTGCTATGAACACACTTATCCACATCATTAGGATACATTGTAGAACATATCCTCAATTGCGCTTGAGCTTATCATCAATACTCAATCCATAGGACCTCATTCTATCTCTATTATTCTATCAATGTTCACAATATGTTGACATAAATGACAAACATAATCATGAATGCTACATGCAATCATTCTAATTGTCTTTCCACTACTCTAGCAATGCTAGAATACTTCCCCCATAGAAATATCATGAGTATTCATGATAACAATCTCCCCCTTTGGCATTGATGGTAAAATAGATGAAAAACATCTAAGTTTGAGAATACCAAATCCAACTTTGTTCTTATTGTTACTCTCATCTTTTCAAATCATCTTCATCAATTAAATAAAAAACTCTAAGGAATAATTATTTCTCCCTCATTAATATACTTCTATCATTGATAAATCTCTTCCCCATTAACACCAATATAACTCTCCCTCATTCATAGGAGATTCTCTAATACACATTCACTTATTTCTTATGTTTTCATGTGCTACTTCTTCCCCATTCTATATGCTTATCTTTCCATGCATTCTCTCCTCAATATTCATGAAATGCTTTTCATGCACTCTATCCCCCATTGACATCAATGTCAAAGGTAATATTATGTCAATCTTCTAATCAATGTCTTCAACCATCTAAAGTATCCAAAGACATTTTTCAACACCATCTACCAAGAGTCCTTCATGATTCTACTCAATCATAGATACTCCCCCATAGAGGAAGCATCTATATTTAGTCCAGATAGACAATATTGCTATGTACCACTAGACCGATGAAATCTCTACATCATCTTATTCTGAAGTAGGCAAGGGCATAACCCCAAGCATACCTTGCAAATACTCAAATGTGTCCTTAGGCAAAGGCTTTGTAAAAATATCTACAATCTACTCCTTTGTGTTATTCTCCTTCATCATATCTTCTTTCAATTTCTCTAGTCATTGATCTCAGGACTAACTTTGTCCTTATCCTTGGAATTTTTTGATTATTCCTTATTTCCATCAAATTTCAGCCTTAGATTAAATCTTTTATAAATTTATTCTTCATGTTCATACTTTGTGAACATTACAACTTTCTTGGTCAATACTTGACCCAGTCAAAACTGAAATTACTCAATTAACACTAAACATATTTACTTCCTTATCAGGTGCTTAGTGACAATTGTAGTAGCTTAGACAATATTATATTTCTTCATTCAGAGACCAAAAAATTTTACATTTACATGATTACATAACTTTTCTCGTATGTTGAAGATCATGTAAAATAATCAAACAAGTATTAAATTGTTAGAGTCTAACTCATTCAAGTGCCCATTGAATACCATACACTTACCAATACTCTAACTCAATACTTTCTTCAATCCTCTTCATCAATTAAATGATATGGCACTTTAGTGAATTAGCATAATGTCTAACCAATTAAGGCTGAAGACATCAATGACAACATAACAACTAATATGACTCTTTCACATACATATAAAAAATTATTAGTTGGGGCTAACAAATATGCTTGACCTAATGTGAATACTTTAGGGTCATAATTCTGGCTGGAGAAATGACCAAGTTTTAATTTTATTACCCAATACTATATAGTTTGGGGTCATAAATCTATTTGTAGAAACAATTATGTTAGAAAATGAACAAATGTAATGTGTTTTTAAAATTTCCCTCTATCCTAATTATTCCATACATCCACAAATTTTATAATCAAGCACCCAATAAGTTCTTTCTCCTAAGTAGCTTCAATGCAAGACTTAATAGTTATTAGTTATGTTGCGAGCATTAAAGGAAACATCGTGAAAAACCATAGAGAGAATATAAGAAATATACTATTAATAAAAGAAATACACTAAATACTTATTATACATCAAGTGTTTTTCATTAAGGCTATAACTAGGCTAGAACAAAACAATAATAACGAAAACTACATTTATCAATCTTAGAGATGGAATTCCTTTTCTATGACCCTATAATAAAGTGTCTTAAAATTATTTAAATTAAATATATACTTGTAGTCACTCAGATCCAAGTAAAATTAATATTTTTCATAGCCTCAAATTATAGATCCATGGGAATAAAAATTTCAAGATCAAATGAAATCATTTGAAATATCTCTCTCTAGTCCATGCTTAGTACAAGAAAAGACACGGGCCCTAAAAAATTGTCCATACAAAAATCACATTGCTATCTCATTGTTGGAAACTATAATTGGAGCAATTGTTATGTTCTCATTGATGTCAAACTTATTAGTAAGGTAGATTATTAGACCTACTAGAGAGACATTTACTAATAGCATAGAGTGCCATATCATTTGATTGATCAAGAGGATTTTAAAAGAAGAGATAGCAAGGTGAGCTAGTGGTGCTCATAAGTGATGAGAAGTTAAGTATCATGGAAATATAATGGGCATTTTATAAGTTAGTCCTTGACAAGATAATATTTTTTTCAAACAATACATGAAGTGAAGAGGAGAGTTAGATGAAGCTTAGATTTGGAAAAAGCCAAAAGGATGAGCTTTATTGGGTAGCAATGTTGGTCGGTTAATGAAGGAGCTAAAATGGATGATTAAGGAACTTAAGTTGAAGCCAAACAAAATAGTTCAAGTTGAATAATACTTATGGCCGAGAAAATGTATGAAGAAGTGTTAGTAGAAAGTGAGCATTGTAATGGCCAAGTGAGCCTATTAATGTTGAGTGAGAAAACATATGTATTTTGAGCTACATAATGATCACTGAGCAAAAGAACACAATGATTATCGAGTGGCAGCAAAAGTTATAGTTTGAGAAAGAATTGAATTTGAAGTTGACACAGTTTGAATTTTGAATTAGTCAAACTGCATGGAAGCTAAGGATTTATGAGCTAAAATATTTAATGGATAGGAAGATTTATTAAGCAATCAAATGTAAGGATTTGAATATAAGTTTCTAGAAGAAGAAGGAGAACAAAAAGATGGAACGATTCGATGAATCTAACCTAACCCTAAGATCAAGGAAATGTTTAAGCAGTAAAAGATCAAAATTACCTATTTAAAGAGGCATAAGAGATGTTTTCAAAGGTTGGTTTTTTTTTATTAGAAATCTTAAGGAGAATATGTGAAGACAATTAAAAAAAGGAGAAGTGTGAAGAGTGATTGCTTGAGGAGATGCCAAGAAGATCAGTGATAAAGATGTAACTAGAGGTCATTCAATGAACCAATAGATAAGTGTATGAAAATCTGAATTTACAAAGGGAGTTGTATTATATATATCAAACCTACTCTTACATTCTAACCATTGTATTAGTTAAATTCCTTTAATCAAGGTTGACCTAACAATTATTTTGTAAATCCTTTAATCAAGGTGGCATTCTAATACAATAATCCAAAGTCCTCTAACAAGGCCACTACTAACAAGGTGATTAAATCCTTTAATAGGGTCACATTTAAGGGTGTGTTGTATATCTTTTAATAGGTTCATCCCTTAATGGAGCTCACATCAGAAGAGTGAACGATTGGTAGCATGCTACTTGGTAGTTTTTCTCAAATTGGGTTTCCACACTAAATCCTAGTGTCAAAGTGTTTTTTTCATGTGTGGATGTTATTGTTATGCATGCTATATTTTTAAGTAGTCTATTCACTAGAAGTTAGCACATATAAGAAATAAAGAGTCAAGTAATTACATGAAAATTTTAGTTGTTGATGATATGCTATATAGACCGAGCGGGCTTCTGAGATTGATTATTCTATTTGAAGTTAGTAAAAGTTGAATTGGTATATCTAGACCTAAGGATAACCTATTCACCACCCACCCACACCTCTGCCCCCCCCCCCCTTGCCTTTCAATTATTCTAAATAATTATAACACTCATACCATAGAGTTTCCTTTCCCTTAGCTTCTTCACTAACAAACTTTTAAAATGGGAGTAGGCAAAGAAAGAAATTGTGGCCAAGAAAAATTCTTTGGGAAGTGGACAAACTCATATATCCAAATTTCTTAAATATCATGATTCTTAGGATGTTAGCATGATTCCTCCTTGGATGTAGAGTGCATGAATGTAAAGACTTGTTTATCTTTATTGCAACATCTCATTTTTCCAACCATAACTAACTATCATATCATTAAACATAGTTGATTTTCATACTTATGAGCATGAGAAGGCACTTATAATAGTTTTTTTACATGTTCATATGAAAAAGATCAATGGTTATAATAGATTAACTAAATTACCTTAACTGACAATTGAAAGAGTATTAAACCAACAAATGAAATATATAGTGTTTTTTCATAATGAATAATTACTTAATGGAAAGAGAGATCATTTTATACTAATAAAAATATATTACTTTTCATAATCACATGAGGACAATTTTACAACTACTTTATATATTTAGATGGAAGATAATCAATGACTATAACATAATAACTTAAAAGAAAATAATAGATTAAATGATATTAACAGTCCAACATAACTTCAACTTAAAATTGAGAATTCATAAAAGTAAAATACTTGTTACTAGAATATATTTGAATACAAATCATATCTTTGTTTTGTGTAAGCCTTTGCATTTGGTGGAGAGGAGAAGCATTGCTAGGGACTTAACATCTCAACCTTAGACCTGTAAGTGTCCCCCCACAATCTCAACTAAGATAGGCCTTACCCACCTAGGATAAGGCATAGGAAACCCCTTTCTTTCCATTGAGTGTCATGGTGTTAGAGTTTCAACCCACCGCTCAACTAGACATCAATAATTGTACCATTTGTTCAACAAGAGATGACTTAGTCCTTTCTTTCTTTTATCATTTATTTATTTTGTTTATGATATCTTCTCTTATCTTGCATGTTTAACCTACATTTCATTTGGTATAAAACCACACTCTTCATCTTGACCTTGTTGGTCTTCTTGGATGAATCTTGGTGTGGTTTCTTATAGCAGTGATCAATATTATTTTACCACAATTTGAACTCTTTGGCCAATCCTCGCTTGTAATAGTCATCTATAAGTAATTATTTAATTTTTTATAATAATTGTTTGACTATATAATATTTCATTCCCTTATCTCAAAGGAATAAAAAAAAAATTCCCTTGCATAAGTCAGCAATAGATTCCGAATCCAATCAATCAAAAAACAAAGTTTTGAAACAAATTACATTCTCACAAAGGTGGAAAGAAATTCAGACTCCTTATGCTTAATGTTACTAAATCAAACATACAAGAAAATGGTAGTTCATTTAGAGACATGATCTAATTATATTATCAAGAAAATTTCATCAACCTCCTACTAAGATTTTAGAGCTTTATCTTAGAGAAATTAGAAATTAGTAATGTGGGAGAATGTATGACCTTGTGAATGTATTATCTCCTTCCTTATGTTTATGGAAAATTGAACCAATTGTTATGGCTTCTTGTTTGGGTTGGAAAAATCAATTAATGATAGACTTATGGAAATTATTGAGCATGAATTATGCAATGTGTAATTTCCAAAAAAACTATTCATGGTATTGTATTTATAGCTAGTTATGATGAATCCATGCTTAATCATGACAAACATAATAGCATTATCTAGTACATAGAAATTTCACTAAAAGGTTTGGTTCTCAACAATGCTATAGAAGGTAGAAAGGGAATTAGTTGAAGGTAAGATAAAAGGAATTCATTTATGAAGAAGATTCTACTTGGTATCCATCCATCACATATAATTATCTTGTCTTTTGAAACAAATGCAAGCTCAATTATGAGCAAGAAGAAAAGGTGGCATCAAAATAAGTTATGCTTAAGAACCTCAACAAAATGGTTAATAAAGTAATGACTCCAGATTAAAATAGGCCATTGAAAGTAATGGGTTGATGGCATAAATAATAAGTATATAATATTTCCAATGGGTGGAATTAATAATTAAAATGTTGACATAGGTTAGAAATAAGAATGACTTTATAAAATATTGACATAAGGATGAAAATAATAATTAGGTCATTGACATGAGGTGAAAATAATAATTAGGTCATTGACATGAGGTGAAAATAATAATTTTACTCTTTATATTATAATTATTTTTGTCTTTTCATGCTCAAGTGAATACTTTTATTATTTTATTAAAGGTGTTGACCTAGTTAGCTCATGGTTGTCCAAAGTATACTCTTTCTTACCTATTTATTTACCCTTATCCATGGTGGTTTGGGACTCATTCCTATTTGTCTAATGATGGGTGGTGCCCCCTGTGCCCAATTCCTTCTCTAACAACGCTTCTCCCCCTTTGTTGTGTTCCTTCAAGTGAAAATTTATCATGGTAATAACATATTGCTCATCATTTGTCATAGCATATGACTATATTAGCTATCTATTTATAATTCATATATCATCATAATAATAGACCAATATTTCATTTTCTCATAAAACCATGATGAACAACCAACACTTCATTTTCATGTCAGCCATAATGAGTAACTACTTTAACCAATCACTCAACTTTGCATGAAGCTTAAATGGCTATAAAGGAACTATTAGAGAAATAAAGTTTTTTCTTATTAATTAATTCATATTGATTTAATTATTAGGTCACTTATTATCTCTAGTTTACTTAAGCTAAAATTTGAGCATGTAATAGTTAATTCTTTTATTAATTATTATCATGAAACCTAAGTTACCTGTTAGGTTTTTGATCTCCTTTATAAGGATGATCTATCTTTGTAATTATTACATATTCATTCAATTTTGATAATAGAAATCTCTTTTTTAACTCATTAAGAATGTCTCATCTATGGATTTGGGAATTCCAACCTCAAAAACTTTTTTTTCTCTCTTTTTGTGATAGGTGTTTGCATACAGGTGATTCATGGGAGCTATGGGGTTGATATTTCAACAACTTCATGCTTCCCAATGTGATTTTGGTATGGAACCTACATGCTTCCCAAGATTATTTTTGGTACAAAACTAGAATGCTTTCCAAATTAATTTATGGTACTAGAGAGCCTACTTCCCAAGGCATTTTAGCATGGGTCCCAAGGCAATGATTGTTTATTTTTCTCTTTTGTCTCTTTCTTTACCTACTAGTGGTTTTTTGGTTGTAACTTGCTCATCTAGAGTCCATTTTTTGTGAATGAGATATTGTTGGAAAGATGATTCCTAGCATGTCATGATGGTGCAATTTATTTGGACTTGTAATTTTGTTTGGCTACTAGTTTATGCAGAAAAAGTTAAAGGTTCTATCTTTCACTGTAGGAGACACATCTTGAGACATTCTATTTTCCAAATTTTGCTCTAGGCACATCCCATTTAGGTTTTTTCTTTTTTGCATTATAGTGGATATCATGGTTGTTTCAAGTCTAGAGATTGATTTTGTTGATTCATATGATTTTTCATGGGTTTTAATATCTCTTGTATCAGCCTTATGTCTCTTTTGATCTTTCTTGGTATTCTTTTCTATTATTTTTGCAAATGCACAAAGATAAATTGTCACTCTATTACATTTCAAGATCTTGTACATCTTTGTATGTTGTTGTATTTGCACTACATTATAAAGTGGCTTGGGGGGTTTCATGTTGGACATATTTTATAGCTTCCTTTGTCATGTGAGTGTTCCTCTCATGAAATTAGCCTCATGACATGTCAATGACATGTGCCATTATAGGTGCTTGTAGTTCTTTTACACTCTTGATGTTCCTAGTTCTTCTTTCTACAGGGGATATTGCATTTTGTTTCAGTGTTCATGTCTTACCTCTCTTTATTATAGGGGGTTTATGTTGGTTTTATTTCCTTCTTGGTTTGATAGAGTGAGCTATGTATTCAGTATTTGATCCTATGTACTAGGCGATTGTAGTGGCTAGATACCTACGCATTTTTGTGAGATGGACCATTTACCATATAGATATTCTTTCATTCCTTTTTTTGGAATCCATAAAGATACCTTCCATCTTTAGTTGATCATCTCTTCAAACTTATTCTTCTCTACCTGTTCATATTTTATACAATGGAGGTTCTTCAGATCAGCAATTTGATAGTGTTTGCATGTTCATGCTTTAGTGGTTTTCTTCATGATCATCTTTTGCATTCCCTAGTTTGGAGGCTTGTTCAATCCTTCACTAGTTCTTTTTAGCATTCTTTCCATCTCTTTTTGGAGTAGGGTTTTTCCCATTTTGTTTTTTGTATTCCTCCTCTTTTCAAAGATTTGGTTGTGCTTGAGTACCTCATCAGACCTTGTTGTTGAGACCCAAATTCAATTTCAGTAGTAGTTTCTAGGTTTTTAGCTACTCCCTAAGTTTCTCTTAAGGGGGGTGTTAGAGTAATAAAGTTTTTTTCTTATTAATTAAATCATATTGATTTAATTATTAAGTCACTTATTATATCTAGTTTACTTAAGCTAAACTTTGGGCATATAATAACTAATTATATTATTAATTATCATTATACAACCTAGATTAGTTACCTATAAGGGTTTTGATCTCCTTTATAAGGATGATATCTCTTTGTAAATATTACAAATTTATTCAATTTTTATAATAGAAATCTCCTTTTTTTCTCATCATGAATGTCTCATCTATGGACCTAAAAATTCCAACCTTCATAGCTTTTGATTCTCTCTTTCTACAATAGGTGTTTGCATGCAGGTGATTCTTAGGAGTTGTGAGGTTGATCTTTCATCAACTTCAACAAGAACATTTCAAATCAAGAGCCAAAACTTGGGATGTTACATCCCCCCCCTTGTGTTTCATCATCCTCGATGAACATTGCAATTTTAAGTACTAAAATAATACAATATATATAGCAAAATAAATTCATCTCATTCTAGAATCAAATATAAGCCATGATCAAAATCAAGGTCTATTATTCCCTTATCTCAATGCTTTTAGAAAAATTCTTTCATGATACCATTAATCAAAAGTGAAACACACACATACCTATGTTAACTTTACCATAGATTTTCTCACTTCAACATCACTTTGAATTGATCATGTTTTAGGATATTCTATTTCATACTTATATCATGCTCATGTAGTCACTTACAATATTCCACATTCAAGAGAAAATATGATCATTCAAAAATTTGTAATTCCTTAACTAGCATGCTCTAGATTATCATAACTTGATCGTAAGTAAATAAATCACTCATGCATACCATCTAATATATGGTACCTAATAGATTTGGAAAAACATCCTTGTAGGTTCACAAATCACCTGAAAAGGTTAGTGGATTTGTATTTCCATTCATGTGACCCATGCCTTCATGTTCATCTTATTGTAATAATATTCCAATATAAATACAAGTCTTACAAATCTTTCATCTTAATATGATTAAGTATTCACATTTCATCATGTATTACAAGTGTACTCAATGTAAACATAAGAAGCCTAGTACATCATGATAATTCATATGAAATCAATACAACATGTGTATTATGCAATTCATAACAATGTATCCAAAATATGACCATATTATACTATGAGAAATCATAATATACCCAATCAAGACCATCGAGATTATAATAAACATGGTCCCACACTATCAGTATCCTAATCTCCTAAGTCATTTGACTACATGTCCACATGAAAATCCTAAGATGGAAGTGTGGTCCAAACACTTGTATGTTCTATCCACAAATGTTCCAACTACAACTTAGACCCTATGTCCAATATTTCCACAAAACTTACATTTCCTTTGGATTTTACCTATAGAAATCCCAACTATATGGTGTTTGGATCTCCTTTATTATCCACAATCAAGTTCATAATATGCTTTGAAAAGGTTTCATGAAATGTCTCATGCATTAAAAGGTTCAAAAAAGGTTCAAATAGCATCAACTCATATTATCTTGTTCAATATTTATTTCATACATTGCATGTCCAATCCATGAACCTACATGAATACTAATTTAGTTTTATGATTTTATAGAAATTGGGACAATTCAAATTTTATAGATGCAAGTAAAAATATAAATTTGTATGTTCTTTGAATCTACTCCCTTAACATTCAATCAAGTTCCATATTGAAAGACATTACCATTTAAGCTAAAAATTTCTTAACTAAACTCATCTTTAAATCATAAATTCATCACAACTATCTAAAATAAGTTAATGAAATGTGACATCTAACATAGGGATCTCATTAGGTAGGTAGATCATTTGGGCATGCTCTCCAATCACCTATAAAGATTAAGGAATCCACTTTTCCCATTCACGTGACCTAGGCTTTCATGTCTATCTCATCACCCCAATTTTTGAAAAGGAAAAAAAATTAAGTTAAGGAAAAGTTACATATATAAACAAGCATTGATAGGTTCATTTATGCAAGTGTGCTTACTCCATGTAGGAGCACAAAATGTGATGTATGGCCTTCTCAACATTTAATCATCATTAGAAGAGATCATGGTGCAAGGGCACCCACAAAAAATGATGAATATTGATACACTCAAAGACATCTTCATCATCCTAAGAACCTATAGGATAGGCTCGAAATAGTATCTAAGCATTCAGACCTATTTGTAAGGCCCAATTCCAAGATCAACATAATTATAAGCCCTTGGTCAACTATGGTCAAAGGTGTCCAAATGACTTAAATTCTTAGTATTTTTCATATTTTCATGTTTTTACCATGTTTTTATCCTATTTGGGTCATTTAGATAAGGTTTGATCATGTTTTGATCATAATTTGCAAAAATTACATAAAATGCGAAAATTGCTATAAAGTTGTTAAGCAACATTTAGCTAAAAGTTGCATAATCTTGTAATTTGATCCCCAATGGCAAAATTTGGTTTGAAAATCCATTTTTACTGTTGGGGATGCCTACATAAGCCCTTTTAGGGAGATGGCAGGATAACATGATGTACTTTTTCATTTTAATCAATACAATAACTCAAATTTCCTTCCATTTTCATGATGTAGCAAAGTGTACAAGCATGTATAGACATACCAAGGAGATCAATCTGAATTTATAAATAGGTTGATGAAATACCTTTTAGATGAACTTTTTTTGAAGTCTTGATTAATGTCCTAACTCAAGATATTGTTGTTTCTACAGAAATTGTTCTAAAAGTTGTCATACCTAGGGTTTCAGTCAAAATTTTCCATAACTTCGGATTTCAAAAAGGGAATCTAACAAACTCTAGTGAAATCAAAGTATTAACCATGTAAATTAAGATTATTTTGGTTTCAATTTTGTATGTGCAAGTGGAAAAGAGAAGATGCCCTAGGCATGCAAGGCCCATGTGCATGCTTATAGTGTTGGTCAGTATCTCCCATAACTTTCTCAAGAAGAGTCACCAGACCTTGCAATCAAGTTTACAACTTTTTTATGCATGTCCCTTCATGATCCAATTTTTAGATTTTTTTTTTTTCCTTTGGAAAGTATATCTCCTTTGTATTTGGAGACCTAATAGGGCTAATTTCCTAGAGAAGAAACGAGGTATAACCTAATTTGTTTACACCTTCTAGTCTTGGTACTCTGGTATTTTTAGTAAGTTCCAAAAAGGTATCTAAATATATGAATTTTTCATAGCTTTATGTGGATATTTTTGAAGTTAAGTCACATGTTCATGAAAAAAGGCTACAAGCCTAAAGAGTGGATTTGTTAAGCAACTAGTGCCTAAATGTTGCATAGTTTGGTTTTAACCATCAATCCACCTTGTAATGGACCTAAATAGATAAAAAGTTCACCCTTGAGTCTCCCCTAGTTATATTGTGTTTTTTTGGGGTCTTGTGTCAAATTTATCATTATGTTCCTAAGAAGAAACTTTCAATAAGTTATCTTGTGTGTAAGGGTATTACTTGTGATTGGGATCTCGTTGGTTGGGGTTAGGTTGTGATAACCTTAACCTCTTATTGAACACTTGTGATTGGTGTTTGAACACTTTGGATGGGTTAAAGACATTGGTATTGGGAATTCCTTTAGTGAAGAGGATCTTAAGGGCTAGTTAGTCTCTAAAGGCTTACTATACTAGGCTCTGTTGCATCAAGTGGTATCAGAGCCATGTCTCTTACTAAAGAAGAAGAAATACCTTCAAGGGTAAAAAATGCAAAACTTGCAAAAATCATGAGAGAATAAAGGGAAACCAATGTTGCTCTAGAAAAGAGGTTGAAAGAACTTAAAAGCAAGCTGGACAAGAACAAAGAGGCACATTTTGAAGATGATAGGGATGAAGAAGCAAAAGACACTCATTAGGATAGTGAAGTGCCTACAGAACAAAGACCTCTATTGAATGCTCTCAAATCCATGTAAAAAAGGACCGTGGAAGGAAAGTTGGAACTACCAATTTTTAATGGAAAAATGAATGTAGATGTGGCCTTAGATTGTATTGAGGCCTCAAAAAGTTTGTTTGAATGTTAAGACGTTCTAGAGAAATAAAGAGTAAAAATGGAAAATTCCAAGTTGAAGGGAGCAGCCCTAACCTAGTGGAACTTCATCCTAACTGAAAGGGTGAAGAAAGGATGAAGCATGATTTCATCTTGGGATAGGATGGTGGCACTAGTCAGAGTAACCTATGTTCCTAAAGACTATGGGGTAGAACTCCATAGAAGGAAGTAGAATCTAAAACAAGTAGACTTTGATGTAAGTTCCTATATAGAGTAATTCCTAAAGTTGTGTATGAAAACAAACATAGGGGTTGATAAGAAAGAAAAACTTGATAGGTAAATGAATGAACTCAAGGCACCCATCCAAGATGAACTAAGTCTACACATCCCTAATTTTGTGAATAAGTGCTATCAATTAGCCATCAAAGTAGAGGAGAAATGGGAAAGGAAGCAAAACCAAAGCAAAGGGAAGGAAAATAACACTAATAAGAGCTTCAAGGGAAAGAACAACTCTTGGGGCAAGGGGTAGAACAATGGAAATAAGACTTCTAATTAGAAGAAGGATTAGGGAGACTTTATTTCCAAAGGGAACTATAGAGGAGGTAAGTCCTTCAGTAGAGGTAGAGGAAGAGGCAGAAGCCCATTAAAATGTTACAAATGCAACCAATTGAGTCACCATGCAGGTAAATGTCCTGAAAAGAGGAAAAAAAACCAAGGATAGAGAAGAGCTCAATTCATTAAGGAAGATCAACATGATAGCAAGGATTGTAAACATGAAAAAGGAATATTTTTTATGATGAGATAGGCTTTCTTGCAAATCCCTTAGACCCACCCCAAAGGAAGAACCTATTCAAAACAAAGATCAAATTCCAAGGCAAGGTATGTAGTCTTTTAATTGATTTTGGTTCAACTAAAAATTTGGTGTCCTTTGAAATGGTTGAGAAACATAAGTTTCCTAAGAAGCCCCACCCCTTCCCCCATAATGTCTCTTTGCTCACAAAAGGTCAGCAAACCTTGGTAATTGAACAAGGTTAGGTGGAGTTCTCTATTGTAAACTTGAAGAACATATTTCTTTGTGATGTGGTTGAGATGGATGCCTCCCACATTCTCCTTCATAGACCCTAGCAATTTGATGTAGATTCCATACTCTATTATAGGAAAAACAACTATTTCATAACAAAGAATAGGGTAGCTTTCACAATTAAACCACTACCTAATCCTAAGGTAGAGTCTATTGTAGTCACCATAGGAGAGAAGGAAACGCTAAAAGTATTGAAAGAACCTAACACCCTAGGATTCATACTTGTTTCTAAGCCTAAGAAAAATATTAGTTCTAAGCACAAAGAACCTATACCAAATGAAATCAAAGATCTGCTACATAATTACAATGATGTGACTACTTGTGATTTTCCCTCATGCCTTCGTCCTTGAAGAGATATCACTCATCAAATTGACTTGATCCCTAGCTCATCTTTTCTTAGCAAAGCACCCTATAAGATGACTCCAACCCAACATGTAGAGATAATGAAAAAAGTCAACGATTTTCTTGAGAAAGGTCTTATTACGAGAATTCTCAATCCTTGTGTAGTTCCATCACTCCTTACTCCTAAAAAGGATATAAAGTGGAGATTTTGTAATAATAGTAGGACTATAAACAAGATCACTATAAGGTACAAATTTCTCATGCCAAGGATTGAGGATTTGATAGATCAACTAGGAGGTGCTTGCTACTTTACAAATATCAACTTGAAGTCAAGATACCATCAAGTTAGGATCAAGCCAGAAGATGAATGGAAGAAAGGATTCAAAACAATTGGAGACCTTTTTGAATAGTTGGTAATATCTTTTGTGCTAAGTAATGCAACTAGTACATTTATGAGACTTGTGAATGAGATATTCATTATTTTTATTGGAAAATTTGTTGTTGTATACCTTGATACTAATATTTAGTTATAGTAGAGAAGAACACCTTGATCATATCACGGAATAGGTTTTGAGGAGACTTCATCAACACAAATTGATGATAAACTTGGAAAAGTGCATATTCATGAAAAAAGAACTTGTTTTCCTAGGCTTTGTCACCTCACAAGACACCCTTAAGATGGACCCTAAGAAGGTTGAAGCCATTCTCAACCAGCCTCCAGCAAAGATCCAAGGTGATGTATAGAGCTTTCATGACCTTGCCACTTTCTATAGAAATTTCATCAAGAATTTCAGTCATGTATGTACTCCTATGCTAGGCACTATTAAGGGAGGAAGGAATAACAAGTTTTCTTGGAAAAAAGAGGTTAATGATGCTTTCCAGTACTTGAAAAAAAGAGTTTCTTAATATCCAATGTTGGTGCTCCCTAACTTCAATAAGGTATTCATTATTGAGATTGATGCAAGTAACTCGGCAATAGGTGTAGTCCTAAGACAAGAAGGTAAACCAGTAGCATTCTTTTCATAAAAACTTAATGAGGAAAAAAAGAAGTACTCTACATATGATCTAGAGTTATATGCCATGGTGTAGGCCCTAAACAAATGAAGAGTTTTATACTAATAATCATGCTTTAATTTTCCTTAATTCTTAGGAAAATTTATTAGTCAAGCATCTTAAATTGATGGAACAACTACAAGCATACGCATTCAATATCAAGCACAAAAAGGGAGTGGAAATAAGGTGGAAGATGCCCATAGAAAAAGAGTTGGATTGGTTGAATAAGTTCAACTCTAGAGTGTGGGAATAGACTCACTAAAGCACTTGCATGTAGATGATTCAAATTTTGGAGAAGCTTTTGAAGTTTGCACTAAAATGCTAGGCAAGTACCAGAGTGATTTTTTAGATTAATTTAATTTATAATGGACTCCTATTCAAGGGGGATCAACTATGCATCCCTAAATGTTCCATGAGGAAAAAAATTATTAGGGAGAAGCATTGTGGTGGCTTAGGTGGTCAGTTTGGAATAGACAAGATAGCAAACATGGTAAAGAGAAGTTATTTTTGGCTAAAGTTGGGGAATGATGTCAAGAAGTTCATTGAAACTTGTACAATTTTCCAACAAGCCAAAGGAGTATCCACAAACCAAGGATTGTATTAGCCTTTACCAATTCGTACAAGGCCTTAGGAGTCAATTTCAATGGATTTTGTAATGGGTTTTCCAAGAAAAAAATAAGGATTTGATAGTGTATTTTTCATAGCTAATAGATTCAGCAATATAGTCCACTCTTTACCCTACAAAAGCACAAATGATGCATCCCATATTGCACATCTCCTTTTTAAATAAGTGGTCAGAATCCATGGCCTACCTTAAACTATAGTAGCAGACAGGGATGTAAAGTTTCAAGGACATTTTTGGAGGACTCTTTTCAAGAAGACTGGAACTAACTTGACCTATAGCTCTTCCTATCACCCACAAACTGATGGGCAAACTGAGGTGGTAAATAGGTCATTAGGCAACCTTCTAATATTCCTAACCAAATAACATTCTCAAAGTTGGGATTTTCTCTTACCTCAAGAAAAAAATTCTTTCAAGGACTCCATGAATAGGTCAACTGGAAAAACTCCTTTCCAAAATGTCTATGGACTTAATCCTAAAGGTCCTTTGGATTTGGTAGATTTACCATCACATGTCAGAGTTAGTGTACAAGGAGAGGAACTTTCAGAGCTAATCATCAAGGTGCAGAATGAAGTGAAGGAAGCATTGCAAAAATCCGCTATGAAGTACAAAGAACAAGTAGATAAGAAAGGAAGAGAAGTCCATTTCAATATTGGAGACAAGGTATGGGCATTTATGACGAAAGAGAGACTACCTAAGGGTGGTATACAAAACTTCACATGAAGAAGGTTGGGCCATGTACTATACTCAAAAAAATGGGTGAGAATACCTATGAGATATCTCTTCCCCCTACCTTACAGATTTCTCCTATATTCAATATTGTAGACCTCACTCCTTACAAAGGTATGATAGGTTCAACAAGTGAGCAAGGTTAGCATGCTAAAGTGGATGAAGAATATGTTACTAACCTCCCTCAAAGTAGACCAGTTGAGTTGGAATCCATAATGGACACCAAGTTTTTGAAACAAACAAAGCATAAAAAATACATGCAGCATTTAGTAAAATGGAAAGGAGTCCATAGCATTGATGCAACTTGGATGAAAAAGGATCAAATCAAGCAATATGGCACCTCTATTGAGTAGTTAAACTTTGAATTAGATGACAAATGTGTTCATCTAACTGAATAGAGGAAAATATGAATTATAGAAATAAATGTGTAAAGGGGGAATATAGGGCCTATCCTTAACCAAAATTCCCAAAAGGAATGATTCAATTTGATTAATCACAAGGAAGTGATCAATGCACAAATGAATCAAACAATGGAGAATATGTAGAATATGTAGAAAGGAGGAAATCCTATAATGTACTATAGGCAGTAGGTACTTGAAATCTTCAATGAATAAAAGATAAATACTAACCCAAAGTAGGATGAATCTGGAAAATGCTGATTTATGATGTCTATGTATAGTTTCAGGAAATTCTATAAGATGTTTTAGACTAGAAATGTTGAGATGAAGAAAACCCAAAAAACTTGTACCCTTTTCAAGGTAGGTCAACTTTGACCTAGATAGTGAGGCACAATCTTACCTCAGGACACAATTGTACCCCAAAAAAGTTGACCTTGACCTGCACAGCTCTGACAAAAATTTTGTTTACAGATGTTGTGAGTTCAAGAAAAAGGGTATCCAAATCTACACTTTAATTCATTCTCTTGTACTTGAATCTACTTGAAAAAGGGTTTTGTTGTTTGGATGGGGGGTTTGCCTTGGTCAAATCCTAGTTTGGATTTAACCTTGAAATGTAATTGAAATTGGAATATAAATAAACAAATTAAATGGAACTATTCACCTTTCTTATATTGAAATCCTTGCAGAGGATTCAAATCCTTGAATTCACAAGTATGGATACTCCAAATGAATGTAGAAAAATGTCTCAAATCAATGGAATTGGATATTCAACACCAATATTGAATGGATATTTTCATAGAAGAAGTATTGGATGAATGTGGATGGATAAATCTTCAAGAAGAGGGCTCCATAGAGATTGAATCTCTCAATGCCTAACAATGGACCTCCTTAAATTGGATCTTGAATGCTTGAATGCTTGATAATGGATCATCTAATAAATCTTTTGTGTGCATAAACTCCATAGTAAGTGGATGTTCTCATGAAAAGTAGATAATAGATAGATGTCAAAATGATGGAAGAAGGCTTGCTTATATAGAGATGTAGGGCACAAACTTATAAAGAAGAACAACATTGGAGAATTAAATCCCAATTAACCTTAACCCTTAGAAATGGACCTAGATTAAATGTAATTTAAGAGTGTACCATTCTAAAACCCAAAATAGCCTACTTAGAAGTGCAAAAATAAAACTTTTTGAAACTTAATATCTCAAAACCTTTGGAAATTGAAAATTGGACCTAGGGACAAGGATGAAGTCGACATTGCCCTAGCTCAAGGTTGAGGTCATCCTTGACCTAGGTCAGGGTTGAGGTCATCCTTGACCCTTTAGGTTGCCCTTGACCTGGAAAGTTAAATTCCTTAGTTTTATAGAGAAAACTGTTAGGAATAGGTTGGAAATAGAGAGAGAGAGAGAGAGAGAGAGAGAGAGAGAGAGAGAGAGAGAGAGAGAGAGAGAGAGAGAGAGAGAGGAAGAAGAATAGGGGGAAAACAACTAGATCCATGCAAAGACCCATTCAAGGCACTTGACATGACCCCAGACAACTTAATCAAAGGGTTAAATGCTCTTAATATGGAAGTTCTTCAATTTTAAGATGATACATTAAGCCCCCACTTTAGCAAGAGCATGGACTCGATGCAAACTCTTGGTAAAGTAGATAGTGATGAAAAGATAATCTTATTAAAATCAAAGGGAGAAAGGGGTCCTTAAGCCCCTAGAGACTCAAGTCTTCATCAACTCCAAGATCACAATAAGAGAGACATATTTAGAAAAGAGAAAGAAAGAGTTTGATTATCTTGCCCAATAAGGACTTATGTCTTATTGTGAACCACACAAGGAAATAGCACAACTGGAAAGTTGGAATTGAACCACCTAGTGAATGTGGCTACTCACTACTCACTAGGAAAAGAAAAAATCAAAAGAGATCCAATCTTAAGGACACCTTAGACCTTAAGGTATTTAAAATTTTGAAACTAGAGGGATCAAGAGATCCTAAAATATAAATCCATGCTTTAAGGATTAGTCACTAATCCAAAAAGGGAGAAAATGTATCTTGAAAAATAATATATATGTATCGAAAAGTGTGTGTGTGCAATAATTGAGCAAAGCATATGCCCCCATGGTAAATTCATTACTAACACTTTAACAAGAGAAATGGCTTAAACACAAACACAAACAACTCCATTGATTATGTTTCCACTATGAGATGCCCCCAAATGAAGACAAATCAAAGGAAATACCACATAAACATATAGAGAACATAGAAGGGATCTACCTACTTTGGGGTCAAAATGATCATAAGATTTTATATATATATATATATATATATATATATATATATATATATATATATATATATATATATATGATATTATTGCAAATTAATTAATGTCATTTCCTAGAGAAAGTATAACTACAACCATGAAAGAGGAAAGATTACATAAGAGACATGAAGAAGAATCTTTTCAGACCATGACCTAGAGAGGAAAGAGAATCAATGCTACCAAGTTGTAGATCTAAGAAGATTACACAAGAAAACATGTATGAACAATAGCATGGGTACAACGTAACATGAAACATATAGAAGAATAAAGATGCATGAATAAGAATAATACAATAGTTTAAATTCCTTTATCACCTTGTACCAATAGAGCAACAAGGATCATATAAAAGAATCTAACAACATTTAGCAAACACGTCATGGGAGAAACATGATACAATAGACAAACACACAAAAGGATACCATGAAGGATTACCCAATTAAACACATCACCCACTTTCCCCATCTTGTTGTATATAATTTAGAGAAGGTGGGTAACTCACAAGAGGGACTATATCCAATAAAGTAGGAATGATAGTCAGCTCCAAAAAAGGATCCTCTTGAGAATAACAATGTTCATTACTAGGTGTAAGTGTCAATTGTGAGGAAAGCATATTAAGTAAATTAATGTCAAAGTCAATAGTTTAATACTCATCATTAATATCATCAAGAATATCTTCTTCATATAGATTAATCAAAATAGGATCTAAGATATGAATGGAATCATTAGATTCATGCATCTTAACATCATTATTAGCAATAATTTCTTCTAACACATGATGCATAGTTGTATCTAAAGAAGGTAAAGATTTGGGAAGAATAGAATTATGAGCTTTATCTTGAGCATGACATTTCTTACAACGGTCATTAGTAGATCAATTACATTTTTTCTTGCTTGAAATATGTTGAGAACTAGGAGGAACAATTACTAGATCCTTCATAGGTTCTATAGGAGGATTAGTAGGATTAATAGTAGACTAAGAAGAAATAGGAGGAGCTTGATTAATAGATGTAGAAGCCATAGATAAATGAGGTATAGAAGGTGTAGGAAAAACACCATGATTATTATCCATAGGAGGTAAACTTAACTCAAGAATCTTATGCTACTTATAGCCTTGATAGGAGCAAAAAGGATGATCAGGTCGAGAAGGACATGAGTCGGGTAATGAAGGTCAAATTTGCTATAGGAAGCAAATTTGAGAGAAGGATGATTAAAGAAATGAGTTGGGTAATGAAGCCCTGGGCCTAGAAGTATGATATAAACTATGATTAACTGTCTTCACTTCTTCATCATGAAAAAATTTAAGACATTTATGAATAGGTGAAGAAAAAATATGCATGGCATTTAACCATGGAAAACTGGGCTTAACTTGAAATTGGTTAGAAGTAGGAACAACAACAAATGTAGTGTTCACAAATTTTCCACAAAGTTCAATTGGAAAATCAATAGAACCAAATGATGAATAAAGAAAACCATTACAAGTTTGAATCCACACATCCGAAGTATTATAAAAATCATGTAGCAATATTTTCATAAAAATATTTTCTTCAGTAATAACATTGATTAAGGATGTAGGATCAACAAGATAACCATGATGTTGGAATCATAAGTATCACACTTTAGCCAATAAAACTTTTAACTGAAAGTAAATTGCATGCATGTAAATACATCAAGTAAACATGAAACTAAACACATGCATCAAAAACTCATAACACTGGAATTTGGTAACCCAGAAACCCTCTAGGAATAAGAAGGTAAAACTGGGGTGGGGATGATACCCACAAAAATTACTGCAACAATATTGTTCAACCACTTATAATGGTCTACCCTGTTAAAGGCTTTACACTGTATTAATAGTGACCTAATTAGAGGATTTACAAACACTTAACATGAAGTGTCCTTGTTAAAGGATTTAATCACCTATTTAAAGGATCTATGAAATAGTTGTTAAGCTAACCTATCACCATAGGATTTTCATTCTAATACAATTGCTAGAAAGTATTAGGTACAATGAACCTGATAGATTACAATCCTTGATTTTTGAATGCAGGCACCTTTTCCACTTTCTCTGATCTTGATCCTTTGTGATCTAATAACCCTCACTTCTAAAAATAGATTGTCCTTACATACCTTTATCCATTCACTCATATATTTACAATGAAATTTTGTCTTCCTTATAAAGACATTTTGAGGATTTAGGGTTAGGTATGGATCTACGATCCATATTCAATCTTCATTTTCCACTTATTATTTGTACTTCTTCTCTTGGTTGCATGCCTTCATCATTTTTCTTATTGGCTGCATGTAGATTGCATAGGAAAAATAAAAGATTCGATCTCATTATTAAATCCTTTGAGATTTACCTTATGTCAGCTATAAAAACTATTTGCATCATAGTTTGTGCAATTAAAAGCTCTTATGCTAATATACTGAGTTACTCGGCTCCTAAAGTATTGCTGATACTTGGCACATGCTGTTTCCTGAATAGCTCGGCACCTAAACAAAATGGTATCACTCAACACCTTATGTTACTCGGCACTTGTTAACACTCGATATCTGATCTTCACTCAGCATCTAAAAACTACTCAGCACATGAAGATCACTCGGCACCTGAAGTCTTTCCTAACTCAGCATCTGTTGTGGCTCGGCATGCATGGTGTACTCGACTACAATGTGGAATGTGATTAAGTGTGTTGGCACTCAAGTGTCAAAAACCATTATGAGGTTAAAAATATCCCCCTTTGACATGAGTGACAAAAACACTTAACTGACCTTATAAGTACATTTAATAATCTGATTGGTATATACAGAGTTTTAAAAAAATTGATCAAAATTTGTAACTTACAATATATACCTCAAAAAATTTGTAACTCCCCCTGAGTTGATTGTGCCTTGTTTGTATATCATGCTCCTCCTTTGTATCTTTTCTCCCCCATTAATTCATCTCATAATATCTGTATCTCCCCCTATTATGTATGTTTTCTCCCCCTTTTTGACACTTATGTCAAAGAATATTTAAGGGTTAAGACCATACTTAGCCAAAAATGTGTTGTTTACATCCATAATCATCCTGAGAGTTGCATCCCAATTGTTCAAAGTAATTTCTAGTGACTTATGTTGGATGGCAGTCTCGGCAGCAAGATGAATAAGTCCATCTGATGTAGAAAGATTTGGGTCTTTCTTGAGAATAGTTTTAGCATATACTTGCTCTTTATGGAGTATCTCTAAATGTGGGGTAATGGAGGACTGGAGCTGTATTAATTTGGCCTTGATATTAGCCTCATCTTTTGTTAATACAACTATTTCTTTGTGAGTGTGAAGCGATTGAGAAAAATGCTTCTCACTTTGAGCTAGATCATTTGGTAGTTGCATGCTTGAAATGTTTAAATTTCTTTCCAGGCTCAGTATCTTTTGGCTTGTTTCTTGTGTGAAGTATGAAAAATCACACAACTTTTTGTACAATGAGAAGATATTCTCAAGTACCTTTTTCACTTTAGCAATAAGCTTTTCCAATTCAACTTGTGAAAGTGCAATTTGACTTGATATTTTCTCATTCACTTTCCCCTAAATTTTCTTTCTGACCATTCCATAAGTTTTGCATTTGTTTCTAGGTCTTCATTTGTCACCTGGTCAACAATATCTGTTAATTGCTTTGTGATATGCCTTGACTCATCTGGTGATTGCACACTGAAGGCTTACATAAAGATGTCCTTAATCTCATATAGTGTTTGCTTTTGTTTATACTCCTTCCTGAGTATTTCCTATCCTTTCCTCCTATTTAGTGCATCTTGCACCTCATTGATTTGATCAATGGTTATTGATTTTGAGTCATAGCTCGGTATGACTATCTCCTCATCTAATTTAGGGTCTCCATAGTGAAGTACCCTTGCAACTTTGGTAGTACTAAATGTTGGTACAGATATTTGCAATGGCTGCTGTGAAGGAGTTCCCGAGGTAGGAAAATCTATAAATGTTTGTATTGCCTCCTATTCTTTAGGGGTTTTCACTATTTCCTCCTCCTTCTATCTACCATGATCAATTATTGTAATCTTGGGAAGTGCACCTTGTGTTTGTGATGTAGGATCAGATGTAATAGTATGTCATGTTTGTTCTATTCCTTTTCTATAGCTGCACTTGGCTTATGTATTGCAGCATCAACTATGCTTATTGGCATTTGAAATTGACTACTAGTAGTTGTAGAGATGATAGAAGGTGGTTCTTGTGGATTCACCTTATCTTTGACTGTACTTTCTACTAGTTTTTGCAATTCATCTATACTGACCAATACTGGATCTGCACATAATATTGCTTGTTGTGTAGATTGGTCAAGAATTCTTTTAAGATCTTCTGCAGTTAATGGATTGATATTCTAACTAGAAGTATCAGGAACATTAGTAATAGTTATAATGTTTGCAGGTGAGATGGATGCTTGAGGAGGGCTAGGGGGTGGCAATTGTGTGTCTTGCACACTCTGATCTGGTTGCTGCTCTTGCTCAGCTGTTCCCATTATATCCTATTTTTGTGTCTCTTCCTCCTCTCCATCTTTCTTTTCTTCTTCCTTCTTCTCTTCTTCTCTTTTCTTTTTTTCTTCTTCTTTCCTTTCTTCTTCTCTTTTCTTTTCTTCATCTTCTTTCCTTTTTCTCCTCTCCTCTATTGGTATAGCAGCTTCTTCCTTGTATTCTTCTTCAAGAAAATCTTCAATCTTTTTGTACAAGTTCTTCCATGATTTCATTGTTCTTTGAACAATTTCTTCCATCCTATTTTGGAGTATGAGGAATGCCCTGTATTTAGGTGTAAACCTATTATTGTGCCTTTTGACTGCATTCTTTACTTGTTCCCTAGTCAAATCTGGTAATACACTTGCTAGGGTTGATTCCCTCATCTCCTTCTCCATTTTCAAATAGAAATGCCATCTATCTTCTATAATTTTTGACAGTTCTTTTGGCAATTGTCCATCTAATTCAAGTGGAGTGTACTTGAACTGTGCCATCATTCCATAAATTGTTTCTTCTATCTTATTCTGTTCTTCTTTAGTAAACTTACTGAAATCAACTTTATTTAAATTACTTAAGTCACCATTTCCAATCTTTTTACATAAGATATCAACTGAAGAATGACTTACCTTTTCAGATTGGTCTTCTTCATCAGTGTCAGGTTGAGCCACATATCTTCTTCTTTTCCTCAACTATTCCTATGTTTCCTTGATTTGTTTCTTCTTTGTAACTTCCTCTTTGGCCTTTTGAGTGGAGGCCCTTGTTGATTCTTGTATTGTTGGCTTTTGAGGTGATGGCATGGCAGCTTTCTTTGATCTGGGCTTAACTGGAGGCTGTTATGTTGCCTTTCTCTTCTTTGTCTTAGCTTCAGTTGGTGCTTCCTTGGCTTGTTCTTCCTCTGCACCTTCTTCCTTGTCTTCTCCAAGACCTTGAGTTAATTCCATTGGCCCTTGTTCTTGCTCATCTTCATCATCACTATCATCTTCTTCTTCTTCTACTTCAGCCTCAATTTCTTTACCAAATTTCTTCTTAATCTTCTTTAATAATTTGTCTTTCTTCTTCAATGTGGAAGTAGTTTTTAATTCCATGTTTATCTTTGATCTTACCACATCATAAGTGCCAAAATGTGGAGCACTTTTATCTGTTTCTTCTGCCAATAATGCAGTTATTGCTACAGATGCCTCATCAATATTAATTTCATATCCAAATGGCCTTAGCCATCTTACCCTTGGTATCACAGCTTGAATATAGGTAAAATCAATGTCAACTAAGAAACATATATCATTAGTATGTTTTTCCACTAAGGAAACTAGTATCCTTGATCTTTGCTTCATGGATTAACTGAAATCCTCAAAATAGCTTGTCATCAAGGTATCAAAATTTTCTCCCATTTGCTCTATATATTCATTAATTTGGGCAATGATGGTTCTATCATTCCTCCATGCCACTTTGCCAAAAGAAGGAAACTCATTCTAAACATAAAAGAATATGCAAACTAGGATTGCTCCAAATTTGCATTGAGTGCCCTTTGTTCTTCTTATGGCAGCTAGGTTTTCATTGATTTGTTGTAGTTGCAGTTCTTCAAGATCATAAGTATGATCCTTTTTCACCAATTTGTAGCCTACATCTACTGCAATACATGGTACACTGTTGAGTCTACTGGACTAGTAGAATTTATGGGCGATGACTCTAACAGAAAATTCAACTAGAGGATCCTGTATGGTGTGAATTGTCATTCCTCTTTTGTTCCACTGGGCACCAGTGTTTTTTTCAATAACCTCCTTTGATTCACTTGTCAGGGTTTTGTACCGATCTAGGGTTGGGTACCCTGTTACTCTATGTATGATTTCT
Source organism: Cupressus sempervirens (assembly GCA_028749045.1). Classification (NCBI taxonomy): domain Eukaryota; kingdom Viridiplantae; phylum Streptophyta; class Pinopsida; order Cupressales; family Cupressaceae; genus Cupressus; species Cupressus sempervirens. Next base: position 442,236,764 of record CM053783.1, on the reverse strand, counting down.
TTTGTCAATTTGATGGGAGAATCTTCTAACCACAAATTTCCACCATGAATTCTACTCAGCACAAGTATGATCCATTATGTTTTGAATACGGTGGGAAAGCTTAAAACTCGAGTCAAACCATTTCTTTCAACAATTTTGAATTCTTCTTTCAAGACTCCATCTACACACAGTTTCTCATAGGCTTGTCTTATTTCCATGTCTCCTAGGGCTCCTATCTTATAGTTGTAACATTTTCTTATGTCTTGGACCATTACTACTTTTGGGGGAATTTGGGAGAGAGCATCGGGTGGCTCATTTTTGTAGGCAACTTCGAGTATAGGACGGAAATCGGGTTGCTTGACCTCATTTGAAACTAACTGTACTTCAAAAGACTCTTTTACCTCAATTTTCTTTGAGCTTGATGCCATTTATGCAATCTAGGATTTTCACAATAAAAGGATACGAAACTACATAGCTCAACACAAATGAAAATACCTCAAGATCGATGAAAAATGTGTTGAATGTGGTTGCAATCTGCTTGATACGCTAGATTCTTGGTATGAAGTCGCTTAGCTCTCTTTCTTCTTCTTTTCTTCTTGATTGCGATGAGTAAAACTGATTGAAATTGTGATAATATACCCTATTTTCATCACATTAAATGCTCAACTACCAACTCAACTTTTTAAGAAATTTTAACCTAACTCGACTTGCACTACATTTCCACTTTACTCGGCTTCCATTGGAGTTAACCAACTTAGCATCAGTTATCAGCTCGATCGCTGTTGGGAGCTTGGCATTTGTTGGAGTTTAACTCAGTATCCAAAGACAACTCGACAACAACATTTAGTTTTTGTCTTGACATCTTGTTTCATGTAGGTTTATACTTTTCTTATCTTCTTTTTCTTGGGACTGATGTGTGATATAGCTTTGTATATCAGTCCTGTGTACTTCTCATGCTTAGTTTGATGAAGTGTGATCACTTGACCCATTGGGTGAAGTGATCCCTCCACTTGATGTGTTGCACTCATCTTTCTTTTTCCAAGTGTTGTTCATTTGCCCCCTTATCTTTTCGACATCAATCTTTTGTTTTCCTTTGTTTTCTTCAGTCTTGGGTGTCTTTGATCTTGTAGGATAGTTTCTGCTGATATGACCAATTTTCAAACAATTGAAACATGTAGTTTGATTCAACCATCTTTTGTAGTTTCCTCTGAAATGTGTTCTTATGCAGTTTTGTGGTATATGTCCATATTCTTGACAATAATGACAGCTATATCTAGTATTGTAATCCCAATGATAATGACTTTCATTCCCTTCTATTTTTATTGGTTGATTTGATGTCCACATAGGTTTTGATCTGCATTCAAATGCCCTATGTCCATACTTTTTTCAATTATAACAATGATCATCAAATCTCTGAGTCCTTGTGACATTGGATCTGCAATTTTGTGTCATATGTCCTTGCATATTGCACTTGTGACAGAAACTCTTATTTTTGGGTGTGTTTGATTGATTGAATCTTCTACTCCTGCACACATTAGCTATATGCCCCTTCTTATTACAATAATGACAAGTAGGTTTTGAATTCTTACCTTTGTCACTTCATTGTTCAGCATGCTTTGATGATTTCCCAACTTCAGTGCTATTGTATCCTAGTCCTAATGTATCATGGGCAGATTTTGGGGATTTCAGCAACTATTCAAAATACTTGATGGCTTCACTTGACTTGTTGAGATTCTCTGCTACCTCTTTTTCTTTGTTCAATTCATTCTACCTTTGTTCATTCTGCATCTTTGAACTAGAGATCTCAATATCTTTTACATTGAGTTCATGATGAAGGTTCATCATTTGGGCAAGTGTATCCATCTGCATATTTGAGATCCTTGTCAATTTAGTACATTTCTCTTCAAGTCTGTTTGCAAGGTTTCTTTTATCATTTTCCATCATGGCTTTATCTTCAACTACTCTTTTATTGTGTTCATTAATTTCACATATCATTATGGCCTGTGATTCATGTTCCATCTTGAGAGATCTTATCTCCTCTGCTTGAGCTTTATTTTTATCCATTAGTTTTGCTATTTCTGCATCAAACTCTTTATTATCTCCATTGGAAAATATGTTGGTGGTATCAATCTCCTTGTAGTGTATATCATTTTCAGCTATGGCTAGATCCTTCCTTTTTTTTAATGAGTTTCTCAACTTGTTTCTAAACTCCTCCAAGCTGTGTAGAGAAAGTTGCACATCTATCACCTAATTTTCAATGATCTTTCCAAGTTTGAAAGCTTCCATCTTTAGATCTTTTCCTCCAAGCTGTTAGGCTTTTCCTTGTGAGAATCTGGATGCTCTGATACCAATTGTTGGAATATTCAAATATGGAAAGAGTACTTATGAGAGGGGGGGTGAATCATAAGTATCACACTTTAGCCAATAAAACTTTTAACTGAAAGTAAATTGCATGCATGTAAATACATCAAGTAAACATAAAACTAAACACATGCATCAACAACTCATAACACTGGAATTTGGTAACCCAGAAACCCTCCAGGAATAAGAAGGTAAAACTGGGGTGGGGATGATACCCACAAAAATTACTGCAGCAATATTGTTCAACCACTTCTGATGGTCTACCTTGTTAAAGGCTTTACACTGTATTAATAGTGACCTAGTTAGAGGATTTACAAACACTTAACATGAAGTGTCACCCTGTTAAAGGATTTAAAGGATCTATGAAATAGCTGTTAAGATAACCTATCACCATAGGATTTTCATTCTAATACAATTGCTAGAAAGTATTAGGTACAATGAACCTGATAGATTACAATCCTTGATTGCTGAATGCAAGCACCTTTTTCGCTTTCTCTGATCTTGATCCTTTGTGATCTGATAACCCTCACTTCTAAAAATAAATTGTCCTTACATACCTTCATCCATTCACTCATATATTTACAATGAAATTTCATCTTCCTTATAAAGACATTTTGAGGATTTAGGGTTAGGTATGGATCTACAATCCATATTCAATCTTCATTTTCTACTTATTATTTTCACTTCTTCTATTGGTTGCATGCCTTCATCATTTTTCTTATTGGTTGCATGTAGATTGCATAGGAAAAATAAAATATTTGATCTCATTATTAAATCCTTCGAGATTTACCTTATGTCGGCTATAAAAACTATTTGCATCATAGTTTGTGCAATTACAAACTCTTATGCTAATATACTGAGTTACTCGGTTCCTGAAGTATTGCTGATACTCGGCACATGTTGTTTCTTGAATAGCTTAGCACCTAAACAAAATGGTATCACTCAGCACCTTATTTTACTCGGCACTTGTTAACACTTGGTATCTGATCTTCACTCGGCATCTGAAAACTACTCAGCACATGAAGATCACTAGGCACCTGAAGTCTTTCCTAACTCGACATCTGTTGTGGCTTGGCATGCATGGTGTACTTGACTCCAATGTGGAATGTGATTAAGTGTGTTGGCACTCAAGTGTCAAAAACAATTATGAGGTTAACACATGAGTAGGTATCTAAGAAATCCTAGCATAAATATAAGGGGACCATCATCAGCTTTAATAGTCTCATAATCATCGAAAGTAATCAAAAGTTCTTGAGGTCTTTTATTCTTAGGATGTTGTTGAGGTTTAGGTTGATGCTTCAATTTAGGCTTAGGTTTCAGTTGAGGTTGCCCTAAAACTTGAGATTGAAGCTAAGGTTGAGGTTGAGATATAGATTGAACAACATGCTCCACTTGATTAACAACATGATCAAGATCACCCATCCTTGAATTAAACACAATATTCATAGAAGATGGCTAAGTAATGGTCTTAGTATCAAGTTGAGGTAAAGGATTCATATAGATTTGCATATTTTGATTAGGAGAAGTAACAAACATATTCCCACTACCATAAAAATTATCAATAGATAAAGTATTAGAATAAATTAAGTCTTGAACTTTGTGCTTTAAATAATAACATTTCTTAGTATCATGACCATTATGACGATGATATTGACAAAAATCTTTAGAATCAAAACATTTAGATGCAATCATAGTAGGTAAAAGAGGTTGAATAGGAGGAAAAGTAATCATATTAGTAGTTAACAACCTATTCATAATAGAATGTAAAGATTTGGAAAGAGGAGTAACTATACAATTTAGTCAAAAAGAAGTGGATGTATAAGTGGCATTAGGAGATGCAAGAACAACATGATCAGCAACTACTTTTTCTTGTTTTTTTATCTTGACATAGTTGTTAAATTTTTGAAATTTATTTGGATTAGAAGAAGCATCACTTTTATCAATACGAATAGGAGCCATTGGAGTAGTGCTCTTAAATTGACTCACTTGTAATTGGTAATGATGAAATGTTGCACAAAGTTGTTGAAAAGAAGTAAATTTAGTAAGAAAATTATTATCTCTAATATCCTTTTGCAAATATGAAATAACCATACATTGAATCTCAATATCAGGAAAAAGATAGGAAATCTAAGCATGTAAATGCTTAAATATACCAATAAATTCAATCAATTTTTCCTTAGAACTTTGTTTATAATGCATCAAATCGTTCAAAGAAACTTGTAGGCCAATGTTGTTTTGAAATTGTTGAATAAAAGCTTTGACAAGTTGTGGAAATGAATCAATAGAATAAGAAGGCAAGAAAATAAACCATTGTAAGGCCTTGTCATGAAAGATTCTAGCAAACACCTTAACCAAAATCCTATGATCATGAACATAATCACTACAAAGGATTTGAAATGTTTTAACATGATGAAGATGGTCTCCCTTACCATTGTAATTATCAAGATGAGGCATATCTTCTTGCTAAGGAATTGGAGTATGAATGATATCTTGAGATAAATGACTTCCCATGTCACAAGTAGGAATACTAAACTTGTTTTGCGTCAAGGATGCAAGTTGTTTTTGTAAAGATGACATAGTTTGAGCCAAACTAATAACTATTGAATCATGAGAAGAAATGGGAGGAATAGAAATATTAGAAACACTAGGTAAGGTGTAGGAAGCTACAGGAATGGAAGACACAATTGGAGGAACACTAGGAACTAAAATTGGTAGAGAATTAGAATAAGTAAAAGGAACATTATGATAAAAAGGTTATGATATAGGAAGGGACACAGGAGTAACACTCATACAGGAGGGAACTACCATAGTCACCAAAGAATGACTATAAGTAAGAACGCTAGGTAAAGGAATAGAAGAAGGTTCTACACTAGTAACAGGAGGAAACAACCCTAAATCTTGAGCTTCTTAAGCTAAAGGTTTAACATTTCAATGCACAAGGTGATTAATACCATGCAAGAGGTTAAAACCTTGATCACTCTCATGAAGAACTTTCTTAAGAGCCTCTATAGCTTGAATATAATCTTGATTATGGTTTTCTTGAATAAACCAATTACCCATTTTATCAAGTTTAGTTGAAATTTTTTGGACATGTTTAGGAGGAACTCTTAAAGCATCATCCTCATCATGAGATAAGTAGAAGAGTTTGTCTCCATAATAGGATTGAAATCATGATTAAACAAATTATCATCTAGAATCCTAAGGAATGGAGAAGAAGACTTAGGATCAAAAGAACCCATAAGTCTACAACTTTATCTAATCAAAAGATTAGAAGTAGGACTAGAAGTAATAAAGCTCATAAACTAATGCAATGTAAATGAAATAAACTAAGAGAACATAAAGTATAAATATTTCTGAATTTTGAAAGAGATTATGTAATTTTTTTGTATTTTTGAATTTTAGAATGCAAGAACATAAACTAAATCTAATCTTAATGCAAGAAAAGATCTAACAAATATGGAATGAAATTCAACACCACAAAACACAATAGGGCATCTAATTCTACAAAAGAAAAGAGGGTAAGTGTGTCAAGTTCATGAAAATGAATAAGATTAAAAATCTATTCATCTAACTGAACAGAGGAAAATATGAATCATACAAAGAAATGTGTGAAAGGGGAATTTAAGATCTATCCTTAACCCAAATTCCCAAAATGAATGATTCAATTTGATTAACCATAAGGAAGTGATCAATACAAAAATGAATCAAACAATGGAGAATATGAAGAAAGGAGGAAATCCTATTATCTACTATAGATAGTAAGTAATTGAAATATTGAATGAATAAAAGAAAAATACTAACCTCAAAGTAGGATGAATCTAGAAAATGTTTATTTCTTATGTTTGTGTACAGTCTTGGGAAATTTTGCAAACTGTCCCAAACTGGAAATGTCAAGATGGAGAAAACCTAGAAAACTTTTGGCCTTTTGAAGGTAGGCCAACCTTGACCTAGATAGCAAGGAACAATCTTACCCTAAGGCAAAATTATGCCACAAAAAATTTGACCTTGACCTACACAGCTCCAACAAAAATTCTATTCATGGGTCTTGTAAGTTTGATGAAAAGGGTATTCAAATATGCACTTTAATTCATTGGCATGTTCCTGTATCTACAAGAAAAAGGGTTTTTTTGTTTGGATGGGGGGCTTTCCTTGGTCAAACCCTAGTTTGGAATCAACCTTGAAATGTAATTTAAATTGCAATATAAATAAACAAAGTAAATGGAACTATTCACCTTGCTTATATTGAAATCCTTGTGGAGGATTTGAATCCTTGAATCCACAAGTACAAATGCTCCAAATGAATGTAGAAATGTATGTAGGATGTCTCAAATCAATGTAATTATATCTTCAACACCAAACTTGAAGGGATCTTTGCATAGAAAAAGGCTTGGATGAATGTGGATGGATAAATCTTCAACAAGAGGGCTCCATAGAGATTGAATCCTTTAATGGCTAACAATGGACCTCCTTGAATTGGATCTCGAATGCTTGAATACTTCAATTCTTGGTAATGGATCATCTAATAACTCTCTTGTGTGCATATACTTCATAGTATGTGGATGCTCTCATAAAAAGTAGATAATAGATAGATGTCAAAATGAGGGAAGAAGACTTCCTTATATAGAGATCTAGGGCACGAACTTCTAAAGAAGGTCAAAATTGGAGAATTAGATCCCAATTAACCTTAACCCCTAGAAAGTGACCTATCTTAAATTTATACCATTCCAAAACCCAAAACAGTTGACCTGAAATTGGGAAAATGAAACTTTCTAAAACCCTATATCTTGAAACCTCTAGAAATTAAAAATTGGACCTAGGGTCAGGGATGAGGTCGACCCTTCCCTAGGTCAAAATTACAATCATCCTTGACCTAGATCATAGTCAATGTTGACCTTGACCGTTCAAGTCATCCTTGACCCTAAAAGTCAAAGTCCATAGTTTCATAGAGAAAAATTTCAGAAATAGGCTAGAAATAAAGAGAGAGAAAAAGAATAGGGGAAAATAGTTAGATCCATGAAAAGACCTATTCAAGGCACTTGACATGACCCAAAAACACTTCATCAAAGGGCTAAACACTCTTAACATGGAAATGCTTCCATTTTGAGACAATACAAGCTCAAGTGGGAACATGAGTTCAAAAAGTTAAGGGCAGTATGGTGTAGGGGCACCCATAACAAATGAGGAATCTTGATAAACTCAAAGACATCTTCAAGGTCCTAAGAACCTATAGGATATGTTAGAAATAGTATCTAAGAATTTAGACCTATTTTTAAGGCCTAGTTTCAATATTGGTATAATTATAAGCCCTTGGTCAACTATGGTCAAAGGTGTCCAAATGACTTAAATTCATAGGATTTTTCATATTTTCATGTTTTTACCATGTTTTGATCCTATTTGGGTCATTTAGATAAGGTTTTATCATGTTTTTATCATAACTAAAAATTTGTTTAGCAACTTTTAGCAAAAAGTTGCATAATCTTGTAATTTGATCCCCAACAGCCAAATTTAGTTTGAAAAGTTGTTGTGACTATTAGGGATGCTCACATAAGCCCTTTTAGGTGGGTGGTAGGATAACATGATTTATTTTTGTATTTTCATCAATTAAATAACTCAAATTTCCTACATATCTTTCAAAAGCACTTGGTTTGAAGTCATGATCAATCTCCTAACTCAAGATATTGTTGTTTTTGTAGAAGTTGTTCTAAAAGTTGTTATACCTAGGGTATCAGTCAAAATTTTCCATAATTTTGATTTCACCATGGGAATCTAATAGCCTCTATTGAAATATAATTATTAACCATGTACATTAAGATGCTTTTGGTTTCAAGTTTGTATGTGTAGGTGGCAAACAGAAATTCGATGCCCTAGGCATGCAAGACCCATGAGCATACTTATAGCATTGGTCAGCATCTCTCACAACTTGCTCCAAAAGATTCATCAAACCTTGTAATCAGGTTTACAACTTTTTTATGCATTCTCCTTCATGATCCAATTTTTAAATTTAATTTTGGGTCTTTGGAAAGTATACCTCCTTTGTATTTGGAGACCTAATAGGGCTAATTGCCTAGAGAAGAAACTAGGTATAACCTAATTTGTTTACACCTTTTGGTCCTAGTGCTCTGGTATGTTTAGCAAGTCTCAAAAGGTTATCTAAATATATGAAATTTTCATATGGTTATATGGATATTTCTGAAGTTAAGTCTCACTTTCATAAAAAAGGGCTACAAGCCTAAAGAATGGATTTGTTAAGAAACTAGTGCTTAAATGTTGCATAGTTTGGTTTTAACCATCAAGACACCTTTTAATGGACCTAAATAGACCAAAATTTCACCACTAAGTCTCCCCTACTTCTATTGTGTGTTTTGGGGGTCCTGTGTCAAATTTTTCATTGGGTTCCTAAGAAGCAACTTGTGATAAGTTGTCTTGTGTGTAAGGGTCTTCCTTGTGATTGGGATTTGCTTGGTTGGGGTTAGGTTGTGATACCCTTAACCTCTTATTAAACACTTTTTATTGGTGTTTGAACACTTTGTCAGGGTTAAAGACACTATTATTGGGCATTCCTTCAGTGAAGAGGATCTTAAGGGCTAGTTAGTCTCTAAAGGCTTACTATACCATGCTTCACTACATCATATCACCACTTTCAAGATCAAAAGAAATCTCAAAATCATGGCTCACAACTTTCAATTGATCAAGTCCAAAAATAGATAACAAAATCTTAACTACCATTATATATGAATAATAATTTAATTGCATAAAGTATAATGTGGAAATTGAGATAAACATGCATCTAATAGAAATAACTAGTTAATTAAAAGATTTAGATCACATCACATCAAGAGAAGTCAAATTTGGTTTGTACTATGAAAATCTAGGAATCTGGACCTAGTGTAATCGTCATTCATCTTCTACTTAGAATGAACATCCCTACCTGGGATAAGAAACATATACACCATATTATCTTTCCACCTAAGAATCCTAATATTAGAGTGTCAGTTAGGTAGCCAACTAGGCTATGGCTTCCTTCCATCAACTCATATGCCTACTTCTAGCAATCCCAACCCTCTATTGATTGCAACAACAAGCATGCCACTAAACCTACACTAGCCAAGGATTTTCTATGGACATTATGTGCCCAATCACCCACTAGTTGACTTGATAGACAAATTATATACCAATTATGTTATTTTTCATAGTTCTGATTTATCTTTCTAATTTTTGCAATTTATCCATCTATCCAATTCATTTGGACTACAACACTCATCTCAACCCTTTTTGGCTATCCTAGATATTCTCTAGTGTGATTTTCTAGCTTAGATTATAAAATTTTAAGTTATGCAAGATAATTACTCATCCTATCTCATTCATCATTTCATTTTCATCTTCCTTAAAATGATATTCAGCCCAAGGTTCAATATCAAACCTAGAGCTTTGATACCATATGTAACATCTTGATTTTTCCAACTTTAACTAACAACTATCATATCTTTGAAAATAGCTTCTAGTTTAGGTTGTGTATGATTTCATGCATCTTCTTTTGGCATCTTCATGATAGATAAACTACCATTACCTAATCGAAAGAGAGATTATTTTCTACTAATAAACATATGTTAGTTTTTATAAATACATGAAGACAATTTTTAAACTACTTCATACATTAAGATGGAAGAGAATAAATGACTATAACAGAATAACCAAAAAGAAAATAACTGACTAAACAAAATATATGTTAGCATTCATAATCACATGAAGACAATGAATTACTAATAAATATATGTTAGTTTTCATAATCGCATGAAGTCACTGAACTATCATGTCATTAAACACAGTTACTTTTTCATATTTAGGAGCGTGAGAAGGCAATTATAATAGCTATATTATATGTCCATAGGAAAGAGATCAATGGTTATTAAAAATTAACTGAATTACCTTAACTAATAATTAAAAGAGCATTCAACCAACAAATACAATATATATAGTTGTCCTTATAACTAACCATTACTCAATTGAAAGAGAGATTATTCTCTACTAATTAATATATGTTAGTTATCATAATCACATGAAGAAACTGAACTATCATATCTTTAAACACAGTTAATTTTTTGTATAATAAGAAGGCAATTATACTAGCTATATTATATGTTCATATGAAAGAGATCAACGGTTATAACAAATTGACTAAATTGACTTAACTAACAATTGAACATGCATTAAATGCAATATGTATAGTTTCCATCATAACTAACCATTACTTAATCGAAAGAGATATTATTTTCTACTAATAAATATATGTTAGTTTTCATAATCACATGAAGACAATTTTATAGCAACTTTACACATTTAGATGGAAGAGAATCAATGACTATAAAAAAATAACCAAAAAGAAAATAATTGACTAAACAACATTCACCATCTAATGTATCTTCAATTTGAAATTACAAATTCATAGAAGTAAGATACATGTTACTAGAAGATATATGAATGTAGATCATATATTTGTTTTGTGCAAGCCTTGGCATCTGGTGGAGAGGAGAAGCATTGTCAGGTGTTTAACCTCCCAATCTAGGACCATTAACTATCCCCACACAATCTCAACTAAAAAAGGCCCTGCCTATCCAAGATTAGGTATAGGACACTCGTGTCCTGCCACTAAGCATCATGGTGTTAGAATGTCAACCCACCACTTGACTAGACATCAAGAATAGTACCATTTGTTCACCATGAGTTGACGTAGTCAATGCTTTTTTATTTATCATTTGTTTGTTTTGTTTAAGATTTCTTCTCTTATCTTGCAAGCTATAACCCACTTTTAATTTGATATAAACACACACTCTTCATCCCAACCTTGTTGGTCTTCCTTGATGAATCCTAATGTGGTTTCTCAAAGAATTTATCAATCTTGTTTTACCATAGTTTGAACTCTCTACCCAATTTGGGCTTATAATGGTCATTTTTAAGTAATTCTCTAAGTTGTTATAATAATTTCTTGACTCTATAAGAGTGCCTTCCCTTATCTCAAAGGCATACAAAAAAAATCTCCTAGTATAAGTATGCATTGGATTAAGAATCATTTCAATCTAAAAACAAAATATTGAAACAAATTACATTCACATAGAGTTAGTTGAGAATTCAAACTCAACTTGAAAGTTCAACTTAATTACATAAAGAGTATAAAACAAACATTGTTCCATTTAACTTTCATTAAAAGCATACAATTTTACCATTTGTCAAATATCATATGTACATAAATTTCATCACATGCTTATAAGTACATTAAGAAAGTATTGTTAGCATGAATGTTGATGGTATTCCTTTGTGGGAATATCCTAAACATTGATAGAATGGTTGGAGAGATTGTTTGTATGATTGACTATTGGATACAATTAAGTAATTGTGTATTGTCTTTGATGTTGCACAAATGTCATATCAGTTATCAAACAGAGTCTACCGAGTTCTATCAACCAGGAAAATAGTTTACAGAGTCTACCGAGCTCAGTTGGTTAGTAAAAGCCTTTTGCAGTGTATACCGAGCATTCCGATATGTCACACGGTGAGTTAGTGTTAACCGAGTTAACTCGGTAAGCTAAGGAAAGTTTAGTTCTTACCGAGATCACTCAGGTATCAAAGGATTTTGTAACGAACGGTTAAGTGTTAACCGAGTTCGCACGGTAAGCTAAGGAAAGCTGAGTTTTCATTGAGCTTACTCGGTAGTCGAAGACAGCTTTTACCGAGTCTAGTCGGTTTCCAAAGGAAGTGGCAGGATTACCGAATTTCTTGGTAATTGTAGTTCTTACCGAGTTCTGCCAGTTAACACAGGAAGGAAGTTTTTTGTTCTGTATTGACCGAGCAGCGTCGGCCAGTGAAAGTTTTTTTTGTTCAAGCCGACTTTAGAATATGTTTAGTCAAGTTGGTTGGGCCGACCTGGTATTATGAATAATATATAAAGAGGTGCTCAAGATGGAAAAAGAAGAGGAGAGAATGAATATACGAAAAGTGCAAGGAAGTGCAAGGAAGAGACTTGCGTGTGCCTAAGCAGAATTGAGCAGAGGGAAATCTTGGAGCTGCAGAGATATATTGATCAGTAAGGATCTCGTGGAGCTAAATTGAGATCTATATTCAGCAAGATAAGTTGCATGTATTTTCAGATCATTCATTGTTGCTTTCTAACCATTGTAATAGTGATTCCAAAATCTCCTAACAGAGTTGGTTTAACAGCCATTTCAAAAATCCTTTAACAGGGTGGAAATTCAGTTGAATTGTTCAAAAAGACCTCTTATAAGGCCACTCCTAACAGAGTGATTAAATCCTCTAACAGGGTCACACCTAACAGTGTGTTTTGTAACCTTTAACAGGGTTGGCTCCTAATAGGGCTCACTTCAGAAGAGTGAAAATTGGTGACTAGTTGCTGGTGGTTTTTCCCATATTGGGTTTCCACATAAATCTGGTGTCTACTGTGTTAATGATTACTTTCTTTTGCATAGTCGCTTATTTCAGTAAATGCTTCATAAATTGACTAAACACCTATCAAGTTTTAAGCAGTGATTTTTGTAGCAGCAGCAACTAAGTTTAAGGCATCTTTGGGACTTTTAAAAATGTTTTTGTGGTAACTGATTCACCCCTCCCCTCTTAGTTACACCATCTTCATTTTCCAACAATTGGTATCAGAGCTCTTGGTGCTTGCAGAAGAATATTTCAAAGATTTAAGCCAAAGATCAAGATGTCTTATAAGAGGGAAATCCCAAGGCTTAACCGAAACAACTTCTCAGCATGGCAGGGATTAATGAGACTTCATCTAGCTTCCATTGGTGACACTGGTCTGAAATATCTTGATGAGAAATATGTAGAACCATCAGGTACATTATCAGTCAATGACATTGCTATAAAAAAGACTCATAACATTATGATGATTGATATTGCATCTGCCTTGAGTTATGAAGAGTTTGATGATGTCAAGGACTGCACTACTGCCTATGAAATGTGGGAAAGATTGAAAGAGATCTATGGTGGAGATGACAATGTCAGAAGAGCCAAAGCTGAAAGTCTGAGAGGACAGTTTGATCAGATGAAAATGAAAGAAGATGAAAATATTGCCAAATATGTTGAAAGAATTAAAGCATGTGTCAGTGCTATCAAAGCTTCTGGAGGAAGTATCAGTGAAGAGATAGTCATGAGTAAAGTTCTTAGAACTCTACTTCCAGTTTATGCCATCAGGGTATCAGCCATTCAAGAAATAAGGTGTGAGGCCAATCACAAGATAAACCTAGAGGCCATAGTTGGAAGATTGACAGCATTTGAATTAGATAATTTTGATAATTATGTTCCAGCTGCAAAGAACATTGAGTCTGCATTTGAAGCCAAGCTCTCACTCAAGGACAAAGGCAAAAAGAAGAAGGAATCTCAGTCAGAAAGTGAAGATCAATCAGATCAAAGCTCTGACAGCAACCTTGAAGTAATTAAAGCCCTACTTGCAAAGAAATATTCAAGAGGAAGAGGTAAATACAGAGGTAAAGTACCCCTAATCTGCTTTTCATGTGAAGAAATCGGTCATATTGCTGCAAGGTGTCCAAACAAGAAAGATAAAGATGAAAAGAAAGATAATAAATGGAACAGTAAGAAAGATTTCAAATCATTTATAGATAAAAGTAAGAAATCATGTGTTATGGCTAAAGATTCTAATGATTCTAATGATGAAGAAGAGGATGAGATTGTTTATATTGCTGTAAAAGATGAATCTAACAATGAAAAAATGGCACTCATCTCTCACATAAGTAAGAGTGATACATGGATCATTGATAGTGGTTGCTCACATCATATGACTGGAGATAAAACAAAGTTTGATCAATTTGAAGAGTATGATGGTGGCAGTGTAAGATTTGGAAACAATGAACCTTGTTGCATCAAAGGAAAAGGAAGAATCACTCTAACCCAGGAACTTGTATGTGATAATGCTTATTGGGTAGAAGGACTAAAGCACAATTTATTGATTGTGGCACAATTACTCAACAATGGACTCAAAGTAGAATTTATCCAAGGCAAAGCAAGACTGCTGAACGGTAAAGGAAAGCTGATTGGATCTGGTATTCAAACTAAAGGTAACTTGTTCTATCTTGAACTTGATGAACATTCATGTTTTATTGTTCAAATAGAAGAGAGTTGGTTATGGCATAAAAGATTATGTCATGTGAATTTTGACAATTTGGTAAAGATAAGCAAATTCAAGAAAGTGAGAGGCATTCCTGATTTAAAGAAACCAGAGGTTGGTTTATGCAAGAATTGTCAAATTGGAAAGATGGGTAAGTCTAGTTTCAAAAGCAAAAATTATCAGTCTGAAGATTTATTAGAAATTGTGCATACTGACTTATGTGGACCTATTGAAACTGAAAGCTATACTGGTGAAAAATATTTCATTCTTTTTGTTGATGATTATTCAAGAATGATGACCATCATATACCTAAGAAACAAATCAGAAGCATTTGAAAAGTTCAAATGGTATTTGGCAAGAGTAGAAAAAGAAATAGGGAAAAGATTGAAATGCCTAAGGTCAGACAGAGGTGGTGAATTTATTTCACATGAATTTAATAACTTTTGTATTGAAAGAGGAATCAAAAGATAGGTTTCAGCACCAGGTACACCTGAACAAAATGGCATAGCTGAAAGAAGGAACAGATCCATCATGGATTGTGCAAGAACCTTGATGATAGAAAAGAATGTTGCTATCAAATACTGGAAGGAGGCTATCAGTACAGCAGTTCATACCTTAAACCGAGTACAGTTAAAAAAGGACTCATTCAAAACTCCATACGAAATATGGTATGGCTATAAACCCAATGTAAGTTATCTAAAAGTATTTGGAAGCAAATGTTATATCTTGAAAGAATCTAGAAAAGGAAAATTTGATGTAAAAGGTGATGAAAGTATATTTCTTGGATACTCATGTAAGAGTAAAGCATATAGATGCTTAAACTTATCTACTCACAAAGTCATAGAAAGTATACATGTGAAAGTTGATGAATTTGCAGAAAAGACTGAAGAAGAAAGCAGAAAAGAACCAGAAGATTACAAAAGATTCGTCTTCAGTGATTTGGATATAATATCAACTGCATCTGAGAATCAAAAATCTTCTTCTACCGAGTCATCACTAACCGAGTTGCAGGAAACATCTACCGAGCCAACATCTATCGAGCCAATGTCTATTGAGTCAAAAAATACCGAGTTAGAGATTACCGAGCCTGAGGTAACCGAGCAGGTACATACCGTGCCAGTTGATACCGAGCCAGACCAAACCGAGCAAAGAGGAGAAATGCAAGAAGATAACAAAAAAAATCATCCAAAAGAAAAAGAACCTGTTCTAGCCAAATATGTCAGGAGACATCATTCAATAGATCAGATCATTGGAAATAAATCTGATGGAACCATCACAAGAAGTAAGTTGAAGGGTACTTGTTTACTTGCTGATTTTGAACCTAGAACTGTCAAAGATGCATTAGAAAATGATAATTGGATTGAAGCAATGAATGAAGAAATAGAACAGATAGAGAAAAACAAAACATGGACTCTTGTACCCAGGCCTAAAGACAAAAATGTAATCGGTACAAAGTGGGTTTTCAGAAATAAGTTGGATAAAAATGGTAAAGTATCAAGAAACAAAGCTAGATTAGTGTGCAAAGGATATTCTCAAGAAGAAGGCATAGATTATGGAGAAAATTTCGCTCCCATTGCTAGATTGGAAGGTGTTAGAACCTTACTAGCATATGCTGCCTACAAAGGATTTAAAGTTTATCAGATGGATGTCAAGTCAGCATTTCTAAATGGTATACTGGATGAAGAGGTCTACATTGAACAACCTGAAGGTTTTATTGATCCAGATAAAAAGAACATGGTTTTCAAATTGCACAAGGCATTGTATGGTCTGAAACAAGCCCCTAGAGCATGGTATGAAAGATTGCATAGCTATCTTATTCAAATTGGATTTCAAAGAAATAATGATAACAGTAGTTTGTATATCAAGGAAGGACCAGAAAATAAGATTGTCCTGGCAGAAATATTTGTAGATGATACTATTTTTACAGGGAATGATGATCTTTGCAAAGAATTTTCAGAACAAATGAGCAAGGAATTTGAAATGTCAATGTTCAGTGAAATCAAATTCTTTGTGGGACTTCAAATTCAGTAGAACAAGAATGGCATCTACATCACTCAAGCAAAATATATCAAAGAGATATTGAAAAAGTTTGGTATGGAAGACTATAAACCAGTTGGAACTCCCATGTGTACTGGACTAAAACTTACCAAAGAAGATGATTCAAAGGAAATAGATCAGACATTGTACAGATCTATAATTGGAAAGTTGCAATATGTAGTTCATACTAGGCCAGATATTGCTCTTGCAGTTGGAATTGTGGCAAGATTTTCAGCCAAACCAAGAGAAAATCACATGATGGCAATCAAGAGAATAATGAGATATCTAAAAGGAACTGAAGATTATGGATTATGGTATAAACTTGGAGGAAACCTAGACTTAAAAGTGTTTACTGATGCTGATTGGGCAAGAAACCTTGATGACAGAAAAAACACAAGTGGAGGTGCATTCTTTCTTGGAAAGAGGTTGGTTTCTTGGATAAGCAAAAAGCAAAACTGTACAGCTCAATCAACAGCAGAGGCAGAGTATGTTGCTACAGCAGTAAACTGTTCTAATATTGTTTGGTTCAAGCAATTGCTACAAGGCATGAAGATGGAAATCAAGGAACCAGTCATCATGTTTTGTGATAACACAAGTGCAATCAATATATCTAAAAATCCAATAATGCATTCTAAGACTAAGCACATTGCAATCAAGTATCACTTTGTCAGAGAATTGGTGCAGGACAAGGAAATCAGATTGGAATATGTACATACAAAGGAACAAATTGCTGACATATTCACAAAACCTTTACCTAAGGATGCATTTTTGTATCTCAGAGGTAAGTTAGGGGTTATTCCCCTATCTGAAGTTCACTAAAATAAGTTTTAGTGATGCATCAGCTCTTACAAAATTGAACAATCATCAGTTGATGCAGCAAATCAAGGAAATATTGTATATGAATCAGTACTAAAGGTACAATGAAATTCATTTGAAATTAGATGGTCTTTGGCATGTGTTGTCAAAGAGGGAGAGTTTTACTGTCATATCTTTTCCGAAATCTGAAATTTGATTAAGTAATTTCTTCACAGAGGGAGATTACTGTAAGAGGGAGAGTTCTCTATCTTAGAGGGAGAATTGTTAATTGTGTTGTGTTACAGTAGACTTGCTTTCAAATTTTATTTCTGCTATGACATGTTGTGTTGCCATCAATGCCAAAGAGGGAGATTTTTGGATACAATTAAGTAATTGTGTATTGTCTTTGATGTTACACAAATGTCATATCAGTTATCAGACAAAGTCTACCGAGTTCTATCAACCAGAAAAACAGTTTATAGAGTCTACCGAGCTCAGTTGGTCAGTAAAAGCCTTTTGCAGTGTATACCGAGCATTCCGGTATGTCACACGGTGAGTTAGTGTTAACCGAGTTAACTCGGTAAGCTAAGGAAAGTTTAGTTCTTACCGAGATCACTCGGGTATCAAAGGATTTTGTAACGAACGGTTAAGTGTTAATCGAGTTCGCACGGTAAGCTAAGGAAAGCTGAGTTTTCACCGAGCTTACTCGGTAGTCGAAGACAGCTTTTATCGAGTCCAGTCAGTTTCCAAAGGAAGTGGTAGGATTACCAAATTTCTCAGTAATTGTAGTTCTTACCGAGTTCTGTCGGTTAACATAGGAAGGAAGTTTTTGTTCTGTATTGACCGAGCAGCATCGGCCAGTGAAAGTTTTTTTTGTTCAAGCCGACTTTAGAATATGTTTAGTCAAGTTGGTTGGGCAAGCCGACTTTGGAATTGTTTTAACAAGTTGGTTGGGCCGACCTAGTATTATGAATAATATATAAAGAGGTGCTCAAGATGGAAAAAGAAGAGGAGAGAATGAATATACAAAAAGTGCAAGGAAGTGCAAGGAAGAGACTTGCGTGTGCCTAAGAAGAATTGAGCAGAGGGAAATCTTGGAGCTGCAGATATATATATTTGATCAGTAAGGATCTCGTGGAGCTAAACTAAGATCTGTATTCAGCAATATAAGTTGCATGTATTTTCAGATCATTCATTGTTGCTTTCTAACCATTGTAACAGTGATTCTAAAATCTCCTAACAGAGTTGGTTTAACAGTCATTTCACAAATCCTTTAACAAGGTGGCAATTCAGTTGAATTGTTCAAAAAGACCTCTTATAAGGCCACTCCTAACAGGGTGATTAAATCCTCTAACAGGGTCACACCTAACAGTGTGTTTTGTAACCTTTAACAGGGTTGGCTCCTAACAGGGCTCACTTCAGAAGAGTGAAAATTGGTGACTAGTTGCTGGTGGTTTTTCCCATATTGGATTTCCATGTAAATCTGGTGTCTACTGTGTTAATGATTACTTTCTTTTGCATAGTCGCTTATTTCAGTAAATGCTTCATAAATTGACTAAACACCTATCAAGTTTTAAGCAGTGATTTTTGTAGCAGCAGCAACTAAGTTTAAGGCATCTTTGGGACTTTTGAAAATGTTTTTGTGGTAACTGATTCAACCCTCCCCTCTCAGTTACACCATCTTCATTTTCCAACATTGACATGTTGTATTCATGACTATTTTTGTCATTGATGTTAACATAGTATTATTTTTGTAGACTAGAAAAGTAACAAATAGAAAGAGAGGTCATATAGAATATGTATTAATGATGAGATCAAGTGTAGTTTAGGATATATTCTACATTGTATCCTAATGGCATGGACAAATATGCATGCAAAGAGTCAAAGACATGAAAGAGTATTCAAGAGTTATAGAGGACAATGTGCAGACAGAGTACTTGAGAAGTAGTTTGTGATGTCTGGATTGTATTTCTTAACAGGGATAGAATCATGATTCATGAAGTTAGACAATGGTAATAGACTACCCAATGATGATGTCAAAAAGTGTGCAATGTCAAAGGTCACACGTGTGAGAAGTTGTATTTACTGTGAGATGACAATATTTTGTAATTTTGAAAATATGTAATGAATTGTAATATCTTAATGAGTTCCTATTATAATTAATTGAGAAATCCTCAAGGCTAACTCAAAGAATTATTTTGAGGACATGGTGTAATGGAAGGTTACTTTCTTTGTGTGGAGATATGTAGTTGTTGTATTGAGAAAGTGTTATGTGAAGTTGGTAAATGCATGTAAGTGATCAAAGGGATGAGTGTGATGTGAGTTTAAAGATTAGGTATTGAGATCTGAGAAAGCATTTGGTGTGGTATTGGCATAGTAAGAGGATGGAGAAAGAGTTCAAGTTGTGGAGTTTAATTTAATTTCTATTATTCTGCAAAGAATAATATAGAGGCCATTTAGATAGTGAGTTCGGTGGTCTTGACCCTAAATTTGTGTAGACAATGGGTTCATCTTCCTTCTACAACTCCTAATAGGGTTGGCACAACTCATAACATGGCTGGAATCTCCTAACAAGGATTCAAAGTCTCCTAATATGGACTAATATGTACTAAATGTATTTCATTGGTTCCTAATAGACTCCATCCTCTTATAAGGAACTTTTATATTAGTACATCATTTTGTGGGTACCATTGCCACTGGGATTTTCTCTCTAATAAAGGGTTGCCCTAGTTAACATATCTAGTGTTATTGTGTATGTGTATCTTCTTATGGTTGTTGATTATATTGTTCACATGCTTAAGGTTTAATAAGGTTGATAAAAGTTATATTGATCTGATAACTAATTCATTGCCTTCCCTTAGTTACCTTGGTTGACTTTACAATCTAACAATTAGTATCAGAGTTTTAGGTCCTTGAAGGAAAATATTAACAACTTAAGGAGATCAATGGCAGTTCATTTTAGAAAAGAAAGTCCTAAGACTGATGGAGTTAATTTTGATATTCAAGACATGGATTTCCTTAATGAGACATCAGAATTATGTACATATCATAACATTAAGTTTCCATATTCAAAATCTTTTTATTGCATACAAAGAAATAAACCTACTTTATCAAGGGGTGCAAGTACAAATGAAGATAGATCCAAATCTAAGGAAGACAAAAAGATTGAAGAAGGAATTACCCTACATATGAAAAGAGAACTAGATGGTATAAAAGAAATTGTTTGTTAGACATGTAAAGAATTTGGTCATTTTTCATCCAAATGTCCTAAGAGAGTAAGGAAGACTGGAAATGATTTCCATTTTTATGATGATGAAAATTTTAAAACAAGGATGGAAATATTCTTGAATGATAATGATGAAAAAGATGATGAGCTCGAATTAGTTGAGAATGAAGAAGGAGATAATGTTAAGTCTACCATAAAAAATGTTAAAAATTTCTTCGAGACTAACAATGATTTACAAAATGATATTCAGGTTATGGAGCAGAGAGAAGAAGAAAGAGTTAAGTCAATAACACCTACACCTAATAGGAATTTGACAAAGAATCACCCCACTAATTAGATTATTGGAAGCAAAGAAAAAGGACTTATGACAAGAAATAGAGTTCATGAAGAATTTTGTTTGTTTTCTCAAGTTGAAAAAAAGAGTGCAGATGAGGCATGAAAGGATGATCATTGGATTCAAGAAATGAAAGAAGAACTAGATTAGATTGTAAAAAATGAGACATGGTGATTGGTTCCTAGACCTAAAGATAATAATGTTATAGGACATAAATGGGTTTTTAGAAACAAGATGAATGAACAAGGTGAGGTTGTTAGAAATAAAGAAAGATTGGTATGTAAAGGATATTCACAGCAAGAAGGTATAGACTATGAAGAGACATTTTCCCATGTTTCCATAATTGAAGCAGTAAGGATGTTCTTAGCTTATGTGGCAAGTAAGAAGTTTAAAGTGTATCAAGTGGATGTGAAGTTGGCATTTCTAAATAAAGAACTTGAAGAAGAAGCCTACATTGAGAAACCTGAATGATTTCCTTTGACACCAGAAGGGGGCATGGTATGCAGATTGAAAAAATTATTATATGGACTAGAGAAAACACCTAGAACCTAGTATGTGAGGTTGGAAAAGTAACTTAGAAAAATTGGGATTTGCTAAAGGCACTATAGATAGTAACTTATTTTTGAAAGAAATTCAAGATGGATTGTTTAAATTATGATATTTGTGGATGGTATAATTATTGGAGGTAATGATGAAGCAAGTGACAAATTTATTGATGAAATGAAGAAATAATTAGAGATGAGTATGATCGGTGAGATGAAATATATCTTAGTTTTAACAAATTGTGTAGAACAATACTGGTATTTTCTTATCACGGACTAATTTTTGAAAGACTTGTTAAAAATATTTGGTTTGTAAATTTTTAAGCATGTTGGTACACCTATGATAATTTGTTACAAGTTGTCTAGCAAAGATGAGAGGCCTATAGTGGAGTAGAAGAAGTAAATATCTATGATTGGAGGTTTGTGATATTTGATTCGCACTGGACCAGATATAGAAAATGTAGTTGGTATAGTAGCAAGATTTCAAGATGACCCTAATGAATCACAATATGTATTAGTAAAAAGAATATTCAAATATTTGAAGGGTATAGCTAATTTTGGCTTATGTTATGACAAATTCAATGACTTTAATCTATGTGCATATACTAGTCTAGATTGGGTAGGCAGTATGCATGATAGAAAGAGTACAAGTGGTGGAGCATTTTTTCTTGGAGGAAGATTGGTTTCTTGGCTAAGATAGAAACAAGATTGCATTTCACAAAGTACAACAAAAGTAGAGTATGTAGTAGTAGCAAACAATTGTAATCATATCATGTGGATGAAATAGATGTTGAAGGATATTGGAATAGAATTTTTAGAATTCATTATCATACATTGTGATAACACAAGTAAAGTGAGTATGTCTAAGAATCTTGTGTTACATTCTAAGACTAAGAATATATTGATTAAGTATCATGTTCTAAGAGAGAAAGTTGGATAGAAAGAAATCACATTAGAGTGGGTGAATACAAAAGAGAAGATTCTAGATATTTGGATGAAGCCTTTTCCTTAGGATTCATTTAAGTATTTGTGAGGTATTCTTGTGGTTATGCCCCTACCTACTTACGAATAGATAATGTAGAGAGTGCATCAATCCAATGGTATAGAGCACTATGGTTTCTTTTGACTGAATGATGATCCTTCTTTTTTGGGGGAGTATATGTGGTTGAGTAGAGCTATTAAGGACTCTTGGTAGTTGGTATGAAATAATTTATTTAGAGATTTGAGTTGGCTGAAAACTTTTAGCAGATGATTGATAGGATGATCATTTTTTATTTGATGTAAATGAGGGAGAGATTAAATGAAAAAAAAATTCTAGTAGTATGTGGGAGATATACATATGAGTTGTTAGAATATATAGTTTACTAATATAACTGGGTAGGGGGGGTGTGTGAATTAGTTATCCAACTAATATCACAATTAACAATCTTAACCATATGAGTAATGTAAACTAAAACCATAACAAGATACTCATACACAATAACACTAGATATGTCAACTAGGGATACCCTTGATCAAAGGGAAAACCCCAATGGGGTGGTACCCACAAGATGATGTGCTAATATAAATATTCCTTATTATAGGATAGACCCTGTTAGGAGTCTGTTACAACATTCAATACATGTGAGTCCTTGTTAGGAGATTCAAACCCTATTAAGAGTTGTGTCAACCGTAATAGGATTTGTGGAAGACATCAAGACCCACTGCCCAAATAGCTTCAAGGGCAAGACCAATGAACCCACTATCCAAATGATCTCTATATTATTCCTTGTAGAATAATAGAGCTAAAATTTACTTCCTTCCTCTATCTCTGTCCTATCAACTGAACCTCTGCTCCTTCAAATCTCGTAACCAAACCTTGAATCTTGCATCCAATAATCATTTGCATCATTTACATGCATTCAATGAGAACTTTGCTTCTTTTTGTAGTTCATATTTGAACAATGCTCATAATACTTGAACACACTTTTACAAAAAAGGAAAGCATCTTTTCTTTATACCTTATCTTCATATTAATTCCTTCAGTCAGCCCTGAGGCTTTCCCAATTAATTAAAATAACATAATTAATTAAATTACAATTAAAATAGCATTGTCGGCTCACAAACTATACAAAACTTCACACTTACAATACTAAGGCATGTGCACTAATTGATTTCATTATATGACTACCCTCTATCATTGCCTATATGTGCATCACTTTATTACATCCTAGATGTAAGATAACCAATAATCATGAAGAACTACTTTCCCAATACTGTATCTCTGAACTTCTCTTTGTAAATTTGGTACAACTTCTATACACCATTAACTTAGACTCTATGCACTTAACCATGTCATAAGGACGCTATGTTGTACATGTCCATAATTATGCATGACTATATAATCAAACCATTGTCCATACCATCAAGATATTTTTTTGTTACTCTATTAATTTGTACAGAAATAATGCTATATTGACATCAATGACAAATGTAGTCATTAATACAACATATCAATACTCTCCAATGCTTAGGATACTCCCCCAATGTAGTATCATCAACATTCATGCTAACAATATCCCCCTTTGGCATTGATGGATACATAGATGAAAAATATCTAAGTTCTAAGAATACCACGTAATACTCCACTACTACTTTTTTCCTCATTCTATGCATATTGTCCCCTATGTTTTTCATGCATATTCTCTCCCCCATTGCCATCAATGTCAATGATCTCAATCTAAATGTATCAGCTACTCCAAGTCCTTAACCAATTTGAGTGTCCAAAGACACTATTCAATACCAAATACCATGAGTCCTCAATGACTCAATACATACCAGATACTCCCCCATATAGGAAGAATCATCATTCAATCTAGTCAAATAGTAGTGTTTTGTACCACTGGACTAATGCACTCTTTGCATCAACTATTTAGAAGTAGGTAGGGGCATAACCCCAAGCATACCTCTCAAGTACTCAAATGTATCTTTAGGAAAAGGATTCGTAAAGATATATGCAATCTAATCCTTAGTACTCGTATACTCCAATCTGATCTCCTTTTCCAATGCTTTCTCTCTCAACACATGATACTTATTAGATATATGCTTTGTCTTAGAATGCAATATAGGATTTTTAGACATACTCACTATACTAGTATTATTATAGTAAATGATAACAGGTTCTTCAATCTCAATTATGATATCCTTCAAACATCTACTTCATCCACATTAATTGATTACAATTATTTGTTGCTACAACATACTTGACCTCAATAGTTCTGTATGAAATACAATCTTGTTTCTTACTTAACCAAGAAACCAATCTTCCTCCAAGAAATAATACTCCACTACTAGTGCTCTTTCTATCATCCATACTACCTACCCAATCAACATCAGTATATAAGAAAAGTATGAAATCACTTGATCTATCATACCAAATTCTACAATCAGATGTCCCTTTTAGATATTTGAATATTCTCTTCACTATTGCAAAATGATATTCCTTAGGATCAACTTGAAATATAGCAATAATCCCAACTAAATTTTTTATATCTAATCTAGTGTGAGTTAAATACTATAAACCTCTAATCATTGATCTATACTTCTTTTGTTCCATTGCAGGTGTCTCATCTTTGCTAGGTAACATGTGACTAGTTATCATTGGTGTGCCAATAGGTTTTAAAATTTCCAAACCAAACCTTTTCAACAAATCTCTTAGGTACTTAGCTTGTGAGATGAATATACCATCATTATTCTGAATAATCTACATACCTAAGAAAAACTTCATTTCTCCTTTCATGCTCATTTCAAATTCATTCTTCATCTCCTCAGAAAATTTATCACTAGCTTCATCATTACCTCCAAAGATGATTTCATAAAAAAATATTACAATGATCAACAAAGCATCTTTAATTTCTTTTAGATACAAGTTATTGTTTGTCATACCTTTGGCAAATCTAAGATTTTCCAAGTAATTTTCCAACCTTGCATACCAAGTTCTTGGTGCTTGCTTTAGACCATAAAGAGCTTTCTTCAATTTGTATACCATGTATTTTCTTCTATTAAAGGAAAACCTTTAGGCTGCTCAATATAAGGCTCTTCTCCTAATTCTCCATTCAGAAAGATAGATTTAACATCCATCTAATAAACCTTGAATTTTTTGTTTGTTGCATAAGCCAGGAACATCCTTACAACTTCCATTCTTTCTATAGGTGCATATTTTTCCTTATAATCAATTCCTTCTTGCTATGAATAACCTTTACAAATAATTTTGGCCTTATTTCTCACAACTTTTCCTTGCTCATTCATCTTATTCTTGAAAACCCATTTTGTTCCTATCACATTCTTGTGTTTTGGTCCAAGAACTAACTCCCATGTATCATTCTTTACTATCTAATTCAATTCTTCATTCATTGCTTGGATCTAATGATTATCTTTGATTGCTTCATTTGTACACTTTGGTTCAACTTGAGATATCAAACATATCTCCTCATTTCCTTTGTTCCTTGTCATTATGACTTTGTCTTTACTTCCAATTATCTACTCAAGAGGGTGATTCCTAGTCAAATTTCTATTAGGGGTAGGAGTTGACATCTTAACTCTTATCTCTTCTCTAGATTTAGACCTCTACTCTCCTCTATGCTCAAAAGTTAGCACATCATTCTCCAAGTCATTGTTAGTCTTAAACAAAACTTCAGCATTTTATATAACAATTCTTGGGTAATTCTCTTCTTCATTTGAATTATAATCTACCATATATTATTTGGTTCCAAACTTCTCATTAATACTTACATTTGTGCATTCAACTATCATCTTAGTTCTATAGTTGAAACATCTATAAGCCTTACTTTTCAATGAATATCCAAGAAACACATCGTCATCACTTTTTGGATCAAACTTACCAATGTCTCTCTTGATATAACATTATTTTCCAAATATCCTGAAACATTTGACTAATGGTGAATGTTCAAACCATAGTTTATAAAGTGTCTTGTCGATACCTTTTTTGATCTATACTCTATATTGTATTGTTGTATTAAATGCTTCTCTCCATAATGTCTTAGAAACATCATTCTCAAATAATATCGCTCTAGTTTCTTTTACTATAGAATTTTTTCTTCTCTCAAAAATCTCATTTTTCTAAGGTGTTCTAGGTGTAGATAGTTGTCTTTTGATTTCATTTTCTTCACAAAATATGCTAAATTCTCTAGACCTGAATTATCATCCTCTATCAAATCTCAAATACTTATTCTTAACACCAAATTCATTTTCAACTCTATTCTTAAATATCTTAAATTTCTCAAAAGCTTCAAATATCTCTTTAAGAAATTCTACCCACATCATTCTAGTGAAATCATCAACAAATATCATAAAATACCTTTCACCATAGAATCCTCCTATTTTGAAAGGACCACTTAAATCTATGTGAATAATCTCCAACTTCTATATGGTAGTGAAATTCTTGCTAGGGAATGATACTTTCTTCTTCTTAGCCAAAATACTTTCCTTACACACAACATTAGTAGGCTTAATAATCTTAGGCAAGTCAATGACTACAAAGGTGATACTAACCTTCATAATGTTATCAAAGTTTGTGTGATAGAATCTTTATGCCACAACCAACAGTTATCCACTTTAGCTACCAAAAATGTCATTTCAGTGGGACTCAACTGACATACATTACTTTTGGATCTAGTGCCAATTCCAGTCATCTTACCATCTCTATCTTTGATAATGTAGGTCTTCTCAATGAACTGCAACAAATAACCCTTGTCCACCAATTATCTAACACTCAACAAGTTATGCTTCAATCCATCAACAAAATTGACATCATCCATCATCAGTGTTATTTTTACCATCAAGAGTAATGGATCCAATTCTTGTTATATGATAGGTTGCATTGTTACCACCTCTAACAATACCTCCATCATGATTCTTAAACTTGACAAAATTATTCATATCACCAAGCATGAGATGTGAACAACTACTGTCAACTATCCAATCAGACTTTTTTTTCACTTGGGTAACTAGAGCTCTTTCTTCTCTTATTTCTCTATCAAGATCATCTTCCTTGATAGCCACAAATCCTAATTAATCATCACTTTCATTTTGACTTTTCTCGTCAGATTCTTCATCTACATTTACATACAAACAATCTCTATCTCTATCTCTTCTAGGGTTTAACTCCCTTTATACTTTTTCTCTCTTTTTAGACATTTAGATGCATAATGACAAAATTCAACAAAAGTCCAACATTTAAATATTTTCTTACCATCTTTTTCTCTTCTCACCAGAAGGACTATTCCTTCTTCAATCTTCTTGTCTTCATCAACTCTGTTGTTGCAAGTGAAATCTCCACAAGTTTTGCACTCCTTGTCAAATTAGTTCAAATATTTAGGGAACTAAAAGATGTTTTGACTCTTGCAAGTTCACCAAATTCTCTAAGATCTACTTCTCTTAATTCTAATCTTCCAAGCAATTTTTCCTTTGTATAATCCTTAGTATAGGGCATCACTACCTAAATCATTTGAGCTATTGGCTTGAATGGTGGTGTCAATATTTTCAAGATATTCCATATGACTTCATTGTCTTTCTTTTTTCCACCATGAGACCAAATTCTTACAACCATTTCTGATATTCTACCAATATAACTTCTTAAAGATTCATCTTCCATCATTCTAGCATCTTGAAATGCACATATCCAATTTTGTAATCTCATTCTTTTTGCATGATCATCACTATAAAAAGTACATTCTTATGCTTTCCAAATTTCATGAGATGTTATAAGTGACTTTACCTGACAATATTCATTCTCTGGAAGAGCTATTAGTAGGGCTTCTCTTGCTCTCATGTTACACATGAATAGATATCTCTCTTCTTCACTACATCCTTCAATCTTTTCTTCTTCAATGATTGACTTTTGACTCTTTGTTAAGATCTAATATCCTAGACCCATGTACAATAGATAATTCTTCATGTTCTCCTTCCAACAATCATAGTTGGGCCCATTGAATCTAGGACTATCCTTCCTAAACATATTTTCCATTGATCTCCCAAAGTCATTGATCTTATTAAGATCTAGGACTATTATAGAGGAATGCTTAACATTATTACATAAAGTTAATTCAAAGCATTATTTTGTGAACTAAGATACATTAAATGCTTAAATAAACAAATCATAATAAGGTAATGACTAAAAGAAAGAGAGAAGAGAGATAAAAGACAAAAAACAATTAGGTCAGACTACATCTTTGGGTCCTACTCTAATAGAGGGCCTGATTTGATTAGCTTTAAAATCAATTGCAAGTGTTCAAGATCTTCCCTTCAAGCACAACAACAACAACATTCTTCTCCAATGTGCAGGAATAATCATCAAGCCTTCAAAATCATAATTTTTTTATCATCACCTGAATGGCTTTCCAAAGCCTACTACCCCATTTTATACATCAAATTAGCCATTATTAGGCTATAACAAATAATTACAAAAAAATCCCCCATAACAAACTTCATCTTTGAATTTACCCCTTTATCATTTTTTTGGTTATGATTTTATTCTATTATGAGGTGTTTGTTTTAACAAAATAACCTTATTTAAATAAGGTTGGGTGGATTTGTTATGGATAGATAACAATTATTCCTCTAATATCAAATATACCATAAATAGCCCATTGGTCGGCCTTACATTTAGGAGGGCAATGGTTGGGAGTTCAACTCCTATTATCTAATTTCTTTAATTTGAATCAAATAATTATTTGAATTTTTCCCTCTTTAATATTTTATGATATCATGCTGACATCATCAGAATCCACACTCTTACCTGAACTTCAAACTATCATAACTTTCACATCTGAATCTTCATTTTTGATGAAATGAATGTTGTTGAATAGCTTTCAATGAGCTCTTTTATTTGAAATCCATTGTTAACAACTTTTGAGATGATTATTTTTTCACCTTTTTATGACCTTTATTCTTGATTTTACTGAACTCTGACTAGCCATAACGTGGTCATTTGGACTTTGATTTTGCCTATTCAAGTTGTGTTGGAGTCATAATTTTAAACACCTTGTAATGATGTTGATTCTTGGAGCATTAGGGACATTTCAACTTTTACTAATTTTTATCCCTCGGATCAAGCCTCCCCACTAAAGAACTTTTGGACCTCCAAAAGTTTGATTACTCAAAAAGTAAGTGAGGGTATAGTTCCCTCACTTTACCAATCTCCATCCATCCTGCCTTACTTGGATGCATCCCCTTCAATCCCCCTCAAACATATTCAACTAGTCCTCTTCATGAAGTTATAACATTCCTATCAAGGATAACATCTTTTGGAAATTTTGACATGTACTCTGGTGAAAGATCATCAATGGATGGAACTTGAATGTCTATTTTTACATCCAAGATCATTGGAGGCTCATATAACTTTAGATTCTCAACATTGACAACCAAGTATATCTACATGTATGGAGGAAGATTAAGGTAGAAGGCATTATTACCAATCTTCTCTAAGATTTCAAAAGGACCATACTAGATAGGCTTGAGCTTCCTTCCTTCACCTTGCATTCTTTCCTTGTTGATATGTACCCAAACTCGATGACGAACTTAGAAATGGTGATCAATATGATGCTTATCATGGCAAGACTTATATTTTTCTTGGCCCTACTCCAACAAAGCTTCTACTACCTAGTGAATTGCTTGGACCTTCTAGATGAACTTTAAAGCCTTTTTTGCATCATGGTGTTCATCTACAACATTGTCCTTTCCAAAAGAAAAATTCATTGGTGTCTTAGGCAAGTAACCCAAGCCAGTCTCAAAAGGAGACCTCTTTGTAGAAGAGTGTGTTGTATGGTTGTAAGCATGTTGAACACAATAAAGACTTTCATCCCACAACTTAGGATGCTTACTACAGTAACCTTTGAGCAGATGAGCAACTGTATTATTGACTACCTTTGTTTGTCTATCTATTTGTGGATGGAAGGTTGTACTCTTTTTTAGCTTGGTATCCATGAGTCCCACAAAGATGACAAAAATTCCCCCAAGAATTGAGAATCTTGATCTAATACAATGGAAGTAGGTAACCCAAAATGAACCCATACAAATTGAAAGAACAATTGAGTTGTCAGTTTAGCAGTGACTTGCTTTTAACATGGCATTAAAATACACTTTTTTTTGAACCTATTAACTACTACATACAAATAATCATGACCCTTCTTAGACATAAGTAAACCCCCCACAAAGTCCATAGACGCACTTTCCCATGGATGGGATGGTATAGGTAATGGTGTGTACAAATTCAATTTCCTATTACTTGGTTTGCTAGTTGCACACATTACACATCCTTTAATATATTTAGTGATAGTTTCTTGCATACGAGGCCAATAACAATACTCTTGTAATTGAGCCAATATTCTACTTACCCAAAAATGCCCTGCAATCAAAGAGGTATGTGCTTCTTGGATTACATGTGCCTATTCATCTTTACGAATGCATAGTTTTCACAAGTGGTACAAAAAATTATCCTCCACATAGTAATCTTTTTCTTCTACATGTTTACCTTGGATTAAATTTGTATAGATATCCTTAAAGGTCTCATCATTAGCATATTGTTCCTAAAAACTTTCATGAACCATAGAACTATTCTGAAGGATTATCAAAGCATTCATAATAGGAGGCCTAGAGAGCATATCTATTGCTTTCTTATGGGCACCCTTCTTATACTTAATTACCAAATGAAACTATTGTAGAAAACCCATCCACCTAAAGTGCCTACTTTGTTGCAACTTAGCTTATGAGTGCAAATATTAAGTGGTTGGTGATCAGTGTGGATTACAGTTTCCTTTCTCATTAAGTAGTGCTTCCATTTTTTAACACTCTGAACTAAAGCATAAAGTTCCTTATCATAAATGGGATAGTTACTTATGTTAGGATAAACCACGGACATATGCAAATATATGCAAATATAACCAATAATAGAAAATAATAGAACACACAGAAATGAACACAAGGCACCAAGATTTAACGTGGTTCACCCAATCCCTAGGCTATGTCCACCAAACAACAAGTCCGGTCTTAAACCACAATCTAACAATCTCCCACTTGGGGACTG
Source organism: Cupressus sempervirens (assembly GCA_028749045.1). Lineage (NCBI taxonomy): Eukaryota > Viridiplantae > Streptophyta > Pinopsida > Cupressales > Cupressaceae > Cupressus > Cupressus sempervirens. The sequence goes on along the minus strand of CM053783.1, from coordinate 442,205,270 downwards.
ATCAGGCTCCACACTAAACAACAATCTCCCACTTGGAGACTGATCCTATAGCAATACAACTACCGCATGGGGCTCCCACTGGATCAAACCACCCTGGACTCTGCTGTTCTTTTATTCACATTTAGTCTAAAAGACTAACTGAAGTTGAAGAGGAGTTCAGCTTCTCCCTTGTTACAACCTTTGTCAACATATCTGCTAGATTTTCATTGGTATGTATCTTCTCTAGCTTTAACTGTCCATCCTCCAAAACTGACCGAATGAAATGGTACCACAACTATATCTGTTTGGTCTTAGAATGCAGAGCTGAATTCTTAGCAAAATGAATGGCACTCTGACTATCTGTGAACAAATAATTATCCTTCTGAGGATGTCCCAATTTTTCCAAGAAGAACTGAAGCCATATCATCTCTTTGGCTGCCTCTGTAGCAGCAACATACTCTGCCTCTGTAGTGGAGAGAGCATTAATCTTCTGTAGCCTAGAAACCCAGCTCACGGCTGCCCCACCAACAGTAAAGACATAACCTGTAGTACTCCACCTGGTATCAATATCCCCAGCCAAATCTGAGTCAACATAGCCCTGTAAATCAGTAGTAGAGCCCCCAAAGTGTAAACACTTATTGGATGTTCCTCTCAAATATCTGAGAATCCACTTGACAGCATTCCAATGCTCAAATCCTGGATGACTCATATACCTGCTAACGACTCCCACTGCATGTGCAATATCTGGCCTAGTGCATACCATAGCATACATCAAACTTCCTATAGCTGAAGCATAGGGTACCTTGGACATCTTATCCTCCTCTTCCTGTGTCTTGGGACACATCTCCTTAGTCAATTTCAAATGACCAGGTAAAGGTGTGTTGATAGCTTTAGCATTCTCCATAGAGAAACGTTGCAACACCTTCTCAACATAATCAGCTTGAGATAGCATCAATGTTCTGTTCTTCATATCTCTGTAAATCTTCATACCAAGGATTTGTTTTTCTGCCCCCAAATCCTTCATAGCAAATGCATGTGCTAATTGGCGTTTCAACCCCTTAATATGATCCATGTTAGACCCAGCTATAAGCATATCATCAACATATAAACATAAAATAATGTAGCTATCATAATCCAACCTCTTAAAATAAACACAGTAATCTAAATGACACCTATTATATCCATGCTCATGCATAAAACTGTCAAATTTCAGATACCATTGCCGAGGTGCTTGCTTCAAGCCATATAAACTTTTCTTCAATTTGCACACTAAGTTCTTCTTACCTTTGACCTCAAAACCCTATGGCTGAGCCATATAAATTTCTTCATCCAAATCGCCATGAAGAAAGGCTGTTTTAACATCCATCTGCTCTAAATGCAAATCTTCAGTAGCCACAAGACTTAAAACAGTACAAATGGAAGTCATTTTAACAACAGGAGAAAATATCTCATCAAAATCAATTCCCTTTTTCTGTGCAAATCCTTTTACAACTAACCTGGCCTTAAATCTTTTCTTACCTCCTTCCTCTTCTTTCAACCTGTAAACCCATTTATTCTGTAAAGCCTTTTTACCTGCAGGCAACTCGCACAAATCCCATGTCTTATTTTTCAGCAAAGAGTCCATTTCATCTTTCATTGCAGACTCCCACTGAATCTTAGTATCCACCTGCACAGCTTCATCATAACTTTCAGGTTCACCAGCATCAGTAAGTAAAATAGAATACAAAGAGGGAGAAAACCTTTGTGGAGGTCTAATTGGCCTTGTTGACCGTATAACATTCACTGGTGTGTGTGGTATTTGTTGTTGCAGTTGTTGCACATCATGAGGAATGGCTGGAACATCAGCTTTTGGAGTATCATCCAGCACTACATAATCATCTTCTTTCTTCTCATGTTGCTGCAACAGATCTTTGTACAACACTTTTTCATTGAATATGACATCCCAGCTTCTTATAATTTTATGATTTTCAAAATCCCAAAGCCTATAGCCAAATTCATTAATGCCATATCCAACAAAGACACATTTCTTTGATTTAGCTTCTAGCTTGGTTCTATTTTCAGAGTCTATATGAGCAAAAGCTTCACAACTGAAGGTTTTGAGAAAAGAATAACTCACCTTCTTACTAGTCCATGCTTCCTCTGGAATACCACAGCCCAAAGGAGTAGAGGGACCTTTATTAATCAAATATACTACAGTATTGACAGCCTCCGCCCACATGTGTAAGGGCAACCCAACATGCAACCTCATGCTCCTTGCGTGCTCCATTATAGTTCTGTTCATGCATTCAGCCACTCCATTTTCCTATGGAGTCCTTGGAACAGTTTTTTGTCTACGAATACCATTAGTGGAGCAATAATCTTCAAATTCATGACTGCAATACTCACCACCATTATCAGATCTGAGACATTTTAATTTCTTACCAGTCTCATTTTCAACCAAGCATTTCCATTTCTTAAAAGTTTGAAATATATCAGATTTCTATCTAAGGAAATAAACCCATACTTTTCTAGTTGCATCATCAATAAATGTAACATAATAATGAGAGCCACCAAGGGAAGATACCTGAGCCGGTCCCCATACATCTGTATGCACAAGCTCTAATTTCTCCTTTTTGTTTTCCTTCCCAGTCTTTACAAAACTCACTCTCTTTTGTTTTCCATACACACAACTTTCACAGAAATCCATATTCACACATTTTAGACCTGGTAAAACTTTCCTTGAATGAAGTACTTTCATACCTTTCTCACTCATGTGCCCAAGTCTATTGTGCCACAACGCTGTATCAGAATCTACAGCAGCTATTTGTTCTCCCTGCTCAACTGCAGTAATTGTTCCTAAATATTCATTTTTCTCTGAAACAATCAAAGTAGAAGGAACAATATGACCTGTACAAAGATATAAGGTGCCTACTTTCACACCTTTTGCTACTACAAGGGAACCTTTTGAAACCTTCCAATTTTTATCATTAAAAGTAACTACACAACCCTCATCACCAAGTTGCCCTGCTGAAATTAAATTCTTACTCAGCTTTGGAACATGTCTTACCTCATGTAGTAGCCAATGATTCCCATTCTGCAACTTAATCTTAATTTTTCCCTTTCCAACAATCTGACAGGGTTCATTATCCCCCAAATAAACAAGCTCAAAATCCCCTTGGACATAATCAATGAAATAACCTCTATGAGGTGTAGCATGAAAAGAAGCACCAGAATCTAAAACCCATGAATCATCAACACTCTCTAAAGACAGAAGCAAAGCATCCTCTTTAGATTTGTTACTTACCACATTTGCCTCTTTGTCTCCATCTAATTTATCTCCTTCATTTTTCTTTCGAGTCCAGCAATCTTTCTTTTTGTGCCCTCGTTTCCTACAGTACCAGCAATCATTTGGTCCTCTCAATTGAGACCTCCTCCCCTTTGACTTTCCTCTTGATTTCCCACGATTTCCAGAGTTACTTCCTCTTTCAGTCATTCTGCCCCTGCTTTGTGCATTTAAAGCACTTCCTGATGTAGATCCACCTGAGGATTTTCTACGAGTTTCCTCACTTAAAATAACACCGATCACATCATCATATTTTAGGGTACTAGATCCAGGAACAGAATTGCTCACCGCCATTACCAAGCCATTCCAGCTTTCAGGCAAAGAACACAAAATCAAGAGTGCCCTAATTTCTTCATCAAAATTGATACCCACAGAAGATAATTGACTAGTAATAGTATTAAACTCATTTAAATGATCTGCAACAGATCCACCTTCTGCCATTTTCATATTAAATAAATGCTTCATGAGAAATACCTTATTTGAAGCGGAGGGCTTTTCATACAGTGTCGCTAGGGTTTTCATCAAATCTTCTATCTTCTTTGCTTTTGTAATATTAAATGCCACCGATGGTGCCAAGCATAACCGAATGCTTCCGAGTGCCTTTCTGTCCAAAAGATCCCATTCAGCCTCTGACATAGTTCCCTGATTCTTGGCTTTTCCTTCCAACGGCTTCCATAAATCCTTCTGATATAAATAGTCTTCCATTTGCATCTTCCATAACTAGAAGTTCTGCCCATTAAACCTGTCAACCCTCAACTTACCCTCATCTGCCATTGCTCCCACTCAACTGTGAGACTCCCACTTAACCGTGAGACTTTCCTACAGAGGATAACTGAAAGACAACCTTGCTCTGATACCACTTGTTAGGATAAACCACGGACAGAAATAAAAACTACATGCAAATATAACCAATAACAGAAAATAATAGAACACACAAAAATGAACACAAGGCACCAAGATTTAAAGTGGTTCACCCAATCCTTGGGCTATGTCCACCAAACAGCAAGTCCGATCTTATTACAATCCAGTGATTACAACCTGATTACAATTCGTAATCCCTTACAGCTCAATACCGCCGCAAGAACCAATTTCGTATCACCACACATGAAAAATACCCAACCCTAAGCCCTTTTTTATACAAGTATTAAACCACTTTAGGGTTATAACATGTCGGCCATAATATGTCGGCTACTTCCCAAAAAAAAAAATTCGGCGCGATGCCGCGAACCCCACTATTTATGAAGTATGTATAGTACTTTCCTGATCAGTCACCACAATCTAACAACTTACTACTCCTAAAAAAATTTTAGAGTGATATCATACTAGTTTACCTCATTGCATTAATATAGCTCCCATGGAAAATGTAGTGCCTACCCTCGTTTATCTTTTTCTAGACACATTGTTGCTATTATTATCAGACTATGTTAGACTAGTTTTAATTTGATGGATTAGTGGTGTTGTTTTGAGACTATCAGACATTATGTTATGGATTCAGTTGATATATGATGAGATCATTTAGACTTTACATTTCATGTATGCATGATGATCATTACATTGGTTTCAGTTATTGATGATTAGTTAGATGGTTTATTATCTCATGTGTTTTATTATGGATACTTACCCCATACTTGCATGTGTATGGTGTGAGTGTTTGTTCTTATGTATGGCATTTCTGATGTGGTTAAGGAAGGGAGTTATAGTCACCTACTAGTTAGGATCTACACAATGTACCACTTCCTACCATTGCCTGTTTAGCTTAGTATTATATATATTGTATGTACATGCATAGTTTTTATGCAGGTTGCAGGTATCGAGTATCAACTTCCATGAATTGCCAGGATGAGCGTACCCTATTACACTATCTCAATGATAAGAGAAGGGCGATAAATTCTCAAGTCCAAATCCCAAACCCTTAAACCATTTTTCCTAGTGAGGTAGGACAAGTATTTCAATATTTTACCTTCTGAATGTGTCGGGTGACATATTTCACAATTTTTAACCCTTTAGAATGATTTTGTGTGAATTGTTCTATGATGGGTTTTCATATTTTATCTTGGAGGTCTATGGTGAATTTTCTATTAATTAAGTCTTGATAAATAGATTTAATTAATAAATTAATTATTTGGAGAAAATTAATATAATATCATGATCTTTGATATTTTGACTATAATTAATTAAATGAGAACTAATTGAGAAAAAGAATTAAATAAAAGAAATTAGAAATTAAAAATAATTATAAAATAATAATAATGTAATAAATAAATAATAATAATGTAATAAATAAATAATATTAATAAAAGTTTTAAAAAATAAAATAAAAGTTATAAGCTTGCCTAGGAGTTAATGCACCCTTTTGAATTCTCATATGTCAACAACACAGGAGTTAGTGCACCAATTAAGCACATGGTGTCTACAACCTTATGACTCATCTAGAAGGTTGGAATAGACTCATGCTTAGTTGTCAACACCTTCTGGTTGTTTTTAGAAACATTCTAGGTGCTTCCTGAGAGTTCTTTATATTCAGGCATTCCTAGAAGCTTAGACAGAGTGTGGGAGAGCATTTTGGAGGACTCAGGAACATGGGAGAAGGAAAGAGCTTGCTCTACAGTTTCTGAGGAGAAGAAAATTAGCATCAGAATCTAGATAAACTCCTGTGATTTTACCTATGTTATTTCTACTTCTCGCACTTTCTGTCTTCTTCGTGTCTTCTGAATACTTTCTAAGGATTCTATTTGTGAATGTTCCAATTGTTTTATTCTTTTCATGTATATTTATTTGAGAAAACCTTATATGCATAGATTTGAGGAGATTACAAGACTAGGGTATTAAAATTATAGCCAATTCCATTAGAGGAATTATTGGGTAAATTTGGAGAATAAATATTTTATGGAAATTCTTTAAATTGAGAGCCTTTATTTTAGAATTGTAGAGACATGCTTATACAGATCTGCATACATACATACATACATACATACATACATACATACATACATACATATATATATATACGCGCGCACACACACACATATATATATACATGCATATATATACATAATAAGCCGCAAGCTAAAGTTGTTGCAGAAAGTATACATTTGAAAACTCGAAATTGCAGTGATAACAAAAAAAATTTGTAAAACATTAAAAAATTTAATAATATAACATATGTTTTGGGGGCGGATATTCTAATCCTTACCCCCCGTGCATGCTTTATATATGGTGGTACCCTGTCCGTCATCGTAGACCTGCTACGACGGCAGACAGGGGAGGGATGCACGGCCATATTGGCTGTCATGGCACTGTCATGTATGTTCAAAGCAGTGTCCATTATGGTATGCGCAGGTACAAAATTATGAGCGCAGTACTATATGTAATTAATTTAAAACATTTTTATAAGATTTTTTATGTTATATGAAATCGAATTTTGGTAATTCAATTTTTATAGTTCATTTTTATAAAATATTATTATTATTAATATATATATATATATGTATGTATATATATATATATATATGTATGTATATAAGTATATATGTATATATATTATTAATTATAAATAATTATTATATTTAAAAGATTGAATTAATTGATCGTTCTTTTAAAAGATAAATGATCTAAATTATTAAAGATAGCTTGTCAATTATTATTAAAAGTGGAAAGATATTAATAATTAACTTAACTAAACTTAGTTTAATTAAGGTTAATCATTAGAATATATTATAAATCAAAGTTTTGAGTAATGCAATTATTGGGTTCATTAGAATTGCTATTTGATTATTGATAGGGATCATTTTCAAACAACGTTTATATAAATAAAATATTATTAGAACAATTAGAAAATTGAATCTAATGGTTTTTGGGGAGAAACTTTTATCTATCAAACAAATACATGGGTTAGGAAAAACATACAAAATGTTTCTCCATTCAATATCTAAAATTTGAAAACAAAAACTGAGACCTCCACTTTTAATTCAATGATGTAATTTTAGCAAAACCAAAACATGTGCTTGCATTGTGTTTTCTCTATGCTATTTGTTTTGGGTTTTGGGTTTTAGGTTGACTAGTGTTGACCAGTTATAGGACGTCTACCAAAGGCTTAGGGGTTATGATTGTGATGTCATGATGATGTCTTATTTTTTATCTTTATAAACCCAACCATGGTTACGTGATGGAATGCTCTATGAAATGTTTGTAATTACTGATTGTTATTATTTTCTAGTCTTCTTGTGAGAAGTAGAGATTCTTATGTATGAGACACTTGACCTAATCATTTTTGAGTCATCGATTAGTTATCCTTCGATTATTTTCTAGTCACCATGATGGGACTGAAATGTTGATTTATGATGTCATGTTGTGACATGTTTGCCTCAACCATTTTGGAGTCTTCGATCAGTATGATTTTGAGATATATTTTGGTTATTGAGAACCAATGGATATTTTTGATTATCAGTGATACCTTCTATTGCCAATAGAGAACTGTTGTGGTCATGATTATCTATTATGCTTTTCAGTTGACTCATGGAGATTTGATGTTTATATTGTGGATTATCTTTTGTGATTTTGAGATTTATGATTCCATGAGCTTAGGGTAGGTTATCTTCTTGTAGTGTCAGGAAGTGGCTTCCAATGGGGGTCGAGGCCCTAAGAGGCTACTAGAGTAACTCATTGTAAGTTGTTTTAATAAGTGAAAACATTCACACCTAATACTAACTAAATGAGCCTAAAAAGATAATTATTTTTTTCTCACCATGCCTCGAGTGCTAGTATAGACTAGGATGAGAGTAGAGAGAATGCTTGGTTGTGACCTTGCATTCCATAGTATGCCTTGTCAGTATGAGAGGATATTAGTGGCCGCATGAGGATTAGTAGGGACCCGTGGAGTTGTAAGCTAACTGCCAGGTTAACTTCTACATGATATATGTGATGACACTTTCCCGCTTACAAAGTAGGTTTCCTACATGTCATTGTGTGCCTCTGGGATTAGATGTCAGTTTTGTGATTGGAACCTTTGAGTTAGTATACTTTTAGGATTCCTGGACTTAGAGAGTATTTATGCTATGTGATTTGGATAGACTATTTGGGACTTGAGATTGTCTCCTCAGCACAGTGGGAGAGGACCACTTAGGTTCCACATAGTCGAGTGGTAGTGTTTTATCACTCTTATCATTTGAGATCCGTCTAAGACATCGTGGTTGATGCATTCTTGTTGGCATCTATCTTCATGGATTATAATGGTGAACATGTATCCTTATATTGATGATTTGAATATGTAGAAGATGATATCTTATGCTTTACTTTGCATGTTAGATTACGTTCTGCATGATGTAGTATGATTTAGGTGTGACATTCTTACTATGTTAATACCGATGATCTCTTCAGTGATTTGGAATGTTACTCACAAAGGGATGGCTAGGACTCACGATGGTCTAATGATGCTATTTACGGTTGGGAGGAACCGTGCACTTAGTTTATTATGTTTGATCTTTTATGATGGATGTCTATATCTTCTATGATGATGTATCTTGTATGACATGTGATTACCTTTACTTTGTTGCATCATGGATTAGAATAGGATGATGTACCTTATTTCACATATGTATATTCTTTTAAGCCTTTCATACCTTGTGACATGTACAGTGGATGATTGAGCATTTAGAAATGTAATATATAAACATTGGACTTATCATTATTATTTCATGTGGATTGTTGTATTAGATGGATTCAATAATGTTAGTTGATTTACATGTAATTCAATGTTAAGGGATCCTTAAAGAATGTAACCTATTATGTATGTTATGTTCACTTTTAGATGGACGTTGCTATTGCTTTTTTTATTGTGTATAAGTTATAAGTGGTATTTACTTTCACGCTTTAAAAAAAAATGCTATCAAACTTAGTGAAATTTTAGGTTAATTCTTTGGATCCCTTGGCAGGGCATTACATTTGGTATTAGAGCCCAAGTTTCTACATTGGGAGCTCTGGGTATTTTGGAACAAACAAGGACTTTAAACTTTTATATGTATCTCTTTCAAACTTGAAACTAGGTGAACTGAAACAGAACTTGAACTGTTATTTGCATATTTTCATACTTCAACACTTAGCTTTCAAAACTAAAAATGTTACTTAAACCTAAATTGAACTTAGTCTATTACAATCATGTGTTTTTTGGTTGTAATAGTACTTTTTACTATTGTAGGATGGTATCTGGGACTAGGTCTTCTGTTGGAGGCTGTGGTAGAGGTTGTGGTAGAGGTCATGGTCATGGCAGAGCTATTAGTGTCCATGAGTCTACCCAAGGGGGATCTGCTCATGAAGAGAGCAGAGGAGAGCATGCTAGTAAGCAACAAGAAGAGAGCCATAGAGAGGACCAAGCTGAGTCTGAGGAGGTTAACTTGAGATAGATGATGTAGACCATTCTTGATCATCTACCTCCTACTCATGAACAGCCTAAAGCACATTAGACTGAACAAGAGCATAGACCCAAGTCTAGGAGTCCTCAAAAGGATTGATAGAGGTCCATTGTGTCCACTCAGATGAAGGATCTTTCGAGATCCAAGGTCAAGCCTTTCAATGGGCAAGGTTCTGGTTATGTGGCCAAACAGTGGCTTATTTCCCCCGATAGGATTTTTTCCATATAGGATTTTGACAGGAATGTTAAGGAAAGATTTGCGATTACTAATTTGGAGAATTTTGGGGCCACTTGGTGGAAAATTGAGGAGAAGAAGCTACGTATTGATATGAGCAGTGTCACTTGGGAATTATTTTTAGAAAGTTTAAGCAAACGATTCCTACCAGAGGAATGGAACCAGCAAAGGGTAGATGAGTTTCATAATCTCAGGTACTATATTATGATAGTGACCAAGTATGAGCACAAATTTTACAAGCTCATGTCCTTTTGAGGATTCAGTAAAAATTCAGCTCAATTGACACAACACTTTATTAGAGGTTTGAACAACTGTATAATTGGGGGTGTCAAGGTATTTGAGCCCAAAACCCTCAAGGATGCAGTACATCGAGCCATCCTTGTGGAAAAAAGTGTTAAACTTGGTTAGGGAGGTTTTGTAGGAGTGCCAGCAGCATTAGGATCTAAAGGCAACTACAATTCAAGTGGAAACAGGAAGCCTTCTTTTTCTAAGGGCAAACAGTATCAGCAACAGTCTCAATAGATGCAGCAACAAAAGGGATCAAATTTTTAGGCTCAAGGTGGTCACAAAGGTTCTAACTCCAAGAATAATGGCAATAATCAGTGCAGTAAACAGAATCAACCCAATCAGCCAGCTCAAAGTAGTCAGTCTTTTGTTAGCAGGAATAGTCATCAGCAATCAAATGCACCACCTATGGGTAAAGGATCTAGCAGAAATACAGAATGTTTTTCATGTGGACAGATTGGACATTATGCAGCTCAATGTTCACAGTGAGCACCTCAGTTTTTAGAACCTAGGCCTATAGCTTCAGAGCCTATAGTTGGAGATGCAGGTAGAGCTCATAGAGTATTTGTAGTAGTAGACCACCATTAGGCAGATCATCAGGGAACAGTGGTTGAGACCACATGTGCTATTAAAGGTATATCTCTTTCAGTATTGTTTGATTCAGGAGCTACAGATTCATTTGAAGCGAGAACATGGTTGGCAAGTGGAACTAGCCTCAGGCATTAAGGTCTCCACAGATTCTGTAGTTCATAAGTGTAGGCTTAATTTAGGAGGATTTGATACTGCAGTTGACCTTCGAGTCATACCCCTTGGTTCCTATGATGGACTATCTTGGATCTCATCGAGCTAGTATAGATTGCAAGAACAAGATTATTATGTGCCAAGATGACCAAGGGAATGATGTGAAGATTGTGGGTATACCAAGGCCTAGATCTCTAGGGATGATTTCTGCTATGCAACTGAAGCGAAGTTTTCGTAAAGGATTTCAGATATTTTCTATTATGGTAAATGATCTTGATGAGGAAGATCTTGTGAGGAAGACTTTAGATCACTCAATTCTAAAGGAGTATGCAGATGTCTTTCCAAGTGAGATTCTAGGCATGCCTCCGAAGAGGGACATCGATTTTAGCATTGACCTGATTCCTGGAGCAAAGCCTATCTCTAAAGCTCCTAATCATATGACTACATAGGAATTGGGTGAGTTATGTCTTCAGCTAGAGGAACTTCTTGCCAAAAGGAACATTCGACCTAGTGTATCACCATGGGGAGCTCCAGTGCTCTTTGTGAAGAAGAAAGACAGTTCTTTGTGCCTTTGTATTGATTATAGATAGTTGAATAAGGTGACTATTAAGAATAGGTATCCTCTACCTAGGATGGATGATTTATTTGATCAGATCAAGGGAGCTATAGTATTCTCCAAGATTAACCTTAAGTCAGGATATCACCAGCTTCGTATTAAGGAAGCCGACATTCACAAGACCACCTTTTGAACTCGCTATGGGCATTATGAGATCACAGTGGTACCTTTTGGGTTGACTAATGCTCCATCAATTTTCATGATTTTGATAAATGCAGTGTTTTGATCATATCTTGACAGGTTTGTACTCGTGTTTCTTGATGATATATTGATATATTCTAAGTCTCAGAGGGAGCATGAGGAACACCTGTGATTGGTTTTACAGTGTTTAAGAGACAATCAGCTTTATCCCAATGTAGCTAAGTACAAATTCTTCAAATCAGAGATTCAGTATTTAGGGCATGTCATTTCACATGATGGTATTTTAGTAGATCTTGCAAAGATTTAGGTGATAGTAGATTGGCCTACAACAACTAATGTGTCAAAGATTCATAGTTTCATGGGCCTAGCTAGTTATTATCCTAGATTTGTCCAAAACTTCTCTAGGATAGCACATCCTATCACTTCCCTTCAAAGGAAAGGAAAGAAGTTTATATGGATAAAGAAATGTGAGGAAGCATTTCAGAAGCTCAAGGATCTTTTGACTAGTGCACCAATTTTAGCCGTACCTGATCCAGAAGGTGATTTCATGGTGTGTACAGATGCTTCCCTAGAAAGGATTCGGGTAGTTTTGATGTAGAATGGATGGGTAATTCAATATGAATCAATCAAACTCAAGGATCATGAGCTAAATTACCCTACGCATGATCTTGAGTTAGCAGCAGTAGTTCATGCTTTGACAAGATGGAGACATTTTTTGTTGGGGCACAGATTTGAGCTACATAGTGATCATCACAGTCTTCAGTACATTTTCACTCAGCCTAATTTGAATGCTTGCCAAAGGTGATGGATGGAATTTTTATGCGAGTATGATTTTGAGGTAAAGTACATCCAAGGGAAGGAGAATGTGGTGGCAAATGCTTTGATTTGCATGAGAAATGTGATCTTATCTATGACTCTTAGTGTGGATTTGAGGAGTCAGATTCTTCAGGCACTTCCTACAGATTCTTGGTATCAGGAGGTGTGCAGAGAAATAGATTCAAGAAGACCTTTGGAGGGTAAGTTTGTGGGCTATGTTTGAGAGTTAGATGATCTTTTGAGACATTTGGGGAGGATTTATGTGCCATTACTAGATGAGCTTCACACCTTGATTTTAGCAAAAGCCCATCATACACCTTACTCGGCACATCCAGGTGTCAAGAAGATGCATGCTGATTTTAGGCGTTTGTTCTATTGGTTTGGGATGAAGTGAGACATTGCTGATTTTGTGGCTAGGTGTCTTGATTGTCAGAGAGTTAAGGCAGAACACCAGCACCCGGTTAGACTTTTGCAGCCAAATCTCATTCCTTCATGGAAGTGGGATATCATCTTCATGGATTTCATAGTAAGATTACCTATGACTATTCGTCGTCATGATGCTATCATGGTCATTGTTAATCAATTGACTAAGGTGGCACATTTTTCACCAATTAGGTCTTCCTACACAGTAGCTTCTATAGCTAATGTCTTCATGCGTGACATTGTGAGATTACATGGCATTCCTAGAAAGATCATTTATGACAGGGATCCTATATTCACATCCACATTCTGGACATCGCTACAACATGAGCTTGGAGCACAATTAAATTTTAGTTCAGCATATCACCTAGAGACAGATGGTCAGACAGAGAGGGTGAATCATGTTTTGGAAGATATGTTACAGATGTATGTGATGGATAGGCAGACAGATTGGGAGGACTATCTCTACCTAGTGAAGTTTGCTTACAACAACAGGTATCATAGTTCTATTGGAATGGCACCATTTCAAGCTTTATATGGACGTCCTTTTCGTACACCCTTAAGTTGGGACAGTCTTGAGGATTGCGTCCTGTTGGGTCCTGAGATGCTTCATGATATGGAGCAACAGGTAGTGTGTATTTGTGAGCACTTGACTACAACACAAGATAGGCAAAAAAATTATGTTGATGCACATAGAATAGATAAGCAATTTATTGTGGGAGATAAGGTTTTCTTGAGAGTGCATCTGCGGAAGAGTCTGATCTAATATGGAAAGGTTTCAAAGCTAGCACCTCGCTTTGTGGGACAATTCAAGATTCTTGAGAGGATTGGGACAGCTGCTTACTGCCTTGCTTTGTCGCCCAGCCTAGCTCGCATTCACGATGTCTTTCATGTTTCAGTACTTAGGCAGTATATTCCTGATGTTGTACATGTTCTTGACTAGAATGCATTGTAGGTAGAGGACAAGCAGCTAGCTTTGCAGCCAGTTCATATTATTTAGTAGCGGGAGTTAACCCTCAGGGGTCAAACCATCGAGCAGGTAAGGGTCCAATGGGAGCCTACTGATGATTCTTCAGCTACATGGGAGGATACAACTAGATTACAGGATTTATATCCCTACTTGTTTGTAGGCTTCTAGGAGTAAGCCTAATCCAAGGGGGGTGGATGTAGTTCCTACCCTCATTTACCTTTTTCTGGACACATTGTTGCTATTATTATCAGACTGTGTTAGACTAGTTTTATGTATTAGTGGTATTATTTTGAGACTATCAGACATTATGTTATGGATTCAGTTGATATATGATGAAATCATTTAGACTTTACATTTCATGTATGCATGATGATCATTACATTGCTTTCAGTTATTGATGATGATTAGTTAGATGGTTTATTATCTCATGTGTTTTATTATGGATACTTACCCCATACTTGCATGTGTATGGTGTGCGTGTTTGTTCTTATGTATGGCATTTCTGATGTGGTTAAGGAAGGGAGTCATAGTCACCTGCTAGTCAGGATCTACACGATGCACCACTTCCTACCATTGCCTATTTAGCTTAGTATTATATATATTGTACGTACATGCATTATTTTTATGCAGGTTGCAAGTATCGGGTATCGACTTCCCTGAATTGCTAGGATGAGCATACCCTATTACACTATCTCAATGATAAGAGAAGGGAGATAAATTCTCAAGTCCAAATCGCAAACCCTTAAACCATTTTTCCTAGTGAGGTAGGACAAGTATCTGGATATTTTACCTTTCGAATGTGTCGGATGACATATTTCATGATTTTTAACCCTTTAGACTGATTTTGTGTGAATTGTTCTATGATGGGTTTTCATATTTTATCTTGGAGGTCTATGGTGAACTTTCTATTAATTAAGTCTTGATAAATAGATTAAATTAATAAATTAATTATTTGGAGAAAATTAATATAATATCATGATCTTTGATATTTTGACTATAATTAATTAAATGAGAATTAATTGAGAAAAAGAATTAAATAAAAGAAATTAAAAATTAAAAATAATTATAAAATAATAATAATGTAATAAATAAATAATAATAAAAGTTATAAAAATTAAAATGAAATTTATAAAAAATAAAATAAAAGTTATAAGCTTGCCTAGGAGTTAACACACCCTTTTGAATTCTCATATGTCAACAACACAGGAGTTAGTGCACCAATTAAGCACATGGTATCTACAACCTTATGACTCATCTAGAAGGTTGGAATAGAATCATGCTTAGTTGTCAATACCTTTCGGTTGTTTCTAGAAACATTCTAGGTGCTTCCTAAGAGTTCTTTATATTCAGGCATTCCTAGAAGCTTAGATAGAGCGTGGGAGAGCGTTTTGGAGGACTCGGGAATGTGGGAGAAGGAAAGAGCTTGCTCTGCAGTTTCTGAGGAGAAGCGAATTAGCATCAAAATTCGGGTAGACTCTTGTGATTTTGCCTATGTTATTTCCACTTTTCGCACTTCCTATCTTCTTCGTGTCTTCTGAATACTTTGTGAGGATTCTATGTGTGAATTTTCCAATTGTTTTATTCTTGTCATGTATATTTATTTGAGAAAACCTTATATGCATAGATATGAGAAGATTACGAGACTAAGGTATTAAAATTATAGCCAATTCCATTAGAGGAATTATTGAGTAAATTTGGAGAATAAATATTTTATGGAAATTCTTTAAATTGAGAGCCTTTATTTTAAAATTGTAAAGACATGCTTATACAGATCTGCATATATATATATATATATATATATAGGTTAATAGATCTCTGCATATATATATATATAGACACACACACACACACACATATATATACATATATATATATATACATTTAAATATAACTATGAATATATATATATATATATATATATACATATACATAATAAGCTGCAAGCTAAAGTCACTGCAAAAAGTATACATTTGAAAACCCAAAATTGTAGTGATAACAAACATTTTTTGTAAAACATTATAAAAAAGATTTAATAATATAACATATGTTTTGGGGGTAGATATCTAATCCTTACCCCCTGTACATGGTTTATATATGGTGGTACCCTATCTGTCATCGCAAGCCTACAACTGCAGACAGGGGAGGGACACACGGCCATATTGGTTGTCACAGCACTGCCGTGTATGTTCAAAGCAACATCCATTATGGTATGCACGGGTACGAAATTATGAGCACAGTATTGTATGTAATTAAATTAAAACATTTTTATAAGATTTTTATGTTATATGAAATCGATTTTGGTTATTCAATTTTTATAGTTCGTTTTTATAAAATGTTATTATTATTAATATATATATATATATATTTATGTATGTATGTATATATATATATATATATATATATATATATATATATATATATATATATATATATATATATATATATATATATATATATATATATATATATATATATATATATATATATATATATATATATATATATATATGTATATATATGTATATATATGTATATATGTATATATATGTATATAAGTATATATGTATATATATTATTTATTATAAATAATTATTATATTTAAAAGATTGAATTAATGGATCATTCTTTTAAAAGATAAATGATCTAAAGTATTAATGATAGCTTGTCAATTATTATTAAAAGTGGAAAGATATAAATAATTAACTTAATTAAACTTAGTTTAATTTAAGGTTAATCATTAGAATATATTATAAATCAAAGTTTTGAGTTATGCAATTATTGGGTTCATTAGAATTGCTAATTGATTATTGATAGGGATCATTTTCAAACAATGTTTATATAAACAAAATATTATTAGAACAATTAAAAAATTGAGTCTAATGGTTTTTGGGGAGAAACTTTTATCTATCAAAAAAATAGATGGGTTAGGAAAAACGTACAAAATTTTCCTCCATTCAATATCTAAAATTTGAAAACAAAAATTGAGACCTCCACTTTTAATTCAATGATGTAATTTTAGCAAAACCAAAACATGTGCTTGCATTGTGTTTTCTCTATGCTATTTGTTTTGGGTTTTAGGTTGACTAGTGTTGACCAGTTATAGGACGTCTACCAGAGGCTCAAGGGTTATGATTGTGATGTCATGATGATGTCTTATTTTCGATCTTTATAAACCAAACCATGGTTATGTGATGGAATGCTCTATGAAATGTTTGTAATTACTGATTGTAATTGTTTTCTAGTCTTCTTTTGAGAAGTAGAGATTCTTATGTATGAGACACTTGACCTAATCATTTTTGAGTCATCGATCAGTTATCCTTGGATTATTTTCCAGTTGCCATGATGGGACTAAAATGTTGATTTATGATGTCGTGTTGTGACATGTTTGCCTCAACCATTTTGGAGTCTTTGATCAATATGATTTTGAGATATATTTTGGTTATTGAGAACCAATGGATACTTTTGATTATCAGTGATACCTTTAGTTGCCAATAGAGAACTGTTGTGGTCATGATTATCTATTATGCTTTTCAGTTGACTCATGGAGATTTGATGTTTATATTGTGGATTATCTTTTGTGATTTTGAGATTTATGATTCCATGAGCTTAGGGTAGGTTATCTGCTTGTAGTGTCAGGAAGTGGCTTGCAATGGGTACCAAGGCCCTAAGAGGCTACCAGGGTAACTCATTGTAAGTTGTTTTATTAAGTAAAAATATTCACACCTAATACTAACTAAATGAGCCTAAAAAGATAATTATTTTGTTCTTGCCCATGCCTTGAGTGCTAGTACAGACTAGGATGGGAGTAGAGAGAATTCTTGGTTGCAACCTTGCATTCCATAGTATGGCTTGTCAGTATGAGAGGATATTAGTGGCCGCATGAGGATTAGTAGGGACTCATGGAGTTGTAAGCTAACTGCCAGGGTAACTTCTACATGATATATGTGATGACACTTTCTCGCTTACAGAGTAGGTTTCCTACATGTCATTGTGTGCCTCTGGGATTAGATGTCGATTTTGTGATTGGAACCTTTGAGTTAGTATACTTTTAGGATTCTTGGACTTAGAGAATATTTATGCTATGTGATTTGGATAGCTTGTTTGGGACTTGAGATTATCTCTTCGGCACAGTGGGAGAGGACCACTTAGGTTCCACAGGGTCGGGTGGTAGTGTTTTATCACTCTTATCATTTGAGATCCATCTGAGACACCGTGGCTAATGCATTCTTGTTGGAATCTATCTTCATGGATTATAATGGTGAACATGTATCCTTATATTGATGATTTGCATATGTAGATGATGATATCTTATGCTTTACTTTGCATGTTATATTACTTTTTGCATATGATGTAGTATGATTTAGGTGTGACGTTCCTACTATGTTAATACCGATGATCTCTTCGGTGATTTGGAATGTTATGCACGGAGGGATGGCTAGGACCCACAATGGTCTAATGATGCTATTTATGGTTGGGAGGAACTATACACTTAGTTTATTATGTTTGATCTTTTATGATGGATGTCTATATCTTCTATAATGATGTATCATGTATGAAATGTGATTACCTTTACTTTGTTGCATCATGGATTAGAATAGGATGATGTACCTTATTTCACATATGTATATTCTTTTAAGCCTTACATACCCTATGACATGTATAGTGGATGATTGAGCATTTAGAAATTTAATGTATAAACATTGGACTTATCATTATTATTTCATGTGGATTGTTGTATTAGATGGGTTCAATAATGTTAGTTGATTTAGATGTAATTCAACGTTAAGGGATCCCTAAAGAATGTAACCTGTTATGTATGTTATGTTTACTTTTAGATGGACATTGCTATTGCTTCTATTATTGTGTATAAGTTATAAGTGGTATCTACTTTCATGTTTTAAAAAAAATGCTATCAAACTTGGTGAAATTTTAGGTTAATTCTTTGGATCCCTTGGCAGAGCATTATAGAAAATCCACTTGCATCTATCTCGATTTTGAATGGTTGATGTAAATTAGGTAGAGCTAGAACTAGTGTAGTGCTCAACTTTCCATTCAAAGTATCAAAAGCCTTCTATTGTGGACCTCTCCACTGAAAAGTTTCCTTTATACTGGTTAATGCATGCAATGGTGAAGCAATGTAAGAGTGTTTTGAAATGAACTTCCTCTAGTATTGAACTACACCTAAGAAGCTCCTGACTAATGCAATTGTACTTGGCTTAGGCCACTTTACAATACATTTGACCTTTGCAAGGTCTACTTTCAATTGACCATCCCCTATGACATAGCCTAAGTACACTAATGATGTCTTATCAAATTTTCATTTAGACATCTTTACATATTTCTTTTCTTTTCTCAATACATCCAAGACTCCTTTTACATGAGTTACATGATCATCCCAAGACTTACTGAATACAAGGATATCATCTAAATAGACTATGACAAAACCATCAATAAAGGGATGAAAGACATCATTCATGACTCTCATAAATGTAGTTGGTGCATTACAAAGCCCAAAAGGCATGACCAACCACTCAAATACTCCCTATTTTGTCTTGAAAGCTATTTTCCATATATCATTATCTACAATTCAAATTTGATGATATCCACTATGCAAGTTTAGCTTAGTGAAATAAATTGCATGTTTCAACTGATCAATTAAATCATCTATTCTAGGAAGAGGATACCTATTCTTTACCATCATCTTGTCCAGAGCCCTGTAGTCGATGCACATTCTCCAAATCTCATATTTCTTTGGAACCAACACAATAGGAGAACCACAAGGAGAAGTACTTAGATGAATAACTCCTTTCTCAACCAAATCCTAAAATTTCTTTTTAATTTCTTCATTCTACAAAACTTCTAAATGATACATGTCGATATTAGGAAGTGGCACATCCTATTGTAACTAAATTTCATGTTGAATATGTTTGATAGGAGGTAATCCTTTTAGTTCCTAAAATAATTCATCATAAGAGAAAACAATCTTGACCATTTCAGACTTATGTTTAGGATCCCATCCCTTGAATGCCTTAGATATTTCATCTTCTTTGGTTTTTATAAGCATTAGTACAAAATTCTTACTAGAATTTACTAACTTTTTCATCTAACCAGCATTAACTAATGAAAGATTAGTCTTTAGCTTATGTGCTCATACAATGTATTCAACCTTATCTTTGAAAAGATGATATTTGTTCTCTCCCCTATAAAAGATAGCTTTACAATCATACAAGTATGGACTCCCAAGCACAAGACCACAAATATCTAAAGGGATCACATCAATTTCTACCTTATCTACAAAGTTTGTACTGATAGCAAATCTCAATTTACATTGCTTAGTTACTTGTAACTGTGCATCATTACAAACCCATCCAAGAAAATATGGTTTTGGATGAGGTGTTGTAGTCAACTTAATCTTTTTAATAACTTCTTCAGATATCAAATTAACTTGAGAACCTTTATCAAACAAAGTATCAACCTTAGTGTGTTTGATAAAAACCTAAATATGAAATAATTCATTCCCTTGCTTATCATTCTTAGGAGAAGATTCTTTACTTGTACTTGCACTTATATTTGAAGAACTTGTAGCTAGAGAAAGAGATATACCTTTTCCTTTTCCTTGGATTCTAGTAGCAACAATCTCTATGTCATCTCCAAAGTTAGATCCAAGATTCTATTGAATTATAGTAGTTTTCTCTTGTTTGCCTTTGTTCCCACTGCATCTATTTGGCCTCTTCTCTAGGTGCAATTTCCAGCACTTAGAATCATCATGCCCTTCTTTCTTGCAATGTGAGGATGTGGGTTTTTCACCCTCTTTCTTTATTGTAGCTATCTTTTTCCCCTTCCCTTTGTCTTTGTATTTTCTATCAAACTTAGATGGCATCTTATCAACCTTATCAATGAATGTACCCTTACCCCTTGACTCTAAATATATAGCCTATACACATACTTTATGCAAATTACATGGATCCAAAACAAAAATATAATGTCTAAGGTAAGAATGAAGACCACCTATGTACTTGAGTAAGGTATCATGGGTATACAATGGAACATTGAATGAGATAGCCATTTTTCAAAATTCATGGGTGTACTCCTAGACAGACTAACCTTTCCCTTGCCTAAAATGTTGCCAATTCATCATTAACTATTTCATATGGTCTAGGGGGTAGAATTGCTTCTTTAAAGCACTAACAAATTCTGACCAAGATAAATTGAACTCACCATGTTGTGAAGTTTCATCCCAAGTCCTACTCTCTCACCAAGTTAGAGCTATACCACCTAATTGAATAGTGGCTAATTGAATTCTATCAACATCATC
Organism: Cupressus sempervirens; assembly: GCA_028749045.1. Lineage (NCBI taxonomy): Eukaryota > Viridiplantae > Streptophyta > Pinopsida > Cupressales > Cupressaceae > Cupressus > Cupressus sempervirens. The sequence goes on along the minus strand of CM053783.1, from coordinate 442,184,024 downwards.
TACAAGGCTTTGAACTCTATAGTAGACTTCTACTTGCTGAATCTAGTCATCTAATTTCTTGGCATTTAACTCCCCACAATACTTTGGAAAATCAAACTTTACATCCAACTTTATTCAAGGCTTATGTCCACCCTTAAAAAATTTAGAAGAGTGATAATGGGTAGAAGAAGGATAAGAGGGAGAAGAAGGAGAAGAGGGAGGTGTGTTGCGAGGATCACAATCACCTCCCTTATTTTTCCCTTTGTCCTTCCAAGTTGCACATCTTGGCATCTTTTCTTCTCTTTCTTGTACCAAAACTTCTACCATTGTCTATAAATTCTAAAGAGTCTTTTGGATACTCTTATCTTGAAAAGCTTGTCCACCACCTTTGTCTGTTATTTGTGATGATGGTTTAGTCCCTCATTTTCCAATATTGGGATTGTATTGCTCAAAATTTCCTTCACCTTTCTCAATCATGGATCTTGTTAGCATTCAAATCTGCAATACTAGTCACACAAGAGCTTTGATACCAAATTTGATCTGATTAGGATTTAGGACTATTACAGAGGAATGCTTAATATTATTACATAAAGTTAATTCAAAATGTTATTTCACAAACTAACATACATTAAATTCCTAAATGAACAAAGTGTAATAAGGTAATGACTATAAGAAAGAGAGAAGAGAGATAGAAGACAAAACACAATCGATAACAGAGTTTGTTTGCAGGTCGGGCTATGTCTTTGAGTCCTACTCCAATAGAGGGACCAATCTAATTAGCTTCAAAATAAATTATAAGTGTTCAAGATCTTCCCTTCAAGCACAATGGCAACATTCTTCTCCAATGTGCAGGAATAATAATCAAGCCTTCAAAATCATAATTTCCTTCTCATCACTTGAATGGCTTTCCAAAGCCTACTACCCCACTTTATACATCAAATTAGCCATTATTAGACTATATAAAATAATTATAAAAATAATCCCCCATAACCAACTTCATCTTCGAATTCACACCCTTATCATTTTTTTGGTTATGATTTTATTCTATTATTAGGTGTTTGTTTTGACAAAATAACTTTATTTAAATAAGGTTGGGTGGATTTGTTATGGATACATAGCAATTCTTCCTCTAATATAGCCCATTGGTTGGCTTTACTTTTAGGAGAGAAATGGTTGGGAGTTCAACTCCCATTATCTAATTTATTTAATTGAATTAAATAACTATTTGAATTTGAATTTTTATTCCCTCTCTTTAAGTTTTTATGATGCCATGCTAACATCATCAGAATCCACACTTTTACTTGAACGTCAAACTATCATAACTTTCACATCTGATCTCTGTTTTTGACAAAATGAACATCATTGGATAGCTTTCAATGAGCTCTTTTATTTAAAATCTATTGTTGACCACTTTTGAGATGATTATTTTTTACCTTTTTACAACCTTTATTCATAGTTTCACCAAACTCTAACTAGCCATAACTTGGTCATCTAGATTCTGATTTTGCCCGTTCAAGTTGCATTGGAGTCATAATTTTGAACACTTTGTAATGATTTTGATTCTTGGATCATTAGGGATATTTCAATTTTTACTATTTTTATCTCCTAGATCAGATATTAAGCTTATTCTTCAAGGACCTAAAGCTCTTAGACCAATAGTTAGAGTATATAGTTGTTGAAATTTGATTGAAAGGATCATTGATGAGAAAGGGAGATTTTTGTAGAAGAATGTTTCAATCCTTATTTTTCCATTGATGTCAAACCTACTATTTTGTGGTAAAACAATTTCTTATAAGATCCAACTACTATCACTTAGTTGATTGATGAAGAGGATTTAATCAATAAGATGTAACAACAGCACCTAGAGGAAAGATTGAGTTATGTTTATGTAATGAAATATAAGGATTAGTTAAGATAATGGAAAAATGATGTATTGGTAATCTACTTGAAGTTACAGAGATTGGTATACCAAGCAAGGGTTTTGGATGTGTAGAAGGGCAAAATATTGAGAAGGTTAAGAGGACCAAAGAAGAATAGAGATAGAAAGTCAAGGACTCTGCTTCATTCAATAACCATAGAAGTGATTGCATTGGCATACCAAGCAAGGAGGCTAAAGGAGATAAATTCTTGAAGGGTGAACAAGCTATCAAAGTTGCAAAGATTGAAAGCCAAGCAAATTAAAAAGTGAATTGATATCTAAAATCTAAAATATAAGTTGTAAGTTGTATCAGATCAAATACTATACAATACTCTCAAACAAATGTATCAGTTAGGGTAAAATCCTTTGGACTAAGGTTGACTTAATAATCATTAAAAAATCCTTTAATAGGGTGACATTCCAAGTGAATGTTCTTAAAGTCCTTTAACCAGGCTCACTACTAATAAGGTGATTGAAATCCCCTAACTGGGTCACATTTAGCAGTGTGTGTTGTAACCTTTAACAGGGTTGGACTTTCATAGGGCATCACTTTAGAAGAGTGAAAAAGGAGTAGCATGTTACTAGTGCTTTTTCCCAAATTGGGTTTCCATGTTAAAACACTATGTCAAGTGTGTGAATGAGTTTTCACGATTTATAGTTTATTTCTATATGTTAATTTATTAGTAACTTGCATGTTTAATAGGTTCACTAAACTAAGTGAAAAGTTTTATTATGAAATCAAGACCTTGAATAACTGATTTAGCCTCCCTCTCAATTCTTTTAAAGAATTCTAACAATTGGTATCAGAGTCATCTACTGATAGAACTAGTTTGAAGGCACTAGAAGCATAAAGATCAAGATGTCTAAGAGAGAAGTACCTAAGCTTAACAATGACAACTTTCTTGCATGGAAAAGTCTAATGAAATTGCATCTTGGGGGAATAGGAGATCATGCACGATCCTCAATTACAATAGAACATGTTGATCCAGTAGGAGCTCCTACTGCTAAAGATATGAAGAAGAAGAAGAAAGAACACAATCAAGCAATGTTGGAAATTGCCTCAGCACTCATCTATGTAGAATTTGATGACATCAAGGGATGTGACACTGCAATCAAAATGTGGGAAACCCTATCAACCATTTATGGAGGAGACAAAAATGTTCAAAGAGCCAAGCTAGAGAGCCTCAGAGGTAAATTTGGTGACATGAGAATGGAAGAAGGTGAGAATGTTGCTTAATATGTTGCTAAAATTAAAGAAATTGTTAATGCAGTAAGAAGTGTCACTGGTCATTTAGATGATGAAACTATTTTAAGTGAAGTCCTAAGGACATTGCTACCTATCTATGCTATTAGAGTCTTAGCAATCTAATAATTAAGATGTATTCTAGGAAACAAATTAACTCTTAAAGGTCTAGTAGGTAGACTTATTGCTTTTGAGTTATCCAACTTTGACAATTACAAACCTGAGAGCCTTGAATCTTCTTTCAAAGCCTAGTTGTTACTAAAGGATTTTGAAAAGGCAAAGCTGAAGAAAAAGAAAAGAAAGATAAAATATGCATCTAGTGATAGAAATATAGATGAAGAAGATGTTGAATAATTGGAAGCACAATATAGATGAAGAAGATGTTGAACAATTGGAAGCATTATTGGCTAGAAGATTTCGTAGAGGTAAAGGTAAGTTTAGAGGTAAGCTACCTATCATTTGTTTCAATTGCAATGAAGTTGGACATATTGCTACAAGATGTACATAAAAGAACTATAGAGAAGGTAACAAGTACAAAAATAGAAGAGAAGATGATAGTAGAGATTAGAAAGACAAAAGAAAGAAGTGTTACATAGTAGAAGATAATAATTCTGATGAGCATGATGATGAAGTAGTTTATGTTGCACTGAAGGATGAATCTGATGAAGATGAAGTAGCTACACTTGTGACATGTGTAAACAAAAATGATAGATGGATCATTGATACTGTATGCTCACATCACATGATAGCAGACAAAGGTAAGTTCATTACACTGAATCAATATGATGGAAATAGTGTTAGATTTGGTAATGATGCTCCATATCTAATAAAGGGAAAAGGTTTTGTTAAGCTCATAGAAAGGATCTCTTATGATGATGCTTATTATGTTGAAGGATTGAATTATAATCTATTGAGTGTGTCACAACTAAGCAATGTAGGATGTAAAGTCAAATTTGAAAATAAAACTTCCAAGAGATATGACATAAATGGGAAACTAATAGGTAAAGGAGATCAAACTGGAAGTAATCTATTCTAACTTGATATAGATGATGCTACTTTTATTTTAGTGAAATTTGATGATGTGTGTCTATGGCATAAAAGGTTGTGTCATGTGAACTTTGGAAATTTGATCAATATCAATAATCAAAAGAAAGTTAGAGGTTTTCCCAAGCTGAAAAAGCTCGATAATGTAATATGCAAACAATGTCAGCTAGGTAAAATGACCAAGTCAAATTTCAAAAGCAAGACCTACACCTCTAATGAGATACTAAAAATTGTTCATACTGACTTATGTGTGTAGACACCTAAAAACCTTTAGAAAATAAAGTATTTTTATTTTCTGAAAAAATCCTGATGACATCATCATTTGTTAATTAATTAATTATTTAATTAATTTATTTATTTTTATGCCATTAAATCCCTTTATCTTAATTAAAAATATTTAATTAAGGAATCCCTCCCAAAAATGTTTAAATCTTATTTAAACATTATTTCCTTATTTATTAATTATTTAATTAATAAATTGACCAAAAAACCCAAAATAAATAAATAAATTATTTTTTGCCCAAAACTTGGCCAATTTCCTTAAGAGCACTAACTTCTTCCAAAATCTTCTAATCCTTCTTTAATTTTGATTAAAGGCTAATCCCATCATTTACTACCCCTAATCCCAACTCAAAATATTTGATTAAGATTAAATATTAATCCTCATGTTTATTAAAAAAAGTTTTAATAAATATCTCCTCAACCCAAACCCTTGAAATAAATAAAACTTTATTTATTTCCTAAAAATCTAATTTATCCTCATCCTAATAAGTTATAGACTCTTCTAAAAAGTCTTCATCCTCATCCTAGGAAATTCAAGACTATTCTAGAAAGTCTTTATCCTCATCCAAAGTCTAGACTCTTCTAGAAGATTTCTTTAAACCTAATCCTAATCCCCTCCTAACCTTGTCACATTCTCTAAACATGGGTTAAGACTTACTAACCCAAGCCAAAGTTAACAAATATCTCCTCCTTCACCCACCCTCATTAAATGTCATCCACTTGCCTATCCCTAAGCTAATCCTAAACCATCCTAATCCATCCTCTAATCATTTGCACAAGCCTAAGAAAGCTTAAAACCTTCCTAATCAAGCCCAAGTCGAAATTCCTCTCATCTCCCTCAAAATATCCCAACCATAAAATTTTATGAAGCCCACTAGGCCATAAATGACTCTTCCAAAGCCCTTTTATTGCTCTTACAAGCCATTATGAGGGTCTTTATGAAGATTTTATCCCTTGAGCCTCCTTTTTTGACTCATCCTTCTCCTTTCCTCCATCCTCTCACCCTGTGACATGTGTCACTTCCTGATTGGCTATAAGGAAGCACAATCCATGTGCTCTCCTCTCATGCAATCTGAGCCCTCCATGAGCTTTTTTCCCATCCTTGCATCTTAGCCCTCAATCCCTCAAGCCTCTTGCCTATAAATTGGATCCTTCCCCTTTGCAAAATAACACAATCCATGAAGTAAAGTCATAATACCATTTTAAGAAGCCATTTTACATCAAAACCATACACTCACACCCAAATTCCAACTCCATTTGAAGCCCTTTTTGAAGCATAAAGCTTGAGCATACATCCTATCTATTTAGACAAAGTCACTCAACAAGAGAGCTTCTCATTGAGAGAGCCCATTAATGGCTCATATTCTCAATTAAGAGCTCATCTTAGTCTATCTTGAACTTTATGAATTTTATTTAGTTTGTAGAAGCTTTATTTAAATTTAGTTTCTATTAGCATACTAACATTGCTCATATACATTTTGGCACGCCCGGTAGGACCCCGCATGGGTCATCTTCATTAGCTTTTTTAGTCAAGTTTTGTATGTCATTTGCTAATTTTGGCTAATTTTGCTTGTTTTTGTGATTGGTAGGATTGTATAAATTGGTTTTGTAGGCCCACATGAGCATGAAGAAGACAAAAGAACTCATAGTCTATCTCATAGTATTTGCAGATTTTTCAAGCTTATAGGTGGACAAAGCACTTGGAATTCTTCTTCCTCTTCTTGTCTATATTTTTCTTATTCCATCTACTTCTTCTTCTTCTTCTTGTGGGAGATCTTGGCCAACTTTTTTTAAGGAAGCAAAATCATACACACTTCTTTTTAGTGCTTAAAATGAACCCCCAAATCATACTTAAATCCATTAAAAAATTAAAAATTTGCAAAAAAGAAAAAATCTTTTAACAAGTGAAACTAAACCAATCCAATCATTTGCATCCTTGCAACATCAAGGTTTTAGATGCATTCATGCAAAGTTAGAAACACTTCATTTTTGGGAATTTAAAAAGAACTTCAAGTTTCCATTTCAAAAGGTTCAAAATTAACACTAAGTGCACACTAAAATCTAAATCAAACTCAAAGCATCAATCAAGGATAAAATGAACCTCATTTGCAAATATTTTAAAGTTCTTTTAAAAATCTCATGAAAACTAAGAGTCCTAAATGGTTGCCAAAAATTGTCCTAAAAGCTTTGTTATTTGTTCCAAACAAATGTCTTGTTGCAAAATCTTGAATGTTTCTTAGGTTTTTCATGCATCAAAACAATCTAGGAATATCATTTTTGGGCTTAAAATATGCAAACTAGAACACAAAATCTTGAATCAAAACCAAAGTCCAAAGAGTCATTTTTACTTTTGAGTCCAAAACAATCTTGAATGATCTAAGGTTAAAACAAAGCACTTCAAAGTTCTTAAAACAACACACAAAATCTCAATCTTGAATGCTCAAAGGAAAAAACTTGAATGTTTAATCACTTATCTTTGAATGCATGTTGCTATACACACTCTTGAATGTCATGGATTAAAATCAAATTTTCCTTGAATGCATGATTAAAACAAAAAATCCAATCTTGAATGCCAAGGATCAATTAACCATTTCAATATCAAACACTTCATTTGGAGCTTTTAAAATTGAACAAAACAAATCTCTTTTCCACATGCAATTTAGGCAAAGTTTGATTTTTGGACATTTAAGAAACTTCGTTAAGTTAAATACAAATTTGCAAAAATCAATTTGAGTAGTTCCCTGGACTCACCTCTTTTCTAATCACCCATCAATTCAACCATTGGTTGCAATCTCAGTGCCATCTATGGGGATGGGTCTACTTGAAAAAGGTGTTAAATGTTCCACAATCTAACTCACTCACTTGGTCTTTGAACATTTGCTTTAACTTTATCAAAATTCTTAAATGACCAAAACTCTAGACTAAATCGATCACACTTCAAGTTTGGGCACTAAAATTAAACAACTATTGACGTGGAGGGCTTCCAGGCGCGCGCTTGAAATCAAATCTCACACATCTTTGTTTTGGGCTTAAAAACAAAATCACACCAACTCTTGAATGCCTTAAAGAAAATTAATTGATACTTAACGTGGAGGGCCTTCGGGCGCACGAGTTTACTTTTTTGTTGACCCTAACTCTTCTTCTTGTATTCATTCTTCACTCAATTTTTCTTTGTTGGTGCATTTCAAAGTTGGAATTGAACATTGTCTCTTAAACATGAGTGCTCGCAAAGTCTAGATCAGCACATATAAGAGTCAGTTGGTAAAAAGAACAAGCGTGTTTTTTAGCCCAAGGTCATCCAAGTCTTCTCTCCCCTTTTCATCTTTCGAGGCCATCTTGGGTGCATAAGATTAGGATCCAAAACCTTGTTTCTTTTTAGGAGGCCTACTTGGGGATTTCATCACCCTTGGATGACCTCAACCCCAGCGTTCCGATGGAGTATAAGAACTGGGAGGTGAATCGAAAGACACCTCTCTTGGTATCAAGATTTTTTCACTTGGGCTAAGCCTCAAGGAACTTTATACCCTTGAGAATTGAAAGAGGAGAAGTGGGTTACTGCTCCTCTTGGTTGTGTGACATCTTTTTGGTTTCATCTATAGATTTGGGCCTCACGTACCTTGGGTATATCGAGGACTCCCTAGCTAAAACAACTGTCAGCCTTGTAGACAACCATCTAAGATGTTAATGTTTTTGAAGTGACTGATCGAAACATTTGTAAAACATACACACTCCTTGGTGCAAGTATCACATTCTAGGAATCAAAACTTCTATCTGGTTGTTTCTATCTATTGCTTGGTCTTTTACTTATTGAATGCATGTTTGCCAAACTTAGTCAATCCTAGCTTAGGGCACACTTAGCGTAGTCACTGCCTATTCTAGAAGTTGAACAAGTTGAAGAAGAACAACCAAGATCTCTCAAAGCTAAGCAGATTCAAGAATTGATATCAGAGCAACCCAAACCCAAATAGAAGTTTCACAAAGTCAAACTCAAGCCATCTCAGGCATACCAAAAACTTTTAGCCAAGAGAAAGGAACTAACACCAAGCCCTCAAATTGCCAAACTCCACAAAGTAGAGGACAAAGCTACTAATGAAGCCCTTCAAGATGCCTGGTTAGATTGCACCATCCAATTTAACCAACATCCAAGAGTTAACAATGCTTATGCCTTACCAACTAGGCATGATTTCTATGATTAGACCCCCTTGTTTCTCCACATCTTCTTGCATAAGCTTCACTTTTGCATTAGAGTCATCTTTGTAGGTAAGCTAGCCATCCTTAGTCATCCCCTTAAAGAATTTTAGCTCATTCATCTGATTTAGAACCAAACCATCTAGCCAGCAATCAAAACCTCACATCCAAGCCTTCAAAATTGTTGTCACCTTGCCAAAAGTTTACCATTCCTAAAAACTTCCAAATCCATCAATCTCACCAAGGTTATCCCTTTGATAGAGCTTTGTCTAGGGTAATCTAGCTTTGTCACTTGTCATCCCTCATCACCTTGAGCTAAAGGTTGGGATCCACAAGTGGTCAATCTCATGTTCTTCCTAAATGATCATCAGTCTATCCTTAAGTTGACACAATCACCACCAAGCTTGCACATAGGAAAGTAGACCTTTCATAATTCGGCAACATATCTTTGAAGTTAGAATCCTCAACCCAATCCTCCTTAGGTTTTGTCATACAGCTTTGACTCAACCTAGGAAATCATTTGCACAGAAAAGCCTTCCTCTTTTGCCTCCATCAGCATTGTTGCATCTCATCCCTAGGAAACATTATGCATTTTCATGCCACCCGTCACTCACTTAAGCAAGAAGAAGAAGGAAACAATGGAGCCCTATCATTTGGATCCAACAGCATCACTCCCCTTGAGCACTCAACCATCCTTCAGCCCAAAGAATGCTATACCATCACCTACTGACATTGAAGCTTTCATGAACCAACCAGAAAATGCAGTATTGGTGAACACCATTATAGACAAAAACAAGGAAACAATCATGGCTAACTTTCGAGGGGACAACATTGGAGCCTTCGACTTTGGAAGACCTCCCCCCTTATTAGATCCATCTCACCCCTTGTTTGAGCAACTCCCACCACCCATAGGCTCTTATGATTCGAATTATCCTCAATATGTGCCAAAAGAAGAGCCTCAACCCACCCCATATGATCCAACAGACCCAAACATACCAGCCTCCACTCAAGTTGAAATCTCCCTTCCACAAGCCAATCCAACCACCACCACTCCACCATTGGTCCATACCACTTCATCCCAAACTCCCTTCACCCAAAACACCTCATCATTCACTCCCTTCACTATTGATGTTGCTGCTCCCCAACCCAGCCTTCCAAATCCAGCCATCTCCCAAATTAGTGCCAGCATCTTTAGCCAACCTCAGCAATATACAATAGGGATGCTGCCCATGGGGCCAAGTAATCAACCTTTCATCACCCCCAGCTTGTTCACCACAGCCCAAAGCACAATCCCATCATTTCCATTAGGTCTTGGGATCTCAGTGTCATCAGCCACAAATCCACAAGCTACTACCCTCACTCCACAAAGCTATCAAACCCCACAAGCTACTACCAATGTTTTGCCAAGTTCTCAAGTGACCCAAGCTCCTACCACTACTTTACCAAGCTTTCAAATCCAGCCACCAAGCTATCAAACCCCATCAGTTCCATTCCCAAGCTTTCAATTCCCACCACCTCCACCACCAACCAATCCATTACCTCCTATTACCAACTATTTTTCTATGCCACTTCTAGGAGGAAATCCACCACCACCAACCACCAATTACTTGGCCTCTTTTGCCATGCAGACACCTTCCCAAATAGGGGCACACCCCACATATATTGGTCAAACTCCTCAAATCCAAAGTCAAGTTCCACAAGCTCCCCAATCCTTTCCCCAAGCTTCACACCCATCTTATACCTTACCTCCACAAAGCAATCCATTTATCCCACAGCCAGCTTATGTTCCTTAATCCCAACCTCAAATCCAATATCAGCAGCAAGCCTCGCAACATATGCAACAATATGTGCCACCTCCACCTCAGCAACCCATCATCCACCATTCAGTTGCCAAAGCCATGTACAATCCCTACCAGCCCATACCTCAAAGCCATCCATATTCCATTGTCCCATCTAGCACATACCTACCTTAGGGCACTCCTACATTGGGGGCACCCCAAATGTCGCCCATTAATTCAGAATGGGAAGCCATGAAAACAACTTTGAAGAACATCCAAGAGGGAAATGATCCAAAAACCTTCAATTTTGATAATGTGTGTCCTTACCCATTTGATAGAGCCATTACCATGACACCATTTCCCAAGCATTTTGAGACACCCAAGTTTGACAAATTCAGAGGAAAAGGAGAACCTGTCACACATATCAAAGAATTTTACATGCACTGGCAAGAAGTGGCATACAATGACATCTTCCTCTTGCATCTCTTTCCCAAAAGCTCGGTTGGACCAGCTCTTGAATGGTTTTATAGAATCCCCTATGGCACAATTAACAATTTTGCTGAATTATCTGAGGCATTTGTAGCCGAATATGCCCATCTTGTTGAAACAGAGCTATCAATAGTTGATCTTGTCCACACTAAGTAAAAAGGTGGAGAAAGCCTTCCCGAATATCTGTAAAGATGGAAAACCCTTACCACCCGCATATCTTGTACCTTGCCAGAGTGCCATTTGGTGAAAATTTTTATTGATAATGCCCATCACAGCTTGGCTCACCACATGACCATGAACTATTTGCAGACCTACAAAGATATCAAAGAGAAAGGAATGATCCTTGAGCAAGGACTCATTAAATATGGTGTGGTCAAGATTTACAAGGAAGCCAACCAAAATCAATCTCATTCCAATGACAAGTATGGATATTGGAACAAAAACAAGCATGTTGCAACAGATGGCGTCACTGACACCAGACATGTGAATATTGTTAGTCCTTCTCACAACCAGTCCAACCCACCATATCAACCAAACAATCAACAAGCTATCAACTACCAACAACAGAATAACCAAAGCTATCAAAACCACAATCCAAGACCCAACTTCCAAGGGTCTAGCAATCAAGCTAATGCCATCAAAAGCCCAGATTCCAACCTGCACCTAGAAATTATACACCCCTTGGTGAACCTTTGGATGTCATTTTTGATAAACCTCATCAAATTTCCTCCTACCCAGAAAATCGACCCAAGCCAATCCAAAGCTGCATGGTACAAAGACAATGAGTACTACAAATTTCATAGGGTAAAAGGTCACACCACCTTCAGATGCATGAAACTGAAAGACTATGTGCAGGACCTCATTGATTGGAAAGAAATCATTGTTGGTGCCCAAACCTCTCCCAATGTAGGCTTACAGATCTATCAAAATGCTTTTCCTCCTCACAACAATCAAAATTCTAGAAAAGAACCTATCCAAACCAACAACAACAACACCAACAACCATCAGCCAAACCAATAGCATGGGAAGAAAAATGACCACACTTCATCCTATATAGACTATGGTAGCCTTATAGGTTGTATATATGAGAAAGAGCCTTCTGTCAATGTTATCAATATCCAAGGACCAAACAATGAGTGTGCAGTCACCACTCGAAGAGCACGATTTAACATCGCAGGCCCACCCATTTCACCAGCACCATCAGCTCTATCAAAAAGCTAGTACAATATCTTGGAACACCTTGGGAACATGCCAACCTAAATCTCCATTTTAGACCTTCTTCGCAGTAGTCCTATGTACAAGAACATCCTTGATAGTGCCCTTATAGAATCCTGTGTCCCTTCAGATATCAATGCTACTAATTTTTGTAATCTTGTTGGACACCTATTCTCCTCATGTGCCCTATCTTTCAAACCCACCGACATACCCGTGGTCGAGCTAGATCACACCCTTCCGCTTTGCATAGCCATCATGGTATCCAATTTTTCTATGAAAAGAGTAATGATAGATAATGGATCAGCCTTGAATATTTGCACCCTAAAATTCATAAAACAAGCTGGGTATACTGAGGCAGATATCATTAGTGAGGTTATCACCATCAAAGCTTATGACAACTTGGAAAGAACCATAGAAGGAACTATTTTGCTGCCAATCAAGGTTGGGTGAGTCATCCAAGAGACACTCTACCATGTTATTGATCTAAACCTACCATTTAACATCCTCCTTGTTCACCCATGGATTAATGCCATGAAAGCCATTCCATCCACTTACCATCAGTGTGTCAAATTTTCGCATCAGGGCACTGAGGTAACCATCTATGCCGATCTAGAACCCTTTGCTTACTGCAATACTATTGAAGCCTCATATACAAACCATTTCCCTAGAATTGATATCAGCACAACAATCGCCAGCTCATCCCACACTTGTAATGACCCAAAAACCATCCTCGCCTCCACCTTATCTACCGTGAAGATCAATAACAAAGGCTGCGGAGAGTATAGTCTATCAGATGCATTTTTTGTCGGGGCACTCCCACTTGATCCACATGCCCATGGATGATCGACATATCACAAATCTAAGGAGATTCCACCTCCTTGATACAAACAGTTTGGCCCAACAACCTTTGTATCCTCAAAAATTCCTCTTCATGAGGAGCTCACTCCGGATATCAACAATTGGTTACATAAGGATGCACCTCAAAGAAATCAAGCACGCCTTGATCACTTCAGCCAAAAGTATCCCCAGGAACATAACCTCATCACTGATAAATGGAACTATCAAGGTGGTGCTCTAGGACTAGAAGAAAGAGGCATGCAGTGCCCCATCGATGCACACAAGTGGGAATCGAAGTCAGGTCTTGGCTTTGGCATACCCACAACTGAGGACACCAATACGGACGGTCACGCTTTTTTGAACATTCACCGTGACGTTTTTGAAATTGAATACATTCTTGAGAAAGTTGCAAAGAGAGCCTACGATGATATCCTAGACCAAATCTCCCTCAGAAACTCTGTTCTCCAAGAACTATCCATCCACCTCATTGACCTATCACTCACCCATCCACAACTCATAGATTGGGACCAACCAAGAATCATACACATTGATGAGTTCACATCACAAGAAGCGCTTCTGAGATTCATGGGAGCTAAAACACCTCACAAGAAAACAAAGCCAAATTTTGCCTATATCTACAAGCTAGATCCCAAGGGGTATTTTGGAGAAAATCCCCAACCTAGTTCTGATACACCCAAAACTGGAACTAAGGTGAATCTGAGACTAGCTAAGGTAGTGAAGAGAACCCCTAAGCAAGAACATCCAGAGCCACAAGCAGAACATGAGGATTTAGCATTACCTCCTCAAGATAATTGACCAGAGATATCTTCTATTCTAATTGAGGATACTAGGGAAGTCAACATCGGTTCTTCAAAGATCCCTAGGCTTGTTCACATTGCTGCATCCCTATCACAAGACCAAGCTGATCTCCTCTTTAAGGTCTTAAGAGAGAACATTGGTCGATTTGCATGGTCATATCAAGACATGCCAGGGCTTGATCCAAAGCTTATAGTTCATCATCTTGCAGTCAATCCACAGATCAAGCCCGTCAGACAAAAGCTTAGAAAAATGCACCCCAAGGTGGCATTACTGGTCAAAGCTAAGTTAGAAAGAATGTTAGCTGCTAAGGTTATCCGACCTATCAACTATTTAGAGTGGATCTCCAACATGGTCCCCGTTACTAAGCCTTCTGGTGACATCAGAATCTGCACTAATTTCAGAGATCTTAACAAAGCTTGTCCAAAAGATGATTTTCCCTTGCCCAACATAGATATGATTGTAGATCTTATAGCTGGACATAAAATTTTGTCCCTCATGGATGGATTTTCTAGGTATAATCAAATCAAGATTGCAGAAGAGGATCAGCATAAGACAGCATTCACTACCCCTTAGGGAACCTTTTGCTACAACATGATGCCTTTTTGCCTAAAGAATGTTGGGGCTACCTATCAAAGAGCTATGAAAGCCATTTTTCATGATCTCATCCATAGCATTTTGGAGGATTATGTGGATGATATCTTGGTCAAGTCTCATACCTTCATGGATCATCTTGCTGAACTAGAGAAAGTCTTTGATAGGTTAGCCAAATATCATCTCATGTTGAATCCCAAGAAATGTGTCTTTGGGGTCACATCTGGAAAGCTTCTAGGCTTTATAGTTTCTAAACGAGGTATAGAGATTGACCCCGAGAAGGTCAAGGCTATCTTAGACATGCCTCCTCCCCAGACACTGCGACAGCTTTGTTCTCTTCAGGGAAAGCTTCAATCTATTCAGCACTTCATCTCTCAACTTGCAGATAAGTGTACACCATTTTCACATTTACTGAAGAAGGATGAGAACTTCAAGTGGGATCCTTTATGTCAGTGCAGCTTCAACCATCTCAAGTAGTATCTCATCAATCCCCCTATCTTGGTTCCACCAGTTCTTGGTCGTCCCCTAATTTTGTACATATCAGCAACACCTACTGCTCTAGGGGCACTTCTAGCACAGCTCGATGACTATAGCAGAGAAAGAGCCATCTACTACATCAGTAGAACCCTAGTTGGTTATGAACTCAATTACACTCCTATGGAAAAATCTTGTTTGGCAGTTGTTTTCTCAACTCAAAAGCTTCGCCATTATATGCTAAGTCATACCATCCAACTAGTCTCCAAGATTGACCCTCTCAAGTATATGCTCTCCAGAATAGCACTTACAGGCCGTTTGGCCAAATGGGTTATGCTCCTTAGTGAATTTGACATCCAGTATGTGGACAGAAAGACAATCAAAGGGAAAGCTATAGCAGATCACCTAGCTAATGCACCTCTAATATATGCTTATCCGTTGATCACAGAATTTCTAGATGAGCATATCTATCTAATTGAAGAACAGCCCCCATGGAAACTTTATTTTGATGGCTCATACACATCTCATGGATCAAGGGTAGGAATTGGTCACATCTCAAGGAGATTACATTCCAAAAGCCTTCAAGCTACAATTCCCTAGCACCAACAATATAGCTGAATATGAGGCCCTCATAGCAGGATTAAAGATAGCTGCAAAATGGAACATTGCTGAGCTACAAATCTTTGGCGATTCTCAGCTCATCATCAAGCAAGCCCTAAATGAATATCAAACCAAAGATGAAAAGCTATTACCCTACAAAGAGCTAGTTGATCAACTAACCTAGCATTTTACAAGGCTTCAGTTTACACAAGTGCCTCAAATACAGAACAAAGTAGCAGATGCTATGGCTACTATAGGCTCACTCTTGGAAATTCCCCAAGCAGCTACACAGTATGAGTTTTTAGTGAAGCAGCTCCTCACACCCGCCTATGTGAATGAGGATTCAAACTGTGTTTGCATCTTGGTTGGTCCCCAATCCCCTTCGTACCATGAGATTCATGCTTACCTTAATGATGGTATCATATCCCCTCACCTTACATGTACCCAATGCCAAAACCTCATCCGAAAATCATCCCACTATGTTATCATAGCCAATACCCTATATCATCGAGGTTATCACAATACTCTCTCTCGATGTTTAGACCAAAATGAGGTCGTGATGGTCTTAAAAGAAGTACACTCTGGACTTTGCGGTGCCCACACGAGTGGTATTGTCCTAGCGTGACAAATCCTTAGAGCAGGCTACTATTGGCCCACCATTGAAGAAGACTCCTGTGACTTTTTCAGAAAGTGTCTCCCATGTCAGCAGCATGCAAATCTTGTGCACGCTCCAGCACAGGATCTACAGCCTATTGCACCACCTTGGCCTTTCGCTTGTTGGGGCCTTGATCTAGTTGGAACTATCACACCCCTCTCATCTGATGGACATAAATGGATAATAACAGCTACAGACTATTTCACTAAATGGGTGGGAGTAGTCCCCCTAGTCTCAGCTACAGGAGTTCAGGTCTCCAAGTTCATCTTGTACCACATTGTTTTCCACTTCGGCATCCCATCCACCATCTTCACTGACCACGGAGGTAACTTTGAAAATCTCAACATGGAAGAATTATGCATTTCCCTCCACATCTATCACCGCTTTTCTAGCCCATATTTCCCACAAGGTAATGGCCAGGCATAGGCAACTAACAAAACCCTCCTCAAAATCCTAAAGAAATTTGTCAATGATTTCGGCTATGATTGGCACCTACAAATAAGTCCAGCCCTATGGGCCTATCGAACTTCCTTCCATACATCCACAGGCATAACTCCATACTCCCTAGTCTATGGTGCCAAAGTGGTACTACCTATAGAGGTTGAACTTCCCTCCTTGCACATATCTTTGCAAGGGCAAATATCAGATGAAGAATACAGAGTAGCTCGGCTCACCCAGCTAGATCTCTTAGACGAGAAGCAACAACAAGCCTATGATCATCTCACAGTCTATCAAACTCATCTCAAAAGGAATTTCAACAAGAAGGTGCTTCCACAACACTTTCAGCCAGGTGACATGGTCCTCAAAGAAAACATGAAAGTCCAAGCAGATCGAGAAAAGAAAGGCAAGTTTGAACCTACATGGCTTGGTCCTTATGTTGTCACTGCTTCCTTTGGCTCCGGAGCCTATCAGCTATCTACATCAGAAGGAGAAGTCTTGAATGATCCTACTAACATCATTCATCTCAAGAAGTTCTATGCTTGAAGATCCTTGGTATACACAGCTTTTGAAAAATACAAAAAAAAATAGTAAAGAGAAATAAGCGTCCAATGGTGAAAACTTGGCAATTCAAGCGCCTTGGATAGGTACCTTGGTGAAAACTTGGTAATTCAGGTGCCTTGTGTACTAAGACTAATCCATTATCTATCACTATCATATCCCTCATCCATTCACCCACCATCCCATAAAACACCTGCTTGTTCCCTTGGTGTTCCAACCAAATATCCAAAATCTAATGGAGCTTGTAAATACCTCCTGTACAGCTTGTAAAATCTTGTACCTCAACTTGTAAAATCTTGTACCAAAGCTTGTATTATACCTTGTAAATCTTGTACCATACCTTGTCTATCTAAATCTTGTCCAAAGTTTGTACCATATTCCAGCCTATAAATAATCTTGTATCCTAGCTTGTATACTATCACATGCACACACAAAACCCCATTTTCACTTAAGCTTTTCGCAAACCATCTACCTATCCACCTATCACCTATTATAGACATCCCATCCTTCACAAACATTTGCATCTCACAAAAACCAAAACATGAACAAAATTCTACATTTGTAACATATCTTGGTCCATCAGCTTGTACATCCTCTTTAGCTTAGTACCATTGTATCTATCCAGCGTTCATGTCAATTCATCCTTGATCAGCATCTTGCACCCATCGCACATCTTGGTTAGCTATTCCAATGCATCCTTTAGCTAGATTTCATGTCACCAAAGTGTTATATTTCTTATTTCAGCTTGCCAGACGCATCACTCATCCAAATCCACCAGCTTAAGTGCTCTCCGATAGGTCCTTGCAGGATATAGCTTTCCTCATGTCTGATCTTGGTCCGTTAGTACCTCGTCCTACCCATCTCATTGGAAAACAGTTCTCTTTTGGATTTTTGCTTTCTTTTGATTTGGACTCTTCCCTGTTGGGTCTTGAAATATCTTTTCCAAGAAATCTCCTTGTTCCCTCCTCAAGGTTGCCATGATCTTCCATATCATGGTATACTAGGAATGGGGCAATCAGAGCGTAAGGTCTTGATCATGTCTTTTGCTTGTTTTCTTTTTTGCTTGTGGGTTACCTAGTGTCATTTCCCCACCACTTCCTTTGGGATTCATGTGTGATACTGGGGCAATCCTTGCGTGTTTGTTTTGAGTCAGTTCGTCAGTCCTCTGGATAGTTGGTGAAAAGGCTTTGATGTTCTTGGTAACCTTGGCAATTAATCAACAGTCCTATAGCAAATCTAGTGCTCAACTACATGGTGGTACTTCTCTTTGAAGTATCCCCCCACTCAAAAAGCTTCAATGGTTTTCCTTCATCTCCATTATCCCCCATCCACATCCAACATCCATCTCTCCTACCCCAGCTTATGCATCAGTATCTATTTGAATCACTCCTCACCTTTAGCTTTAGAGATCCACAATCCTAGTCTTAGGGATCCACCAATCCAAATCAATCCACCAAGCCTCATTTTTCGAGATCCACAATCCTAGTCCTAGGGATCTCCGAAACCCATCTTTCGCCAATCTGACTCTTTGAAATCCTATTGCATCAGCTTTATAATCCCCTCATCCATCTCCCTATCCTAGATTGCTTTTTATAGCGGTCCGCTCCTTCATCCTCCACCTTCCCTAAAGTCTTAGACTTGCTTCCTCTTGTGCATCGAATTCTCCTTTATCATTCTCCCATAGTGAGAGTTTGAGCTAATTCAGCCCCTTCTCTGTGCCAATCTGAGTTTCCTTGCTCATTCAAGATTTTTGTACTTTTCAAGAAGCCATCGAGCCTCGCTTTCTCTCCCTGCCGCCTTCTTGAGGGGGCATCTTGCAGTCCATTCTCTCCTCTTCTGCTCTAGCCTTGGGCATCTTATTTTCTTATCTTTGATTCCATGCCACTTGCAGCATCACATCAAAGAGAGGAAAAATGTAGACACCTAAAAACTTTTAGAAAATAAAGTATATTTATTTTCTGAAAAATTCCTGATGACATCATCATTTATTTATTTATTTATTTATTTATTTATTTATTTATTTATTTATTTTTATGCCATTAAATCCATTTATCTTAATTAAAAATATTTAATTAAGGAATCCCTCCCAAAAATGTTTAAATCTTATTTAAACATTATTTCCTTATTTATTAATTATTTAATTAATAAATTGACCAAAAAACCCAAAATAAATAAATAAATTATTTTTTGCCCAAAACTTGGCCAATTTCCTTAAGACCACTAACCTCTTCCAAAATCTTCTAATCTTTCTTTAATTTTGATTAAAGGCTAATCCCATCATTTCCTACCCCTAATCCCAACTCAAAATATTTGATTAAGATTAAATATTAATCCTCATGTTTATTAAAAAAGTTTTAATAAATATCTCCTCAACCCAAACCCTTGAAATAAATAAAACTTTATTTATTTTCTAAAAATCTAATTTATCCTCATCCTAAGAAGTTCTAGACTCTTCTAGAAAGTCTTTATCCTCATCCTAGGAAATTCAGGACTATTCTAGAAAGTCTTTATCCTCATCCAAAGTCTAGACTCTTCTAGAAAATGTCTTTAAACCTAATACTAATCCCCTCCTAACCTTGTCACATTCTCTAAACATGAGTTAAGACTTACTAACTCAAGCCAAAGTTAACAAATATCTCCTCCTTCACCCACCCTCATTAAATGCCATCCACTTGCCTATCCCTAAGCTAATCCTAAACCATCCTAATCCATCCTCTAATCATTTGCACAAGCCTAAGAAAGCTTAAAACCTTCCTAATCAATCCCAAGTCGAAATTCCTCTCATCTCCCTCAAAATATCCCAACCATAAAACTTTATGAAGCCCACTAGGCCATAAATGACTCTTCCAAAGCCCTTGTATTGCTCTTACAAGCCATTATGAGGGTCTTTATGAAGATTTTATTCCTTGAGCCTCCTTTGTTGACTCATCCTTCCCCTTTCCTCCATCCTCTCACCCTGTGACATGTGTCACTCCCTGATTGGCTGTAAGGAAGCACAATCCATGTGCTCTCCTCTCATGCAATCTGAGCCCTCCATGAGCTTTTTTCCCATCCTTGCATCTTAGCCCTCAATCCCTCAAGCCTCTTGCCTATAAAATTGGATCCTTCCCCTTTGCAAAATAACACAATCCATGAAGTAAATTCATAATGCCATTTTAAGAAGCCATTTTACATCAAAACCATAAGCTCACACCCAAATTCCAACTCCATTTGAAGCCCTTTTTGAAGCATAAAGCTTGGGCATGCATCCTATCTATTTAGACAAAGCTACTCAACAAGAGGGCTTCTCATTGAGAGAGCCCATTAATGGCTCATATTCTCAATTAAGAGCTCATCTTAGTCTATCTTGAAGTTTATGAATTTTGTTTAGTTTGTAGAAGCTTTATTTAAATTTGGTTTCTATTAGCATACTAACATTGCTCATATACAATGTGGACCTATAGAAATTCAGAGTTACAAAGGAGATAGGTACATAATGCTATTTGTGGATGACTACTCTAGGATGATGATAGTCATGTTTCTAAAGAAAAAATTTGATGCCTTTTAAATGTTTAAGTGGTTCTTGGAAAGAGTTGAAAAGGAAATAGGTAAAAGTATAAAATGTCTGAGATCAAATAGAGGAGGAGAGTTCACATCAAATGAGTTTGAAGCATTCTACAATGACAGCGGAATAAAGAGATAGACATCTGCCCCAAGGACCCCTCCACAAAATGGAATAGTAGAAAGGAGAAATAGGTCAATAATGGACTATGTCAGGACACTTATGATGGAGAAGAATGTTGCTTTGAAATATTGGAGAGAAGTTGTAAGTACAACTATCTATACTCTCAATAGAGTGCAAATCAAGAAAAGTACAAATTCAACACCTTTTGAATTATGGTATGGTCACTCACCTAATGTAAAACATTTCAAAGTATTTGGTAGAAAATGCTATATTATTAAGGATACTATGAATGGTAAGTTTGATGCAAAAAGTGATGAAGGCATATTTCTTAGTTACTCCATAAGAAGTAAAGCATATAAGTGTTTAAATGCTAACACTAAAAAAATTGTGGAAAGTGCAAATGTAAATTTTGATCAATACACATAAGTTCATGATGTTGAACCCATCAAAAGACCAAAAGAATACAAAACATTTGTATACTTCTATGAAGGAATGTCTATTGAAGAAGAGGTTACCAATCAAGTTGGAAACCAGTAACAAGTTTCACTAATTGTCGAGTCATAGCTAGTGAATACCAAGTTGCATTCAGATGCTAAGTTACTAAATGAGGAAAATGCACATTCATATTCTAAGGTTAATACACATGAAAGAGATGTTGAGTTACCTAAAATTAATATGCATAGTGACTCTGAAGCTGAAAGACCAAATGTATAAACAAGAATTGAGCCAAGACTATCCAAATATATTAGAAGACATCATCCTGCTGATCAAATCATTAGAAACAAAGATGCAAGACCAATTACAAGGAATAGACAAAGAAATGATTCATGCCTGTTAAGGAGGATAGAACCCAAAATAGTGAAAGACATTTTGGAAGATGATGATTGGTACAAGGCCATGGAAGAAGAAATTGAATAGATAGAGAAAAACAAAACTTGGAGTTTAGTTCCAAGACCAGATGACAAAAATGTGAATGGTACCAAATGGGTGTTCAAGAATAAACTAGATGAAAATGGTGAAATCAAAAAGAATTAAGCAAGACTGGTTTGCAAAGGATATACACAAGGAGAAGGAATAGACTATGGGGAAACATTTTCCCTTGTTACAAAAATGGAAGGAGTTAGAACTTTACTTGCATATGTTGCATACAAAGGATTCAAAGTTTACTAGATGGATGTTAAGTTTGCATTTTTGAATGGCATACTAGAAGAAGAAATCTACATAGAATAGCCAGAAGGATTTGTAGATAACAACAACAAGGACATGGTATATAAGTTGCACAAAGCTCTTTATGGTTTGAAGCAAGCACCCGGAGCATGGTATGAGAGACTTCACAAGTATCTTGTGAAAATAGGATTTGAAAGAGCTGATGACAACAACAAATTGTAAATAAAGATAGAAAAAGGTAAAGACATATTGTTATCTAAAATATTTTTTGATGATATAATATTTGGAGGTCAAGATACTTTATGCAAAGATTTTGGTAATCAAATGAAGCATGAGTTTGAGATGTCAATGTTTGGTGAAATCAAGTTCTTTGGGGGACTACAAGTTTATCAATTGAAGTATAGCATATTTGTCATCTAATCAAAATACATCAAGGAAATACTAAAAACATTTGGACTAGAAGATTCAAAACCAGTAAGTACACCCATGATAACAAGAAACAAACTCTCAAAGAATGATGAATCTATTGAAGTAAATAAAACACTCTATAGGTCTATGATTGGTAAGTTGCAATATGTTGTACATAGCAGACCTAATATAGCATTATTTGTTGGAATAGTTGCTAGATTCTCTACAAATCTCAAGGAAAATCATCTTATTGTAGTAAAAAGGATAATGAGATACTTGAAAGGAATAAAGGAGTTTGGTCTATACTATAAGAGGAATAAAAAGTTTGACTTAAGAGCCTTCACTGATGCTGATTGGGGAGGAAATATAGATGAGAGAAAAAGCAAAAGTGGAGGAGCACTTTTCTTAGGAAAGAGACTAGCTCCATGGACTAGTAAAAAATAGAGTTGCACCTCACAATCCACTGCTGAAGTAGAATATGTTGCTACTGCTATAAACTGCACAAACATTGTATGGATCAAGAATCTACTCAAAGGAATGAGAGAATAAATAACAAAACTTGTTATACTTTATTTTGACAACACTAGAGCTATAAATATATCAAAGAATCCAAAATGCATGCCAAAACCAAGCACATTGCAATCAAGTATCATTATGTATGAGAGCTAGTTGAAGATAAAGAGGTAAAGATCGAATATGTTAGCTCAAAGGAACAAATTGTAGAAATGTTTACAAAACCATTACCTAAATATGATATTAATATCTCAGAGGTATGTTAGGGGTGATACCCCTATCCAAGACTATCGAAGCAAAAGAGGTACAATCTTGCATCAAATAGATGGATTTCCAAATGTAACAAATTGATGTAGAGGATCTTACTTTAGGAATTTCCTAAAGTAATGAAAATGCTAAAATCTCAAATCAATCACCAACAAGGTGATAGAGGGAGAAACTAGAACTACTGCAAATTCTATATCAACATGTTAAGATGTTGAGATAATATGTCTTTGGCATTGTTTTCAAAGAGGGAGAAATAGCATAAACTAATCAAAGAAAATCAAGAAAGATGAAGCAATAAATAGCAAAAATTGATCAAAGAAAATGAAGAAAAATGAAGGAAGAAATAGCAAGGAACTGATTAGGAGATGAAATAGCAGAACTAAAGCTCAAAAGAAAAAGAAGAAAATTTTTATCAAAGCTAACTAAGAGGGAGAATATCAAAAGATCAAAATCTCAAAGTGAGTTAGTAGAAACAAGTTCATGATGACAGATCATAGAGGGAGAAAATAGCACAAAGAAGATCTAACTTGTAAGAGGGAGTCATAAGAAATTAAAAGTTACTAATGATAGGGACAAGTTTTCTTTTGCCATTGACTTACTATTTTAACTTAGTTAGTCAAATTGTTTAGGTGACTTAGTTGATTAGTTTTGTTTGCCATCAATGCCAAAGAGGGAGATTGTTGAAATCTAATTGAAAAAATCATTGATGAGAAAGGGAGATTGTTGTAAAAGAATATTTCAATCATTATTTTGTCACTAATGTTAAACTTGCTATTTTTTGGTAAGACAATTGATTATAAGATCCAAGTACTATCACTTAGTTGATTGATGAAGAGGATTTAATCAATAAGATGTAACAATAGCACCTAGAGGAAAGGTTGAGTTACGTTTATGTAATGAAGTACAAGGATTAGTTAAGACAATGGAAAAATGATGTATTGGTAATCTACTTGAAGTTATAGAGATTGGTATGCCAAGCAAGGGTGTTGAATGTGCAGAAGGGTGAAATATTGAGAAGGTCAAGAGGATCAAAGAAGAATAGAGATAGAGAGTCAAGGACTCTACTTTGTTCAGTGACCACAAAAGTGATTGCAATGGCATACCAAGGGAGGAGGCTAAAGGAGAAAAATGCTTGAAGGGTGAACAAGCTATCAAACTTGCAAAGATTGAAAGCCAAGAAAATTGAGAAGTGAATTGAGATCTAAAATCTACAAGATAAATTGTAAGTTGTATTAGATCAAAAACTATATTGTACTCTCTAACAATTGTATCAGTTAGGGTAAAATCCTTTGGACTAAGGTTGACTTAGTAGTCATTAGAAAATCCTTTGATAGGGTAGCATTCCAAGTGAATGTTCTTAAAGTCCTTTAACCAGGCTCACTTCTAATAGGATAATTGAAATTCCTTAACTGGGTCACATTTAACAGAGTGTGTTGTAACCTTTAATAGGGTTGGCCTTTCACAAGGCATCACTCCAAAAGAGTGAAAAAGGGGTAGCATATTACTAGTGGTTTTTCCCAAATTTGGTTTCCATGTTAAATGAATGTGTCAAGTGTGTGAATGAGTTTTCATGATTTACAGTTTATTGTTGCATGTTGATTTATTAGTAACTTGCATGTTTAATGGGTTCACTAAGCTAAGTGAAAAGTTTTATTAGGACATTAAGACCTTGAAGAATTCTAACAATAGTCCACTAATATAACTAAGAGGCAATGGGGGGGGAGTTGTTGGGGAATCAATTATCCAACTAATATCACAATTAACAATCTTAAATAACCATATGATTAATGTAAACTAAAATCATAACAATATACTCGTACACAATAACATCAGAAATGTTAACTAGGAAAACCCTTGATTAGAAGGAAAACCCTAGTGGAGATGGTACCCACAAGATGTTGTACTAATATAAATATTCCTTGTTAGAGAATAGACCATGTTAGGAGTCTGTTACATCATTCAATACATATGAGTCCATGTTAGGAGACTTTGAATCCCTATTAGGAGATTCCAACCCTGTTAGGAGTTGTGGAAGATAGTTGGACCCACTATCAAAATAGCTTGAAGGGCAAGACCAATGAACCCATTTTCCAAATGAAGATAGTTGGACCCACTTCCCAAATAGCTTCAAGGGCAAGACCAATGAACCCATTGTAGAATAATAGAACTAAAATGTACTTCCTTCCTCTATCTTCTTCCTATTAACTTGACCCCTACTTCTTCAAATCTTGTAACTAGATCTTGAATCTTGCATCTAATAATCCCTTGGATCATTTGCACACATTCATTAAGCACTATGCTTCTTTTAATACTTCACACTTGAACAATGATCGTAATACTTGAACACACTTTTACAAACAAGGGAAACATTTTTCCTTTATACCTTATCTTCATAATAATTCCTTGAGTTGGCCTTGAGGCTTTCCCAATTAATTAAAATAAGATAATTAATTAAATTACAATTACAATAGTATTGTTGGCTCATAGTCTATACAAAACTTCACAGATGCAATACTAAGGCTTGTGCACTCATTGACATCATCATATGACTATCCTCTATCATTGTCTAACTACACATCACTTCATTACATCCCAAATGTAAGATAACCAACAATCATCAGGAACTGCTTTCTCAATACTCTATCTTTGAACTACTCTCTATAAATCAAGTACAACTTTTGTACACCATTGACTTACACTCTGGGCACTTAACCACATCATTAGGACACTATGTTGTACATGTCCATAACCATGCATTACCAGATAATCAAACCATTGTCTACACCATCAAGATCTATGTTTTCTACTCTACTAGTCTTTATAGAAACAATTCTATGTTGACATCAATGACAAAACACAATCATGAATGCAACATATCAATACTCTCTAATGCTTAGGATACTCACCCAATTTAGTATAATCAGAATTCATGCTAACATGGGGGGGGGTGGGGAGGGGGGGGGGGGGGATTATTCATGATATATTAATGCTAATAGGAAGTATATAAATGGGGGAGAAGTGTGAACAATTGATGTCATCCATGTAAGAATGAGGAAGCACTAATGAAAAGTTGTTCCCATGAGTTTTTGATTTGATTGAAGAAGAGGATTTGAAAACATGAGAGCAGTAATAATAAATTTTGATTTGGTATTCATGGACTTAGATTTTTTTCATCTCTATTGCCATCAATGCTAAAGGGGGAGATTGTTAGTATGAATTTTGATGGTATTCCTCTGTGGGAGTATCCTAGGCATTTCTAGAACAATTAGAGAGATTGTTAGCATGATTGACATGTTGCATTGATGATTGTGTTTGTCATTGATGTCAACATAGTATTATTTATGTAAATATTAGAAGATTAGAAGATAGAAATTGAGGTTGTACAAACTATGTATTTATGACGAGATCAACAATAGGTGAGGATATGTTCTAGAGTGTATCCTAATGACATGGAAAAGAGTGTTTGCAGAGAGTCAAAGACATGCAAGAGTTATTGAAGAGTTACAGAGGATAGTGTGCAAATAGATTGCCTAAGAATTAGTTTCTAATAATTGTGAGTTATCATGTTGAGAAAAGTTAGATAATGATAGTAGACAGCCTGATGATGACATCAGCAAGTGTGTATTCTATAAGCTGATAGCAATTTGTAATTGCAAAAAGATGAAATGAATTGTAATATCTTAATGAGGTCCTATTATAGTTAATTAAGAAAACCTCAAGGCCAAATTAGAGAAGTATTTTGAGGTATGGTATAAAGGAAGGTTATTTTCCTTGTGATGAGAGATGTTGTTGTTTTATTGAGCAAGTGATATGTGAAGTTGGTAAATGTGTATAAGCAATCAAAGGAATCAGTGTGATGTGAGTTTGAAGATCTAGTATTGATATCCATGAAAGTATTTGGTGTGGTATTGGCATAGTAAGATGACAGACAATGAGTTTGATTTGTGGAGTCTAATTTTCATTTCTATTATTCTATAAGGAATAATACAAAGACTAGTTAGATAGTGAGTTTGGTAGTCTTGCCCTTGAAGCTATTTGGATAGTGGGCCCATCTACCTTTTACAACTCCTAATAGGGTCAGCACAACTCCTCCTAACAAGGTTGGGATCTCCTAATATGGATTTGAAGTCTCCTAATAGGAACTGATATATACTTAATGTATATTATTGGCTCCTAATAGGGTCAATCCTCTTACAAGGAACTTTTACATTAGTACATCACTTTGTGGGTGCCATCCCCATTGAGGTTTTCCCTTTGATCAAGGGTTTCCCTAGCTAACATATTTAGTGTTATTGTGTATGTGTATCTTCTTATGGTTTCTGATTATATTGTTCACATGCTTAAGGTTTAATAAGGTTGATAAAATTATATTGATCTGATAACTGATCCCCCCCCCCCAAACTAGTTATCTTGTTGGAATTTACTTTCTAACAATTCAACCAACTATCACACTCTACTAACATCAATACAACATGATTCATAAAGATAAAATTTTATAGAGGAGATGTCAATATGCAATATGATTATATATAAGTTTACATTTACATCATAAAAGTAAATATATATGTCTTCCAACTAGAATACTATTTGAAAGCTCTTGTCTCCAAATCCCTCATATCAGAATCCATCTACTATTATGAGACAAGAGTGTGGCCTAGACACTTTTACTGCCCAACCATGGAGTGGTTAGCTACCTTGGGGATCTTCTTAACACAAAGAACTCCCTGGCCCTGCCTAAGGAGAGTAGCAACTTAGGATGGTTAGATCAAATGGATTTGGTGCAACTATGTGTATATGCCTAAATAGAAAACAAACACATGGATGTGCCAGAGAGAAAATAATGTAGACCATGCATTAATAAGCTATGCCAAGCAACCATAACCAATATGCAAGAACATAAAGAAAGATGGCAAGTAGTGAGAGAAATGAATCTTCATCTTTTCATTCTACTACCCTTCCCTATTGGTCCCACATTCAATACACACCCCATATAACTTTAGTTACACTATAATCAAAAAAATCTAATTGATCTAGATATAAATGGTTCACCCATGCACTAGTAGTTCCAGATTTATCCTAGAATTAGATTTATGAATATCCACACAATGTATAAAATTCATAGAATGGACTTAATTAAATTCTAGCACTTGATTTTTTAAGGAAAAATACAGCCAAAAGTGAAAATTATCTTGGAATAGTAAATTTACCTCCTTCCACTCACATTCCACAAAAAAGAAACTCGCAAAATTTAATTCCTCATTCTCTAACTTGTAGAAGAGTCAACTAAATACTTTTCCTTGGAAACTATGAGTACCGTAATTTACTAATGTCTATAATTTTCTTATTTAACAAACTTAACTAACCAAGGAGTTCACTTTGGAAGAACTTTATGATGGAAAATCTAATTAACAATAGTAATATGTTTCATCCTAATGAATAAAAGCAAGGAGAAACTAGCATCAATTATAGATGTTTCAAGATATTCTAGATTTGAACACAACATTTTATGTACATGGTTCAACTTAATACACAAGGAATTTAAAATTTAAAATAAAATAAGCCTATTGGAAACTCAAAATCCACAACTAGATAATTCTCTTATAAAAATAATGTCAAGGTTTGTTTAAGAGTAAACTTTTCTTAGTATTTTCAACAATTGATATAAGACTAAGGGTTGTAAGATATGACCTCACTTCCCTAGATTAGCTTGACCAGCCATGAAAGTTTGAACTAGGTAATGGAGAGGAACGTACACAAGACTATAAGAGAAGGAATAAGGGAATTGTGAAGATTGTTGTTGGCATAATATCATTTTCAACTCTAAACATACAACTCAATATTTCTTCCTACTATATTGGTTGATATCATCATTGATAGTGGAAACTCAAAAAGAACATAAATATTGGCCAATCATGTCTTTAAATGTGTGTGTGTGTGTGTGTGTGTGTGTGGTTGGATGGGTGTATTTTCCCCAATTCACAAGCTAGAATTAATTTCAAGTACTTACACATTTTCCTAGTTCGTCACCAAAGATTTACATCAAATACATACACATTTTCTACTTAAAGTAAAAGTATTTGTATAACAACCCCTTTTCCTAGGTCCTAGCCAACAACTGCCATATCATTGAAGACAATTACCTTTCATATCCATGAGCATGAGAAGGAAATTATAACAATTATTTTACATGTTCACAAGAAATAAATCACTGGTTATAACAGATTAACCAAAATGCCTTACCAAATATTTGGAAGAGTATTTAATCAATAATGTGATACATATATAACTATCATCATAACTAACCATTACTTAATAGAAATAAAGATACTTTACTTTACTTACTCGCATGAAGAAAATTTCACAACTACTTACATAGTCAAATGAAAGAGATCCAACAGCTATAATCAAATAAATAAAAAGAAGATAGTTGATTAAATGATATTAACCGTGTAACATATCTTCAATTTGAAACTATAAATTCATTTAAAGTAAAATACCATTATTAGAAGAGATTTGGATGAAAATCATAACTCTATCTTATGCAAGTCTTGGAAACTAGTGGAGAGGAGAAGCATTGTCAAGGGCTTAACCTCCCAACTATAGACCCTTAAAAGTCACCACACAATCTCATCTGAGAAAAGCCCTCCCTATCTGAGAATAGACATGGGACACCCTATCTAGACACTGATTATCTTGGTACTAGTGTATCAATGCACCACTCAACTAGACAATAAGATCTTAACATTGGACTACCATGAGTTGACTCAATTTAAACATTTTTTTTCACTTTCTTATTTGTTACTGATCATTTTTTCTCTTATCATGCAAGGATGTACAAGTGGTTTAACGAATATCAATACACCCCCTTCATCTTGACCATGTTGGTCTTCTTGGATGAATGTCTAGGGTGATTTTCCTTAACATTATATATTCACAACTATGCATGTTGCCCAACCTAGATCTATGGCTTCACCAAAATATTCATAGTATTTGACTTTCATAAGACTACTAAAGAATTTTATACTCTCAATCAATGCATTATGCTTGACCTAGGTTGATGGCTTAAAAAAGATTCAAATTGCTTTGAAAATTATTTACCAGTTCTTCTTGTGAGTGATGACCCTTATCTTAGAGACATGGAAAATTCCTCTATATTAGCTTGCACTAAAATGTTTTTTTCTTAACACAAAGTTTTGATATGAAATCATTATTCAGGTATCAAATCAATATTATGATAAAATCAATATTCTAGTTTATAAGTCACTCTTTGATACTTAAGGTTATGTTTAGCCACCAAGGGTAAAATAAGGTACAAGTACTTTTCTTTATATAAATTTGAAAGAATATTAAAATGCATGACCTGGTTGATGTCACTACCTCTTGGTGAAAGTGGTTGTTGCACAAAATAGGCCTCTTACACTCACAAATAATGGACACTCAATAGTAGGGCCTCACTCTTGGTTCATGATACCTAAAGAAAAATCACATCCACAATGAATTTTTCACTAGTTACATAGAAATTAGCACAAAGTAAACTAGGAAATGGTGGTTGTGGTCAATGACTGTGGTATGATACCATTTGTGTTCATGATTTTATAATGTAATCATACAATAGGAAGAAATTAGAGGTAACTATTATCACAAAATCTTGCACTCTTTCCTATAGTCTTACCTAAAGGAAACCTTGTGAAACATGGAAACAATCTCCAAGTTGTGGGACTTAAAAAATGAGATTGAGTCTCTAGAGAAGGTTAGCTTCCTTACTATCAAGGTGCATCTAACTACTTCTAATAGGGAAAGGGAGAAGGAATGCATGAAAGAAAACTACCTAATCTAACCTAAAAGGGTGATACACCAAAATAGTTTGTTTGGCCTTATCTCTGCCTAATAATGCACTACGCATCAATATAATCTCAAGATATATTGATTCAACCTTTGCATTAACTCAATAGTCACATGTAGATCAAGAACCAAATGAGATGCTACACGGAAGGAATTTCACTCTATAACATCCAAAAGAAAATGTATATATTGTCATGCTAGATTGAAGAATGAAAATAAAACACCAATAGAGGCAAGAAAGTTATGCATTAATATTGATGGGAGAATGAGTTATAGTGGACAATTAAATTCATTCATAGACAAAAGGAAATTACAGTAATAGAGCATAGAATACTACTATTATAGAATCAGAGAAAAATGACCGACCCTTGGAAGAGTCACAAAACTTTCTTTTTCAAGTATAACTAAGATAGCTTCTTTCCTAAGGCATAACTCAACTACTACCATTAAATTTGTAGAGAAAAATCACTAAAAATTTGATGAAGATCTGATTCAAGTACACATCCAGATGTAGGAAATCATATCTTTCACCAAATAGAGCCCTATGAAGATAGAAATGGAAGCCATTATGATCTGATTGGGTAGAAAGATAACCAAAATAGTGAAAGGAGAGTCCTTTGCATTAATTAGGCATGGGGAACACTGAAGATGACCTACAAATGATCAAAAGGATCTTATTGCCACTAAAGAGTTATTTTCTTTTGTTTGTATCATGCCAATTTGGATAAATCAGCAAGTCAACTAAAGTCAAGCCTTAGGCCCTACTACGTGGACCAATCTCCCTAACATATTTTGCCACCCTGTCTAGCCTTTTTTTTCCTTATATTGACCTATGTCTACTTTTTTTCATGACCTAGCAACTTAACTTTTCCATCAATTGTTTATCCCTATGAAACCATGCACTACTTCATATTATGTAATAATTGCTTTGCAGCTTACCTTCATTGTTTTCCCTTAATTGTTGCACCCTTGCAAACAATATGAAATTAGCCCATTCACACTCTAACAGTGTGATGGCACATAAACAGTTATCCCTCCTTTCCATGAACCATGGTGAACAAGAAAAACCATAAAATTGACTAATATCACACCATTGCAACTTGAATCATTAACCTCAATGTTAACCCTATAATGGTACACTGATGGTGCTTCATTGCTTTGTAGCCTTAGCTCCAGTAAACCTTTAATTCTTCGTGACTGTGTGATCCATAAGCATTCATAGTGTTTTCGCCATGACCATAGGTTAGAGATTTAACTCTATGACAAAGTGATGAAGGAAGTTCATGCATGGGTTCCACTAAGATTCATGCCATGAGGGAGTATTCCCACATTAGTTAAACTTCGTGCAATTCCAAAAAGTGGGAATGTGCCAGCCACTGATCTTGTAAAATTGGATAGTGAGATCAAAACTAAAATTGTCTTTACATTCACATCGTCGCAACTTAAAATTGTGAAGCTCATCAATGCAAAGCATTGATCAAAAGAAGAGGTCCTCACTTTATGAAGATATTTCTTCCCTTCTGACAATGCAACTAAGGAAACCCTATGGCCCTAGCCCACCATGACACATGACAGTTCATCATCTTCCTGCATTGGCTAAACATCATGCACCTTTAGAAAGAAGGAATACATTGGACATTGATCTACTCTAAATCAACAGTCAAGGAAGGTTAACTATAGATGCTTATGTCCCTCTCACCCTTGCAACCTAGAACTAGAGTTTGGCATAAAATATTATGAAGCTATAAGGAAACTTGCAATAAAAAATATAACAATTTCCACATAACCCATAATAGATCTAAAATAAATATGTAATTAAAATCCACATGCAAGAGAATAGACAACATACCCACAAAAATGTGACATAAGATATACCCTAGGAAACCCTCATTGAGGGAAAAAGACCTAGCCACCAAAAGCATCCATCACCATGTATTACTCAGTGAAAAATACCATTGCAATACAACCGTGGAAGCCTTCAAAGCCATAGCCACAACCAAGAAATCTATGTGAACAAGCATGAATCCTTACATCCCATGCCATGCTTCCAACCTTCACAAATGCTCCCTTGGCTAACCTATCAAGCCTTGTCTCACTTGACTCTTTCCCCTTTTTTTCCTTTATTCTTCTCTCTCTACACAACAATCAACCTTATGGCTACTTATATAGTAGCAAGTCCCAAAAACCACCAAGTGGTATTACATAACCATGTTCTACCTAACCCATTGACCCCACGTTTAATATTGGAATTTTAATTATTTTCCCTAATATTAAATAATTACATCAAATATTATCACAATGTTACAATATAATTCATCAAGTATATCCCATGGGAATCTTAACATGTTGCATGTCCATCTAGGTGTAACATTACATAATAAAATAAATAATACAACATAACAATACTATGCAATGTGTGCAACACCCATTATCTCAACAAAAGCCACACTGACCATGGAGATATTCATTTCACATGTTTGTGCTCTATTTAAGGGTTAAGCCATAATTGTATGCAATGGAATGATTGCAAGATCGTAACTTGAAACTCTAAGGATATAACACATAAATATAAAAGATTTGAAGGCTTAGGGATATAAGGGTATGTCTAAGGTTTTTTGCATATCCCCTTTCAAGTATGCATGGAAATTAATGAATGATTTAAAGGACATAGACATAGCTACTAGCTTGGTTTTCATGGAATTGGTCAATGTTTGAAAAAATGGGGGGAGGGGGGCACAAAATGGTCAAAAATAACCATAGAGCTATAGGGCGATGGAAGCTTATATCACAAAGCTATCATGACCAAGAATGGTTACAATAATAGGGCTTTAATGCTTGGTAAGGAAAATATGTTATCAGAGGGTGTCCTAGGTAATGAACTTGTCACATATATGATTGGTTCTTCCC
Organism: Cupressus sempervirens; assembly: GCA_028749045.1. NCBI lineage: Eukaryota > Viridiplantae > Streptophyta > Pinopsida > Cupressales > Cupressaceae > Cupressus > Cupressus sempervirens. The sequence goes on along the minus strand of CM053783.1, from coordinate 442,150,145 downwards.
CATGCTTGGTTATGGAAAGAACAAGAAAAGGGTGACGGAGAGAAATAAAAATGAAACAAAGAGGAATAGCCTTGAGTGATAAACATATAATATTTAATTTGGCCACCATAATAACATAAGGCTTGATGAAACAATTGAAGAGTTGGACACTCATGAAAAAAATATAAGGTCATAGCCAAGGTGGAAAAATAATAATAGCTTTACCCACTTTATATTTTAATATAATGACATCGATGTACTTACCTGTACTCATATGTGTATGCACACATACATATATACATGCATAAATCCTAAAATATGTATTTTATGTGTATGTTCATAATAGGTTTATGCATAGTAATTGACTTACGCACATATACATATATATGGGTACATGTATGAATATATTTAGGTATCATGGTGTCATTATATTAAGACATGATTTAGTGATTTATTTTATTTTAGATTAATGCAAAAATAGGCTTTGACGAGACCCAAAACCCCTTACAAAAACATAAGATAACCTTCAAGGATCACCAAGTTTTACAAGGACCTGAAACGTAAAGTTCACAATCAAACACCAAAAAGCCAGGTTTTACATGGACCTAGACCAAGAAAGTACTAAAATAGAACAAGCTCATGTTTTACAAGGACCTAGAACCTAGAGTCAAAAATAGATAAAAGCTAGAAATGACACAAAAATAGAAAACTAGAACTAGCAACCCAAACAGGGACCAAAAACTAGCACACTAGACCGACAACTAAATTAGATCTTTAATAACCTTAGCTAATTCCTTGTTGACCTCCACAATACTTTGTAGGATGTCTTCTACAGTAGAACCAAGAGCCTCAATAGTAGCTTTCTTCATACTTTGTCTCATTCATTTGCTCAAACCACCCAATATCTTGGCAGCATTAGCATCAAGTAACATGACCTCCTCATTGCTCTTTTTCCCTGTACTGGTAGACATGGCACATAAACTAGAAGTCACCATCTCTATTTTTTTCCCACTATATTTAACTAGTTGTCAAAGGTCCATTTCATATTCTTTTAATTTATCAAGGATGTTCCCATGCAACTTATTTTTCCAGTTGGGTTCTCTTCAATTTTTCATGATCTAGTTCTCTCTAGACTTCTCCCATTTTTTTCTTTAGAAAAATCATTTCATTATAGAGCCAAGAGTCAACTTTGAGGGAAGCATCTACTTTTAGCTTAGCTTTGTGAAGGAAATATAGCTTCACCAAGTTATTATCATCTCTAATCTCTTCATCAAACATTTTCACTAACTCATTAGTGATTTCCTAGGTTTCCTTGAGATGGGGCTGATTTTTAGTATTTAAACCCTTTTGTTCTGTCATATCCTTATGATTCTCCTTATTGAGGCACTAATCTTTGATGACTAGGGATTTTCCTTCATCATTCTTCTCTATTTTAGAATCCATCAGACTCTTAACATCAATAATATCCATTTTAGTGGGTGTAGGCTTTTCACTTTAGCTCCCATCATTCTACCCCAAGGGTTCAGAATTCATTTTTGACCCCAAGTTCCTTTCTTTTCTACTTTCCCCCTCATTCTTTACCACTAAGATACCCCTACTACCAAAATACCCATCCAAGTTAGAGCTAAAATCCCCTGTTTTTGTGTTATCTTCATCATCTGCAGTTTGCTTAGACTCTGTAGCTTCCTCATTATTTTTCTTCTTTTGTTCCATCTTAATCTCCTTCTTTTAACCCTTGTTATCAATGCAAGCCTCCTTGGTTTTAACCTTTTTATTTTCAATTTTCTTAGCACTCATTGATTATGAGGTGCACTACCAACTGACTTTCTCTTCTTCTCCACTATAGGTGAAACCTTTACTACATTATTTCTACAGTAATCTTCATTTAATAAAATATGACCTTCATGGAGCACAAGTCTAGATTCCTTCTTCCTATGAGCCTAAAGACTATGTAGCAAAGAGAACTTCAAATAAAAAGAGAAGGAAAACCTATCTTTATACCAAAAATGGTTTTAAAACACAAAATGGAATTTATGCACCCTTTATTATCTTCCATCCAGAATGAAACATTCACGAATGCAAGATAAGGCTTCTTGCCAAATTACCTTGATTTGGTCCAGTTCATAGAAATCCCCAATCCTCACAAGCCTTTTCTCCTCCACATCATTTATCTAAAATTTCTTGAATGCACCATTCAATACATTTGTTTCCTTTCTAAATTTTAGCCTCTCCATTGGAAGACCAATTATCTTAGCAATAAAACCCTCTGTCAAATTCACTATTACCCCATGAAGTGTAACCCTTTCTTTGATGCAATTCTTGAAAAAATAATCAGTGATATGTGGCTTGTACTTGTGTAGCTTCTCGATGAATGTCATCACTTTTCCCTTCTTGAGAACCTTCCACACTATAGAGTTCACCTTCCATTCCTTGCAAGTAGATAGCTCTTGTTTCCTAGGTTCTTCACCCCTTGCACAACTAGCACTACAACTTCTTTGAAAATTGATAACTATAACATAGGACAAGGTGTGTTTAATCTCAAGAAAAATTTCACCCTTAAAATGTAGCAAGTCCTTTTGATGATGACACAAAAGTACCTCCTTGAGATATGATAACAATCCATAATAAAACCATCACTTGTCATAATAAATCACTCAATCTCATATAATCTTTCCTTCAATAGCATTTTTCATGTCATTATTAATAATTGTCATCAGCTCACTCTCCTTGCTAAGGTAATCATGCCAAGTCATAGTGATTTATTTTATTATTATTACGTGATATATAATTTAACTAGTTAGCTCATGGTCATCCAATGTATGCTCTTGCTTGCCTAGTTGTTTACCCTTAGCCATGGTTGTTTAGGACTCATACCTATTTTCCTAGTGATAAGTGGTGCCCTCGTGCCCAATTCCTTTATAGCAATGCTTCCCATTCTCGCCCTTCAACTTGCTCCTACAAGGAAAGAAATTATCCATGATAATTTCATAGTCCTCAATATAATCGCAATTATTATAACAAGTTATTATTAATAAACCATCATAAAGACTAACCACCTTTTTGCTTCCCATGAATTTATGATGAATAACCAAATTTCTAAGATTTCAAGATAACAATATAATAACATCATAAAAATTAACATTTCATCTTCACATGGATTATAATAATTAACTCACATGCCATCTTCATATGAAATTCTAACGATTAACCATCTTACCATTTCACATCATCATAACTAGTTTTACCTATCAACTGACTTCACATGAAACCTCGATGGCTATATGAACATTTTTAAATTAAGCCAAAAATCAAGATGTAACACTTTGCTAAATCATACGATATCATTACAATTATGCAAAAGAATATAACATGGTTTTGTTTGACAACCTCATATAGAACACATGCATGTAACACATATTATGTGCCAAGAGCTAAAATATTAAGCCAACTAAATAGATGAACTTGCTTGTTGCATAATTTATCACAATAAAATGAATAAAAGAAGTTGAAATCTATACAAATTTCTAGTGATCTAAACCATTTTTCCTAGTAAGCAATAAATCTGACTAGGTCTTCACCCCTATCTCATGGAAATTTTAGCACTAACCAAGACTTCATTCTAGGCTTTGTAGATTTATCTTTTAAGGTGTTCAATGTTTCAAGATCAACAATGTTTTAACAATCTAAGAAAATTATGCAACTGCTTTTCTAAAGATGATGGGACCTTTTACAATACCTCATCTTTAAAAAAAGAGGCTTAAGTTTTAGTTAGGAAAATGATAGAGCTTACTGGAGATGCAACACCTAGGTCCTTCAAAAAGGTAGTTCTATTTAACAACAATGCATAAAGTTGGAAGATGTTGACATGTCTTTCCATCTTCAAAATAAAATTTGATTTAGCTAAGTTATATTTCTAAACAATGGTAAAGTAACAAGATGTTCCATGTCATTAAGATTGTTGCATAGAACCTAACCAATGATTATGCAAATTTGAAAACAAACTGAGGAATTTATTTAGAGAGGAACTTGATAGTTTCCCTTTATAGATTTGGAGAAATCCTTCCTTGCACAACATTCCAACTTAACACTTTCCCAAATCTTTCAACCTAGGAAGCTTCTGCCAATAGATTCTTTTTTTTCAAACTCCACAAATGACATGTCCTAAAGGAAGTTGAAGTCTCATAATGAAAAACCTTCTTTTCCCCAACTTTCATGACACTAGCTCCATTCCAACTTCCCTTTCACTACTTTTCTATGAAGTTTTTATTGAAACTCATTTATTTTGTTTTTTAATGACCTTGCACAAATATATAACTTGTGGTTCTCATCCATTTTGCTAGAAATTTAAAGATGAATAAATGTAATTATAAATATGCATAAATAAAAGATAGTTAAACTACTTCCTATAATATTGACTATGTTGCATAGTTTTCTTTGTAATTGAAAATAAAAGCATTCAAGCTCAATGCCAAATATTTATGCTATAAAAGCATCTCATGAAAACAAAAGTCATGTACCTATTCTTATTAACCTTTTACACAAATTTTTATCATAACAAAATGCAATTAACATTAAGTAAGACATGAAATGCAAGTGCATGGTGTGTGTATAACTAAATCTTCCAAATCTAACCTTACTAAGGAAATAGCCTCCTCTACATCAACCACACTCCCATCTTCAATGAAAAAGCTTACACTCATTATGCCAAATTAGTCGGTGTCACATAACATATTCTATTCCTTTTCACACTTTTTTCTTTCATGATCATCTTTTTTTTTAAAAAAAATTGAAACAAAGCAAGTTTGCAAAGAATAATAGCTACACGAGGTAGCTAGAAGAGAGATTCATCATATAAAACAAATCATGATCATTCACAAATCATTCACGATCATCTTGGTATGCTCAACTTTTGCTACATTAGTTTTTATTGACGTTAGTTATAGTCGTAAGACAAGAGTACCTACAAATTAGATTATAACTAGCAATCACACCTTATTGTGCAAAGGTATGCCAAATAGTGTGGGATGTCAATTAGGGAAAAAGTGTAGCCTATTATTTGTATACAAATATGAAATAAATGTGATCAGTAGAACTTTGTACCCTTCCTAATTAACACCCCACCCCCCTCTCTCTCCCTCCTCCCCTTAATCTCTACCTCTCTCTATGACTTGTTTACATCACTTTTTTTTTTTTTTTTTGCTCTGTCTATCTCTCTTCATCTTTATTTGAAATCCCAATATCCTTACCCCTCTCTCATATAAAATATAATAGAAAATAGCTTATTAGTTACCTTCTTGTACTAATTAGAATTAATTTTAGAATTGCATTTCTAAAATTCTCTAGAAGAGAGAGGAGGGGGAGAGACAATGATAGATAGTGAGAGAGAAATGCATTGTGTGTGTATGCATGCATGGGATAAGTGGAGATAGGAAGGGATGAACGTAGAGTATGTGTGGAGAGAGATATATAAAGATAAATTTTGAGATATAAAATGAAAGAGATATATAAATAGATATAAAGGTAGATTAATAGAGATGTAAAATTTGTAATGTATAAATTATTATTCTTTCATATACGAGGAGAGAGAAAGGTAAAAAGTGAGTAACATTTGATTTGTTCTTATTGGATCTTAAAACTGTTAATCTTGCAAATCTAAAAAGAGCTTTGAGGAGAAAATAAATATTAACATAAATTATATTAAATATAATATCTAACAAAAATTGAGTTTAATATCTTATGTTTTTCAAATCAACACAACTCATTGATGTCTTGTTTTGTTGTGTTTATCCACACTCCAAGTGATGTAACTAAAGATATGATTTTACTCCATATTGATGAGATTATTAGAGTACATAAATAAATTGCAAATCCTAACATTGTGCATGGTCTAACATATAATTATTCAATGTGATTGGAATACAGAGATGAATATGTTGAAATGAAATTGGCTTGAATAAGATAAACTATGAGTTCTTATAATGTCATACAATGGTCGTAAATTTTGCACTTTATGCAGAATATTGGTGGAATGTGTAATATTGCCATTTAAATATGACCATTGAAGACTCTGCAACTGTCATGATTAATTCTAGCTATTTAGGATACGCATTATTCCATTTATAAAAAATAGTTAGAAAAGAAGGAAAATGGAGATTTATATATATGAAGACAGATTGAAAAGAGAGATAATGATAATAGAGATTTATAGATAGAAATAAAGGATACAAAGGATATGAAGAGATTTAAAAGAGAGAGAGAATGACATGTTATTATAGGGACACTAAATAGAGATGGTTGGAAGAGAATTTTTTTTTGTTTTAAAAGATTAAGGATTATGTTATTTTAAGAAATATTTAAATAACAATTATAAAATTGAGTTAAATCAATGAAGTATTCATTTCTACCTTTTCCAATATAAATTCAAATATTAAATTTAAAAAAATAAATTGTTGACTACTTGATCCAAACCAACAAAAGAGTTAGTAAGTTTGAAGAACAATATTAGTTTTACAAATTTTAAAATGTAAAAAGAATTAAAACAAGATTGGAAAAAATAACTAGTTAAACATAGTGTGAAAAAAATTAGCATTTTATGATAACAAAACTAAGGGACAATGTAAAACTAATAAATTATTTAAAATAGAAAATAGAAAATATTAAAAATAAAATTTAAATTTTTTTGTAACAAAATTTATAAATATTTTTATTAAAAATATATTAAATAATTATATTCTTAAAATTTATTTTATATTATTTCTTAATTTAATTGTAATTTAGAATTAAAAATTATTTTAAAATTAGAATAAATTAATTTTAAATTATTGTGAAGAAAAAAAAATGTATTTTCAAATGATACAGTAATTAGTTTTTAAGTAAGATTTTTAATAAACTTAAACTCACAAGATGTTAAAAATAATAGATTGATATATTTACAATCTTTGGTAAGAAAAATGATTTAGTTACGATTGTTGATTAGACATGCATTTATGTCTTAGGTAGTAAGGTGGAAGATAAAATAATTACTTTTTGGAAACTCTAATCAACTTGTCACAATTGTGAAAAAGATAAAGCTATCATTAACGCATGACATTATTGTTGTTGAAAAAAAAATGTAAATTTTTATTAAGAAAAATTGATTTTTCTCCCTACCAAAAATAGCATGGACTAATAGAATGAGCACAAAATGTGATTTATAAAATAAGGAAAAATGTAAAATAGATATACACATTGTAAGTTGTGTATAAACTTTTAAATTATTTGATTTGATTGGTCAAGTTAATATCATATTAGCACTGACATGAATGCATAAAAATAATAAAATAATAAAAATAAAAATAATGATATAGTTGTCAATAAACAATTGAATTAATGACTCATTTACATAATGACATTTCATCTCATCTATACCTTTAACCTACAAATGTGCCCCTTTTAACTATAATTAGCTGATAGGCTTTCCCATTTGGATTGCCTACAATCGCGATTTGTCTCACGCCAAAAATATGGAGCCAGTTAATAGTTTTTTAGACAATATTAAAAACTTTTCCTTCTACACTAGCAACCTAGGATTTCAACTCACGTCAAAGTAAATGTACAAGTGGGAAAGTAAATGCTAATTCAGGCCATCATAGAAAACATTGAACCTAATCTAGTGATATGACTACCAATGGCCGAAAATTTGCTCAAATCATGAGCTCGATCTCATTTATGGGCATCATGAGTTATTTACAGCACTATCACAAGCTCCACGTTATGGCCCATATATTAGCATGACTATTTCTTAATATGGATATCTAAACTTTATATAAGTTAGATGCATACAAGCCATCTAATTTATTTCTTAAGTAAGATGTATTGAAATCTAAACATGGATACAAAATTGATTGGACTACTCCCATCATGTTAGGATGGGTCATCACGTAATAGAGTAATTACAGTAATCCTGCTTTTATGACTTGGTGTGATAGCTCTTTACTATCATTTATGAGAGTTAAATACTATACTCAAGTGTTAGTACTGCCATGGGGTCTTTAAATAGTGAAACTCTTTTTCATATTTCCATTATCCACAATCAGGCACGAGATTATTGTAGAAGACTTCTAGCAGAATTTGCAGCTTTAGGTTGAAATTTATAATTTTCTATTTTAGTTTTATGTTTTTGTCAAATTTTTAGATGGAAAAATACTTTTGCAGATTGCAGATTGAGTTGGAATGGCTTGTTTTGAAGGATAACAGTTGAATTAGGTAACATAAGTTTGTTAAGATCTATTTATCTCAATAATAATCAATTTTTTTTATCAACTTCCTCCTTCATTTGGTAAGCTTTCAAGTTTTATAGTATGCAATTTTTCATACAGTAATCTTACTAGGCTATTTTCAAATATAACTATATTTCACAAGATGCTTGTTAGCTATTTCATTGAAAATCACATTTATTGATAGCAGTGAAGAGTAACTTGAGGATAAATTCTTGAATACGTAAAACTATACTCTTCTAAATTTATAGACTAAGACAACATGAAATACATTGCTCAAGCAAACGCATGATGATAGCTACAGACTATGTTGAACAGGAAACCTATGAGTGCATCGAAATGATATAAAATTAAGGGGGAGAAGCTTAGGAATATCTAGTAACCTAGTGCATGGATCTTAAAAAATATTAAAAATGAGATGAATTACATCGAATACCATATATATGTAATATCCTAAAAAACAATTATTATAGGAGAGGAATTTTATCTACAAGAACTCAATCAGAATTTCATACATAGAACTAATGCTCTAAATTGTTTGAAGATGTAGATTAGGAAACCTAAGCATCAGTGTATGCTTTGTAGACAAAACAATCGGAGTTGTTATTGTTATATATTAGGAACCTATGGAACACGGCAACAAAAATGTGTGGATGCCCAGTTTTACTATGTAATGAAAAAATTAAATTAAAATATGCATCAAATGGAATAAAAATGATAAAATATCATGTTATAATTTAAGAAGTTTTATTTCCTTTTGTTATAGTACTGGCCATCCAAATAAAGATAACATATACTTCTATTATTCTTCAGTTTTAGACCTATCAAGCTATATGCACTAGACTAAAAGATTGATTAGATTAGTTCTTGATGAGTTCCTAGATTTAAGATAAATTCTCCATTTTTAAAAAAAAAATCTTTTATTCACCACTTCAAGAACTCTGTCATGACAACAATTATGGAGCAACTAAAACATCAATGGGCCAAATCATGGCAATAGCTGCTACGATAGTCGGAAAAATTTTACAATTTATTATTGGTAGCATTTGTTTTTTTTAGGCATCCAGTGTATGTGATTGTCTATTTTGAAGGCCATCATCTTGTTACTTTAGAGGTTTATTTTTTCCCACAAGAGGGATTTATGCACTAAAATCTGGTAAAATCCACAGATAATCTGATGATTTTGGCAGTTAAAACATGACAATTCTCTACTGTTTTTTGCTTGCGGATTAAGTACAGATTGTTTACTTGAATGTTGAATCATGTTGATTGCTGGAGTACTAAAACATTTCATGTTTAAAAAATAAATATGGAACCATATTTTATATCTTATTAAACACATATTTCCAATAATGTTTATGTGTTTTCCCATTCAAAAATACACATGCCTGTATTTTCTATAATATGCATGCATTTCCCCAGTAAATAAATAAACAACAATTAAATTCTAAATAGCTACAATCTTCTCTAAAATTAGATACATTTTCTTCCAATTCAATCGGTAGCAAAATCCATAGTTATATTTGAATATAGTTATATCGGTGGCAAAAGTGGATTCTAAAATTCTAATTACCTGCCTATGTCTGAATCATAGTTATATTTGAATATTTAAAAAATAATTATATTGATAGTTATTTTATTATATAATTTATGTTATTAAAATATTTTATAGAAAAATGTTTATACTAATAGAATTTATCATATAAATTTATTAATAGTTTGTTAGCTATTTTTGAATATTTTATATAATTAAACTTTCAGTTAGAAAATATATTTTATTATTTTTAAGTACAAATACTTATGTTATTATAAATTAAGTTTTTAATTATATGTTATAAAAATATTTTTATGTCAAGCAGCTAGCAAACTATTATGAAACACTACTACACATTTTCATTTTATGATATTTTAATATAGTAAGATGATTTTAACTATGATACATTCAAAGAAGGAAGTTCTACTCGTTATAATTTTGAGCTGTTGAATTTAAATTACAATGTTATGCTTCAAAATTTAACATTTGTAATTGTTGGTTTTGTTTACCATGTGTTTTGTTTTATGGCATTCTTAACTTCTATTTTTTTAGCCATGTATGTAATAGATACATACATACATACATATTATGTATATACTATTTTATTTTTCATATGAATGAAAGATTTGGACCAAATCTGATCCAATTTTTATTTTTCTTTGTTTATCGATGCAGCTTGGGGTTTTTGTTTGTTTGCAAATTGTTATAGTTTGAGTTTTCGATAAATTAGTTCAAGTTATTTTGATAAATTTGAAATCTTGTTCAAATATTTCCATTGTAAAGCATTTGGCTTCATTCTTAACCATATTCCTTTTATGTACATGTTTTTTGCTCACCAACCACAAATAGGGGACTCAAACTATTAATTTCAATACTTATACATTACAACCCAACTCTTTAGAATAGCATTCATTCATGCATTTACACTTATCTTTCATTAAAAAGGATACTCATGCAAATTATTTATAATATATGGATAAAATTAACTTCCATTCAATACTATCAATGTTCCTATTGGTTTTCTTTTTTATATTTAACATTTGTTTTAGTTTTTTAGGTCATGGCTAATCCTCCCCAACCTCACCACATAATAGACATCTTGAGCAATACATTAGAGGTCAATACTCCACAACCATCTATGGGGTCTAATGGGTCTATCAATTGGAATGGGTATCCCCAAACTGAAATGCAAAGTCTTGTGAATTGTGCTTCTCAAAATTGTGCTCAACTATATGCACAAATGAAAGTGGCAAGCATACATACATGTGATGTTCAAGAATTTGAAATCATTAGGGTTGAGAAAGTTTTGCAAGAAATCAATTTACAACAACTTGATTACTATCATTATTGCAATTATCTAAGGGAGATTCATGCTGATGAGTATTATAGTCAAGGGAATGCACCTATTATTCGTCATGCTCTTAAAGACTATCTTAATCGTTACTCTATTACAACTCTCCAAAAAATATGGGTTTTTTTATAGTTCTCCTATTACTATAATACATGAGTCAACCTTATGTTCCTCCTCTATTATGTCATATGTTGATTGAAGTTTAATTTATACACACTTAGTTCTATTTTGAATACAACTATGCATTACATATATCTCCAACAACTATTCACTTTTCTTCTTCCTTTACCCTTACATGGTTTACTTTTCTTAAAGAGATGCCACATTAGTTTGATATTATAAAGTGAGCTACAATATCTATGAAATAGCTCATATATATTTAACTAGAATGATTTTTTTTCATGGCATAATGTTTTATACACTATTATGTGTGTCACATCTTCATGCATCTTTGCACACTTTTGTCTTATGTTTATGTTTGCACACTTTAGAATACAAGTTTGAGCACTCTTTTCAATCTATTCTCACACTTTATTCAAAAAACTTGGGCTTCACCAAAGCAATTTTGGTGTATCATTTCCTTGTATGTCCTCTTATGTTTAGAAAATTGCCACACGTATATGTTTTGGTTTGAAAATAAAGTCAATAGATACGATTAGAACTATCTCTTTATTATAAATTAATATCATGTTCCTAAGTAGTTCTATATACTAACATCAATAAGCAATATTCTACCATTTCTAAAAACCAACTATTTTTTTTTATTGTACTAACCACTTATGGAAAACATTACTTCTCATCCAAGAAAATGCTTGGCAACAAAAAATGTGTATCTGAAGAAATTACTTTTGGATTGCACATTCCTGACATGCCTTCTTACCTATATTCCTTTTGCACATGTACATGTTTTTCTATATAAGTAAGAATATCCGAGTATGCATTGTTTTAGCACAAAGTTAAATTGATGTTACCTTCCATTTTATTTTGCTTAAATTCATAGTGGGAGTTCACTATAGTTACTAATTCATTTCCCTCCTACACTTCATCATAAGCATTCTTTCAACCATATCAAAGTCACCTATAACTACTCTTCTTATACTATGACCACTATGTTCCCATGCAAAGTGGTACCATACTATAATGCTTAGGTACAACCCTATTAATGTGATGTGGCCTATTATGACATTAACAGCCACATGCTCATCTAAGTTGACCACTTTTTCTTACTACTATGTTTGTAAATCTGAACAAGATAATGGTAGTTATCTATCTTAGTTTATAGGGAAAATTCAATCTCCCCAAATGATGTCTCAAACTCTTACGGAAGATGCTATCAGACTTATCAACAATGAAAATAGTCATTTGCAACCGCATCTCCAAGTATTTGGTATTGCATCGTTTGGACAAGGAACTCAAGCAACAAATAGATACAAGTTAGAGCTCTTTGATGGCCTTCACCTACAAAAAGAAACCTTGCCAAGTAAATTTAATGATCTTATACTTTCAAAGGAAATCCAAAAAGGTTCTATAATACATGTCACCCACTATTCTACTCCCACCATTTGCGAGTCGAGGTAACTCCACTTCCACTCCACTTCTATTTAATGAATCCCTTCATGTTTTATTATGCAAATATGTACCCTTACTAATATTATTATTTTGCCTACCTTTTTAGGTGGATTGCAATCTCTAACTTAGAGGTTTTGTGCACAAAACATGATATCATTGGTGTTCCCATCTTCTTATTCAAAGAGCAAGAGAAAACTATAAACCACTCCTTTGTTAGTCCATTGAGCACAAGAAAAAATGTTGATTAGATAGGAACATAAGCGCATATGACTCATACTAAATTGATGTTTGGCCTTGATGCATCTCTATAGAAAAAATGTTGCACTTTAACAATCACTCCATTTAGAAGTTTGAACCCATATCAAACAATGTGGACTATTCAAGGTCGTATAACCATGAAAAAGGAAAAATACCAATTCAACTCAAAGAATGGGAATGTTCATATGTTTAGTTTTGACATTATCGATACCAAAAGGACTAAAGTCTGAATAACTTGCTTCAATGATGTTGTAGACCTCCACTTTGCTAAAGTCCAGGTTGAGAGTGTCTACACATTATCTGGTGGTACCATAAAATCAGCAAAAAAGTTTTACAATAAATTGAATAGTGATTTTGAAATCACCTTAATAGAGGATTTAACACTTTCACTATGTGACGATGACCTTTTAATTCCAACACTTTGATACACTTTTACACCCATTGTAGAGATTATGAATATGAATATTAATTCTACTCTTGATCCCATTGGAATTGTCATTTGTGTAGATCCTACCTCTACAATAAGAAGGCAAGATGGAACTAAGGTTGTAAGAAGGAGTCTCAAGATGGTTGACGTTTTTACATCCACTATCAATGTAACTTTGTGGGGACAGGTAGCTATGAAAGAAGGTGCACAATTACAAGAAATGTATCATCTACAGAAGTCAATTGTGCTTGTTATAAAAGGTGGTCGTCTGGCAGAATACAATGGTAGGGTTGTAAGAACACTCTCCACTTCATAGATACTTGTAAATCTTGATATTGATGAAGCCCGCCAACTAAAGTCTTGGTTTTTTTAACATGGGCATACATTTCTTGCAACAACACCCACCCTACTAGATTTGCCTATGATTTTGGCACAAAAAACCATTACCAAGATTGAAGAGGAATGTCCAACTTCCTCAAAACCTCTCCAATACATTGTTAAAGCAACTCTTGTTTTTTTCATAAGTAAGAAAATTTTTTATCGAGCTTGTCCCCTTGTCATAGCAGGAAGCAATGCAAGAAAAGGGTTGAAAAAAATAGTGACTACAAGTGGTATTGCCCAAAGTGTCTAACCACCCTTTTGAGATTGTGACTATAGATATGTACTTCAAGTCAAGATTGAAGACCATACTAGATCATTGTGGGCAACTACTTTCGATGAAATTGCAACTAAAATCCTATGCCTATAAAGGAACTCTATATGCTACAGTTTGATGATAATGAACTTGACCGTGCAGAGTTTTCTATACGAACTGCTCAATGCAACCAGTTTTTATTCATAATTACAAGCAAAATAGAACCATATAATGATGAGTTGCATATGAACTCAACGATCCTGGAAGTTGCTAGGTTGGACTTCATAAGTGAGTGTACCTCACTCTTTGATGGAATTATAGCCCCTGTGCCTGCAACTGAAAAGATAATGCACCACACATGAAGGCACATGACTTCCATTTTTTTCAAACAACTATCCATACATGAAAATGACATCTTTTTTGTATAAGTATATTTTATATGAATCACAAATTTTGTTGGTTCTCCTTAATATCCATTCTCTATGCTTATCGCCTCCTCTTTGTTGTCTTGACTACTATCCCCAATAATGTATAATCGTCAATAGGGTTTCAAGACCCCTTCAAAACTTGTCTTTTAACCTTTTGGTAGAAAACATTTATAGTTTATGTTTTTCTTATTATATCTATTATTTAATGTCTTTCAATGACTTACTTTTCTCTACAAATTATGTACTCTTTGTTATACTTGTACCCAATGTTTAATTTCTATTTGCAGCTTCATTATTATCTAATATGTTTTACATTTGGTAATACCAAATACATTCTATAACAATAATCAACCCTTTACTTAGGCTAATTTAACATTTGTAAAAAGAGGTTCAACACTACTACTACTCTTACTCTTCAACATTTATTTTTTCCACCTATACAACTTGTGTTGAAGGGTTGTTACTCTTTTGATATTATTGTTATTGTTCTTGCAGTTCCTTGCTTTTGTAATTTTATAATGGTGATAGAAATGCATTTTTCTTCTTACTATAAAATTCAAGATATGGCTCCCATTATTCCTAATCAAGATAGATAGCCCATCTATAGTAATAGTGTTGCTATGCAATCACACAAGAGAAGTCATGTATACTATGGCCGCCATAGAGAAGAAATTAGAGCATGTCATTATGTCATTACATTCAATGCTACCAACATTTGCAGTCAACATTGAACCAAACATCCCCCTACCACCTGCACGATTCTACAGATTCTCCTACACCAGAACCTTCCATGAATGCACCACCAAATCCTAATGAGAAAATCCCTTCTTATCAACAATAAATGAACCACATCAATTTCTAGTTTTCCTCTAAATATATAGATGCAACCCATAGATTTAGAACTAGGATAGATTCCCTCTCACAACTAAAAACATGTACTACTTGTAAGGAGTGCTACCCTGATATGAATGTGTGCACATCAAATAGAGTTTTAACTTGTAAGAGATGTTTCTCTGAAATAGGAATACATTGTTTCTTAGAAGCCAACAACATGGACCCCTCTGAGCAACCAAGTATATTAAGAGTTCTCACCCAGGTAAAGGAGATGCTTATTGCATTTTTTACTCCCATCTTGCAAGTAACCCATGCTCATGGTGGGCAATACAAATATAGTGGCCACACAATAAGCTTTCCCCAAGATATTCAAACAATTACAAAATATCTGCCACTTACAATTGACCAACTAGATGTCTTAATGGTTCGAAGACTAAATACAAGTGGGAAGAATTATGATTGCTATGTTAGTAGAAGCCATGTTCACAATGCACTCTCATACAAGATCAAGTTTGACCCTTACTACAAAGATGTAGAAATAGACAGTTTGGCATTATCAATGCTTCCTACTTGCACTACCGATATTTTGCAAATGCTACATACAATTGATGATTGCAATGAACTTTTGCCTTCGACAACTACTTTAGTTGAAAACATACAATGTGACATGGAAGATGCCTCCCAATATTCAAGATCATTTATTATGAGCCTACCAAAAAAATGTTGTCAACTACAAATCATAAAAGATTCTTTACAAATGGAACAAGAGATAGATGCCATTGTGGTTTGGCCACCAATAGGTTCAACCCCCATTAATGAGTATACTATTGAGGGCTTGTTTGACATGGCCTTCCCCACACTTCCCCCAAATTTTATTGCACTACCCATGGAACCTCATGCTAGAGAAGTCAAAATCCATGAATATGTTGTGCATCTTATTCATTACCATGATAATAGGTTTGGCCAACATCCACGCTTTACATACTTCCTCTTGAATCTTATGATGCGTCATTGTAGACAGTCTACTACATCTATATTTATTAAACAAAAAGTGGAAGACAATACACTATCCACTATAGAAGACCTTTGCTCCCACCTAACTAACCTCCTAACAACCAACTCACAAAAGAATTAATGCACTTTGGGTCTACTTTACAAGGGACAAGAGAATTTTGGAATACATGTCATATGGAGTTGACAAGTTTGATAACCCAAATAGGATCTCCAACATTCTTCTTTACATTGAGTGCAGTAGACACTAAATGGCCTGATTTGCATAGTGTTCTTTCCCCAAATGTACCATTTTCATTACTTACCAACAAACAACATATTGATAATGTGATTAATAACCTACACACAACATCACTATATCTACACCAACTCTTAAAAAAATTTCATGAAGAGATCATTGAGAAACTCATGGAGGCAACTAATTATTGGTATCACTCTGAAAGGCAAGGAAGAGGATCTATGCACATACATGGTGTCATTTGGATTAAAAAATGCTCCAAATATGGACACACTTGATTGGGAAAACCCTGAAGTAGTAGAAAAGGACAAACAGTTCTTTGAGAAATATGTTTCAACTATGAACACTCGCTCAAAAGTAGACATAAACAACTTTCAACATAGGGCTCCAACAAAAAATCCATGTCTTCTAAATACAACTAAAATAACTTCTACTAATCCTTTATTTGATTATGAAGAGTTGGTTAATTGTGTTCAAAGGTACACTCGATGTACTGAGAGGACATGCCTACGTGTGAAAGGTAAGGAAATGAAATGTAGATATAAAGCACCTTGGAAAGAATGTGAACAAGCATCGTTATACCATAATGAAACAGGGCACAAATGCTTTGAACTAGCTAGAAATGATGATAGGTTGAACATTCATAACCTACATATGCTATCAATATATTGATTGCTAACCTAGTACATCTCGAGCATTAGTTCTCAAATACATTGCTAAGTATGCATCCAAATCTGAAAGAAAAAGTGAAAACTGTGTTCAAATGTTGTCTAGAATTTGCTCAGATTAAATGTAGATGACAATGTGGTCAAAGCATATCCGAAGTTTATGGCTGAAATTATTGCTGAGAGAGATATTAGTGCACAAGAAACATGTCACATGCTTCAAAAATTGCCCCTTGTGAATTGCAATCGTCAATTTATGTCTTTGAATGTGGGGCAAAAAGTTTTGGACCTCCTTAAACAAACAAGTGTTGGTAGTAGAATAGAATCTAGCTACATACAAGCATACATGGAACATCCAACTGAGCTTCAACAACTTACACTAATTGAATTAGCAAGATCATACACATATGTTGCATCTTGCAAATAAGATAAATGGAGAATAAGAAAGGAAATAGCAATAGTACAAGTGTATCCAAAATATTTTGCAATTCCCAATGAAGACTCTGAGCATTTTGAAACCTTTTGTTGGACTGAATTGCTCTTGTACAAACACTTTCATGATATCTGCGTAGATATAGGTGTGGACAAAGATGACATTATTAGACATTGGAAGCAATTAAAAATAGAAAAATATAATGTTTGGCATGTAGACTGCACTTATCAAGATGACGAGATCTTGGAAGAGGAGAATGATTTAGATGGTGACATGGATATACAAGATTCATTGCAACTGAATGAGAGGGAATTTATGTCCCAACTAGGCCTTGCCAATAGTTCTAGCCTAGATGATCTTGACATGTTGGGAAAATGTGACTTTGACAACAACCATCCATGGGAAGACCATAATGTTCCTTTGAATTTGAATGACATGCCATTCAATTTATACATAGACAAAAAAATGTTGGCTCAATTCTTGGTCCTTCTACCTCTGTCTCTGCCAATAGTTACAATTTATCACAACATCAGCGAATTGCACTTTCTATCATTAGAAACCACTCTACATCTAATTTCTCCATGGAACCTTTATACATGGTCATACAAGGAATTGTTGGAACTGGTAAATCATACCTTATCAACTGCATAAGAAATACACTACACAACTCAATGCCAAATAAATAAATTCACTCCTTGTTATTGCACCCTCAGGCATTGCAGCTTTCAATATTCATGCATCAACCATACATGCAGCCCTCAAAATCCCAATTTGAGAAATGAAATCACATCAAGGTCAAGCATTAAAAAAATACCAAGAAGACATGAAAAATGTTCAATACATTTTAATAGATGAAATGAGTTTCATAGGTCCCAAACTACTTAAAATTGATTCTAGGCTACGTGAAGCTATACTCCAAAAACAACACCTTTTCTTTGGTGGAATGTCGTTGATTCTTGTAGGTGACCTAGCCTAACTTCTAGCAGGTATGGATAAACCACTCTATGCATATCACACAAATGCAAAACAATTGTGGCATAGCTTTAACACAATGGTAACATTAGAAACAATATATAGACAGGAAGGTGATGATCCACTTCAAATATAATTTCACAGAGTACTACACAATATCCGCAATGCTGAACCAATGCTACATGATTGGGATTTTTTAATGACTTGCACAAATAGGAACCTCACTCCAGATGAACAGATTGAGTTTGACCATGAAACACATTTGTTTTCTACCAATGAACAAGTTTCACTTCATAACAAAAATTTGCTAAAAAAGCTCAATGTCCCTATTGCATTGTGCACTACAACAAATACACATCACAGGCTTGAAGAAATGATTGATGATGACCAATTACCCAAAGAAGTTTTATTATGTAAACTTCAATGTGTCATGTTTATAACAAACCTCTAGGTTGCTACTGGTCTTGTTAATGGGTCTCTTGGAGAGGTCAAAGATATAGTGTATCCAATAGGATGTAGACCTCCTTCGTTGCCTTCATATGTCACGATAGAGTTCAGTAGTTATAATGGTCCACCTTGGGATCCTAGAAACCCAAAAATTGTTTCGATAGAACCCATTTCCTGAGGCAATCATACTCAAATACCTCTTTCCATAGCCTAGGGTATCACTATACACAAATCGTAGGGTTTAACCTTAGGCATGACTAACATTGATATAGGTAAAACTGAAAGACAAGGCCTCACCTTCATGGCAATCTCTAGAGTCAAATCCATCCAAGGGCTTTATATAGAGCCCTCCTTTTCTTTTGAGTGCTTTTGTAAGATGAAAAAAAATCCATGCAATATTCTTAGAAAGAAAGAAGAAGAACGTTTGCACTCAATCTCGCATCAAAACCATGGCTTTGAAGCTACTTTTATAGAAAATGGTAATGTCTATCATTCTACAAATATCCATTTTTCCCATTTACTTGTGTGTTTGTGTGGCTTCCTAGGTAATTCACTACTCTCTTCTATAGGTTGACACTTGCTAGATTCAAAGAAGGTGTTCACACACAAAAAAATGCTCAAGAAACTTTCAGGTATTTCAGGTATCTTTTGATTGCTTCTAGAATTTCATGACTACTACATTTCCTACAATTGCCTCATGTCTACTTCTTATAAATAATTAATCCTATTTTTTTGCTTACATATAGGTCTTTGCTGCCTTGCCGCAAATAAGACTCCTATTATGTTTCTACTTACAATTTCAAAAAAATTCAAAAAAATGTGCAATTCAAATCAAGTATGAAGTCTATTTTTATATCCTCAACACTGAGGGAGTGGACATTTTTTGGTTCCATCAATCAAAAAATAATGTGAACTTTACCATTGATATATGTTTCAAGACTATCTATTCTAACGTTGGATGATCCTTGTAGTTACATCATTATGATTTTTTGTGACTTGTCATATCTTCTCATCTTATTCTTTGGTACATATTTATGTATTCGATGTGCCTCCTTGATGAGATTTATGTGTATTGTTACATTTCTATTTACAATTTCAATAAAAATAATAAAATGTGCAATTCAAATCAACTCTTGAACTTGATGTCTTGCATTAAATCAAATAATATAGTTCTACATTTTTTTTACCTCCAAAGAGAAATGTCAAATGTATATCCCTCTATTCTATATATATAATCTACACTATCAATTAGAAATATTTGTTTTAAATTTACATCTTTTGAATTTGTCTTTTTAAAAAAAAAAACTATTGGTGTACCTCTTGCACCTCTTTCTAGAGCAAGTGCTAGTATATAGTATTTACTATATTTGATATTAGATTATGTGTAATATTTTTTTTATCTATATTTAAATTATATATTACATGTTAATTACTGAAATATTTATATTGAACATCATTCAAAAAAAAAAAATTTACATTAGATATATATTATATTGGATGTTTTATAATATATAAATAATATAATGTATATTAAAATTGTATTATATATTGTCAATCATATTTTTTTTGAAAAATATTATTTCTTTGGTATACCAAAGAATAATATGTCTTAGTTAATACAATTTTATTTTAAAATATATATTTTAAAATCTTTATAAAAATATATATAACTTATCAATAGGTTAAAGCCCATTGATCATATTTTTAAGAAAAAGGGTCTATAAATAATGTATATTAGCTTTTAAGTTTTATTTTATGAATTATTGAAATACAATAGCAAGTAGTTGAGTAATGTCTCTTTATTTGTATTTATTTGACATTAAGGAAATAAATTATGTATTACTCTGTATTAATTAGTTTGTCATAATAAATTTGAGTGAAAATATACAACTTGATAAATTAATAGATATCTTAATTAAAAAAATTATAAATACTATTATAATAATAAATCATGTTTCTAATATTCTATAAATACAATTTCTTCTTTCAAAAATTTGAAATGGTAAACTAATATTGTTTTATATTTACAATTGTCATATTTATAGTAGTCATATTTAGTCTGAAACTCCCCACCCCAACTCCATAATCTAATCAAAATTAGGTCAACCCTTGTCCAAGAAATTGGGAAGCATCTACAATTGAATTTCCTAACTACTTCAAATGCTAATGATTCAGATGCTTGATCTGTAAGAGCATTCAAAGAATTTTATAAACCCTTTCTTGTCCAACATCACTTACTAATTATTCAACTTCTACATTAGCAATCAAACAATTTGATAAACCTTACTTCACGTAAGAAATTGCCTAGGGATTGAACAAACAAGGTAGGGAATGAGCTAAACCATTCAAACACAAAATTTGTGCTCATTCAAAGATCCATCATCATCAACATATTTTTATTTTTTACAATCACTGATCAATCCCAATTGGGTATCTGTATTCATATTATTTAACCATTTAAATATAAAAGTGACACAATTCTTATGCTTTAGTATGTGAGTGCACCTAGACTTACATAGTGTTATTTAATGGTTTATGGTTTGCCTATACTATTCACTAATAAATAGACAAGTAATTGGGACGGAGGGTTTGTAGGTCAAAAACCCTAGTTAAAGATCTTCAATCTGCATCAAATCATTGGAAATATTTTTTATTTTTCTAATCATCCACGACTATAATTTTTTGTTGTGAGATGCTCTGTTGTCTCCTCAAACCAGTGATCAAACCCACTAGTGAATGAAACCTTTTACACATTTCTTCCATTAAACCCATCATTCCCAATTTCTCCACCATGATTGGAAGAAAATCTTGAAATTATGCCATTTAAGTATGCTAACAAGAATTATGATACTACAATGGAAATTGCAAAAGAAATGAGTGATTTGGTCGAAACTGAGAATAGATTGCAAAGACAAAAGTCAAGCAAAAAATGACATTTATTATTTTAAGAAAACTTGAAATGTGGTGAAGCAATGAAAATCCTTTTCTTTTCTTTGTAATTAGAAGAATAGATAGAATCCCTCGCCTAATAAAGGAAAAACAATTCAGAGATACTTCAACCAACCATCGTTCTCCTCTTTCTTTATTTCTTAATCCTCTACAAAACTCCCTCAAAGTCGATGTCAAAAGCATCCTTAAAACACACATTGGCAACCTATAGTCTTTGATAAACATCGTCCTAGTTGATGCAAACAAAATATTCCTTGGGATTAGCAGGAAAATGCCAATTATATTGCGTAGGATCTGCTTGTTTCTCTAAGAAAATAGAGATACACCCTCCAACAATCCCTTCTGGTGGGCATGTCTCTATACATCTGGAGGTAGAAATTAGCCTTCATAACATATCCATGCTTATTGTCATAGTGCTCATTATCACACCCAATGAAGGAATTTGTGCACCTAGTCTGAATGCTAAGCATAACATTTAAGGAATGAAAAAACATTATTTTCACCGCCTGCAAAGGCAAATAGAAAAGGTGGGAGGATAGTTTAACATCAATTTATCCTCTTCTACTTAAATTAATGGCATGATACTACCCTTTTATGGGATGGTTAGCATATTATCAGAAAGTCAAAGCCTGTGAACCCTATGAGCAAAGGATCGAGAATGTTGTGTGTTTGAATCAACCTAATCACATGGTTCACATCAACAAGTGCAATCATAGTTCTACTCATGATCTTTCTCTTCATCACAAAGGTCAAGAGGATTCAATTCTCTAGTGACAGTGAATCCATGGCTAAAACAAATGCAAAATCAAAAATGCTACTTCCTACTGAGCATTTATACATGTTTGCCAAGCACAATGACCTCCAAGTGATTGCGAGATTTGAACTTGGGCGACTTGTTGACAAGGGAGATATGTAGTAGTATATCTTGGTTTGCAATAGGTATGCCAAAGATATATTAAAGATCAATTATGGAGAAAAATATTAAGAGGGGAGGGGTAGGGAAAATGCCAATTACTCTGAATAATTCCACATTGAGATGCACAAAAAAAAACAAGAATATTGAAAAACAAATATACACAAGGTAAACACAGACAATATTTAACGTGGGAAACCCTTATGGGAAAAGCCCACCACCCAAAAACCCTCGAGAAACTTTGTATTACAATAAACAATTTACATACAACAAACTCTGGTTCCTGGAGAGGCTCTCAAGCTCAGATTACCTTTACAATCAACTTGACTTTCACAGCCCCAACCTTAACCTTAACCTCAGCCTCAGCTTAATTAGCCCAATAAATCCCATAGACATCTATACACTCTACAATTCATTATGGAATTAGGTGCATTAACTATCAAGAATAGAACGGTTACAGTCCCAACGATAACTTATCCATCCAACGGTCACTCTTCCAGTTGGTATTCCCTTTAACATCAAGTCACTCCCTTCAGCATGGGATCACTCTCTTTGGCCTCTAAAACTCCCTTTGACATCAGGGCCTTAGACACTCCCTTCGGTTCTTGGTCAGTCATACCAACTTTGTCATACTACTTCACCATATTACCATGAGGTATCACTGTATGGTTGTACATACCACACATGACTTCATCATACCATATCATTCTACTTCACCTTACCACCATACAGGTATAGAGATCTCTCACAACACCACCATACAAAACAATATTGTGTCACCATACAGTGATTCACCTCCACCATGCAGTACGGTGGACTCACCATATGGTGAGGTTCCTTGCACCGTATGATGCACACTTCATAACCTTAACACATCCCTCCTAGACTGGTGAGGCTCAAAAGTATGTGTGACTTAGACTTGTTAGAGGCTGAGTTAAGTGGAGATGTTTACTTCGCAATATTTGAACCTGTCTAGGAGCTACTATTTGACAATGGTGGACATGCAGATGTGGATGACAAAACATGAGATATCTACGGGAGCTTACTGTGGACAATGTGCATATGTGAAGAGTGGAAAGCGATGATTTGGTTAAATACTCTCTCCGCCATGTTTTCTCTCACTCACCTTCAAATGTCAGGTTGTGAGCAAACTTTTAAAATATTTTATTAGATTTTACTTAAAAATACACAAATAAAATATATTATTGTTAAAATATATCTAAACTAAATTTAAAACATAACATTATATTCTTATAATATTTCTTTTCTTTTTTAAACTTAGACACTATTTATTAAAAATGATAATAAATTAATTAAACTTAGATAATATTTATTAAAAATAATAGTAAAATTTTAAAAAATAACAAATTAATAATAAAAGAATATTTTTTATTTATTTTTAAATAAGTAGAATTTAGAAATAGATACGTATTCATTAAATAGGTGGAATTTATTCTTATGTTTATAATTGTTTAATGTAAAAATAATTTTCAATTTAAATGTATGCTTCTTAATTATATTGTAATGAATGTAAATATTAAACAATTTGTACTAATTTTTAAAATTCAAACATAATTATTTGTTATGTTTTTTTTAATAGAAAGATAAATATATATTAGAGAGAGAGAGAGAGAGAGAGAGAGAGAGAGAGAGATGGGTCAAGAGAGAGATTGGAAAAATGTGGATATAAAGGAGAGGGACATGTGGTGAAGAAAAGGGATAGATGATGAGAGAAGAGAAGAGAAAGGGGTACATAGAGACAGTATGAATTAATATAAATGGAGAAGACATGAGGAAAATGTGTGTGTGTGTGTGTGTGTGTGTGTGTGTGAGAGAGAGAGAGAGAGAGCAAATAGAATGGGGGTGATGGAAAGAGATGGATGAATAAATCTGATTAGATCACTTAAGTTGTAGTGCCTGCCCCTAGTTTGCTTTTTTGCTATCATTGCCAAACTCTTTGAGGCTAGTTTTATGTTTGATGATTAGTACTATTATTTTGGAGATTATTAGATATTGTTTTACACTCAGTTTATTATATGATGAGATTACTTGGTACTCTATATTTCATGTGTGTATGATGATTATTCAGTGTTTTCAGTTATCGATGATGATTAGTTAGATGGTTTATTATCACATGTTTTTTTTTATGGATACTTACCCCATACTGCATGTGTATGGTGTGCATGTTTGTTTTCTTTATGTGTGGCATTTCTGATGTGGTTAAGGAAGGGAGTCGTAGTCACCTGCTAGTCGAGATCTACACGATGCACCACTTCCTGCCATTACTTGTTTAGCTTAGAATATTATGTCTGTACATGCGTGGATTCTATGCAGGTTGTAGGTACCGGATATTGACTTCCCTGAATTGCCAGGATGAGCGTACCCTATCGCATTATCTCAATGGTAAGAGAGGGGAGATAAATTTTTAAGTCCAAATCCCAACCCTTTAAGCCATTTGTCCTAATTGAAAATTAGGATGAGTATCTGAGTCTGGTACCCTTTGAATACGTTGAATGACATTAATTCGTGATTATAACCTTTTAGTTTGATTTCGTATGTGTTATTCTATGATGGGTTTTCGTATGTTGTCTTTATGAGTCTTTGGTGTATTTTCTATTAATTAAGTTTAATTAAAAGATTAATTAATGATTTAATTTAATAGAAAATTATTATGATATTTTAATATTTAATTATATTTAATTAATTGAGAAATTAATTAAATATAAAGAATTAAAGTTTGGAGATAAAAGTTATTAGTATAAATTTAGAATGTGATAATATTTAGTTAATTTAATAATAATAATATATTTAGAGTTCATTTTTAAATAAATGTTAAATATTATTATTAATTGAATTAATAAATATTTTATCAATTAAGTCTCTAAAATGAATTAAGAAGTGAAAAGATATTAAATTATTAAAAGGATTCTAGATCGCATGATGCATGCATGAGATTAAATAAAAGAAATTAATTAAAAAGATAAAATAAGTGAAAAAAAATGTTATTTTAATTTCATAAAGTGCGCATGGGATTAAAAGTAATAAAGATTAAAAATAGAAGTCAAGCGGAAAACTAAATTAAGTTATTTAATAATTCAGTTAATGTCCATGAAAAGATAAAGCAAAGATTAATAAAAGTTAATTTTAGAGTTAACTCAGGTGAGCAAGGAGTCCTCTCGGGTGAATGCAAAATTAGAGCCCTGATTTGAGGAAAGAACTCCTTATTATCACTTGAGGGTTCATTTTTGATTCACCACAAATTTGTGGAGACACGAATTTTGGGAGACGAATTTTGGTTGCAAGATTTGAAGCAAATTTCAATAGGATTTCTAGGAAAAGTTTTCAGAGGAAGTTTCTTGAAGAGGAGTGAATTCTCTCACAGTTTTCAAGGATTGTGTATTAGCATCAAGCTCAGGTAGGGTCTAGTGTTTTGATTGCTGATTGATTATGCAATTATCTTTTCCTGTCTTCTTCATGCCTATGGATCGTAAATCTGAATTCTCTGTCATGGAAGCTTAAAGATTTTAATATTGTGAATTATTAAATGTTTGTCATCATAAACCCTCATTTTCTAGATTAAAGAAAATAACATTTAATCAGAAAGGGGTTAAATTTGAAGATGAAATTCTAAATTAAAATTTTTGGATGGATGATAATATTTCCTCTATTAGAATAAAGTGGGAATTAGATTTTAAAAAATATATATTGAAAATTTAATGTGGAGAGGGTATTTAATTGGATTAAACATTATTTAATTTATAAAATATTAATTTAAAAAAATACATAATAATTAAATATAATATATATATATATATATATATATATATATATATATATATTTAAATGATATTGTTAAAACAATTTTTATGAAATTTAATACAATTAAAAATATAAATATAAATTTTTTAAAAATATATTAAAAAAAATAAATTTATTGGTGGGGGGAATACCCCACCCGTGCCCTTTATATAAAGGCAGGCCGACTGTTGCACAGTCGTACTTGCTGCGCAGTCGTACCTTCCGACACAGGCCGACTGCGACAGCAGTTGTGCACTGCAGTTATTAAGTCTGTATGCAACGATATATTGAAATCGCTTGCAATTTTTTTTAAAAAAACTTTAAAAAACCATGCCTTTCTTAAAATTGTATAATTCGATTTTTGTTCTAAGTTTTTTTTATAATATAAATTTTTATTTATTTTATATAAATTTTAATATTAATTATAATTTTATTAATAAATTTTATGATAATAACTTTATTATTATTTAAATAATAAGTTTTATAATAATTATTAAAAGGACTAAACTCAAAATTTTAGTTGTTAATTAATTAAGTTAATTAACGATATAAATATAAATATATATTATTTATTAAGAAATTTGTTAATGATTGTTAATTATTAATTATTAATTTGAAAATGTAAATGAATATTGGAACTGATTAGAGCTAATGATAAATAACATTTAATAATGTTAAGTATATCTATCATTTAGAAATTTGATTTTTAATGGCTTTGGGTTATTTTCATTTAATAATTAATTATTGTTATTATTTTAATAATTTAATAAATGATTATTATTACTTTTAAATTGTGTTATGATTAATTATAAGAATGGGTTAATTCGTTGGGGTAAACTATGAAACTTAGTTATTTGAAACATACGTTAATTTGCAAACTGAAACCTCTACTTTTAACTCGATAATATACTTTCAAATCAACCAAGCTATGAGACTATGATGTTCTCTATGTACTGGTTATGTTTGGGGTTTGGGTGGTCCTAGAGTGTTGACTAGTGTAGGATGTTTACCAGAGGCTCGGGGGTTGTGTGATTGTGATATTATGATGTTTTGGTCTCGATTTTTTTAAAACCCAACCATGGTGATGTGTTGATATGCTCTACGATGGATGTATTTACTGGTTGTTGTTGCTTTCCAGTTTCCTTGTGTGAAGCTAAGGTGTTTTAAGTGATTTGTTCTTGATGATGTCATGTTGTGACATGTTTTCACTTGACCTTTTTGGAGTCTTCAATCTGTATTGTGATTTATTTTTGGATATTTCCTGGTTGCTCATTGAGGACCATTGGATATTGTGATTTATCATTGATGCCTTCAGTTGTTGATAGAGAACTATTGTGATCATTACGATTGTCAATTGATGCTTTCCAGTTTCTCGTAGAGAACTGATGTGACTATTGTGGCTTATCTTTTGATGCTTTCCAATCGCTTGTATAGGACTGAGGTGATTTTGTGATTTCATGAGCCTAGAGTAGGTTATCTATGTGTAGTGTCGGGAAGTGGCTTGCAATGAGGGACGGGAGACCCGAAGTGGCTTTGGGGATGACTCATTGTAAGTTGTTTTTTTTAATAAGTGATAACATTACACTAAATACCGACTTAAATGAACGTAATAAGATTAATTTTATGTTCTCACCCATGCCTTGAGTGCTAGTACAGACTAGGATGGAAGTTGAGAGAATGCTTGGTTACGACCTTGCATTCGATAGTATGCCTCGTTAGTATGAGAGGATACTAGTGGCCGCAGGATTAATGGGGACCCAAGATTCCTGAGGGATTGCTTGGGTAACTTCCAATATGATTCGTGCGATGACACTTTCCCGCTTGCATAGTAGATTTCCTACATGTCTTTATGTGCCTCTAGGCCTAGATGTCTATCTATGTTGGAACCTTTGAGTTAGTATACTTTTAGGATTTCTTGGACTTAGAGAGTTCTTGTGATATGTGATTTGATATCTTGGTTGGGACTTGAGACTATCTCCTCAGCACAGTGGGAGTGGGCAATTTAGGTTCCACATAGTTGGATGGTAGTGCTTTTTAGTACTCTTACCATTGAGATCCATCCGGAGTCACCATGGCTGGAGCATTCTTTGTTGGCATTTACCTTCATTTTGTTCATGGATGGTTAGATTTTATGATGGATGTTTTATCATTATGGATTTATGGATGTATCATGTATGGTGAATAATTTCATTTATTTTATTGTACTTTGTATCATGGATTTGAGGATGATGTATCTTTATTTTTACATATGTATATTCTTTTAAGCCTTTCATACCCTGTGACATGTACAGTGGATGAATGAGCATTCCGAATTAATTTGCCAAGAGGCATTCAGAACAAATGTATATTAAATGGACACTGGACTTTTCATTATTCTTTTATATGGATGTGGTAATTGATGGACTTAGTTTTAGATTAGATTTAAATGTGATTCAATGTCATGGGATCCTTAAGGAATGTAACCTGTTATGTATGTTGTTGATGATTACATGTCATTGCTTCCGCTACTATGTGTTTGATGTGTATGTTATACTTTCTTTTAAAAATAAAAAAAAATGTTCACCAAACTTAGTAAAACCTTAGGTTAATTCTTTTGGATCCCTTAGCGGGGCGTTACATAAGTAATCATATTTAGTCATCTCCTAAGGCATCATTTATTAAGTATTTAATATATAATTAATCTATTGTCATCCCCTAGTTAATTAGTTAATTTAATTAACTATAGTGCAATTGATAAAATTAAAAGATCACCCAAAATCAATTTATCAATTAAATCCCTATTCCTCTATTAAATTGAATAAATCCTCATATCTATTCAATTTAATTCTATATCCCCATTTTATTAAATAAATCATTTAATAAAATATCTAAAATCCTAAAAGCCTCCCTAAAGCCTATCATAACCCCTAATCCAACCCATTCACACATACTAACTTCACTTAGCCACCTAACTAACCCATTCCATCAAATCTAAGCCACTTGCCCCCTAATACCCCTCTAATCCAAAGCCTAATCCTCACTTTAACCATGTGCACAACCTTAATCCTAGATTAAGAATCCCTAACCCAAGTCAAAGTCAAGACTTCTACCCACTTCCCATTTTAATATTCAAAACAAAGACTTCATCTCCTATTTTAAAGTCAAAACTTCCACCTACCAACCATTTTAATATTCAAACAAAGACTTTATCCTCCATTTTAATATTCAAACGAAGACTTAACATCCTCTTTTAATATATTCAAATAAAGACTAAACCTACCTCATTAAATCCCAAACCACTTTCCTCTTAATCTCATCCTAAGCTAAGCCTAATCCCTTCCTCAAGCATGTACACAACTTTAACCAAGGGTTAAGAAAGTCTTAAACCAAACCAAAGTCAAAGTTCCATCCTTAAAGTCTTGCATTCCTATTCAAGAGCCTTAAAGGCTCTTATGTGACTTAAAGGCTCTTTAAAGACTTTTTACACCTATTTTCCACACTCATCCCCCCTTTTCTTCCCTCATAACTTCCTCTAACCACCTATCTTGACTATCTTCCCTATCCAATCCCTTTGTGACACTTGTCACAAGGCTAGAGCTTTGAAGAAGCACAATCCATGTGCTCTCTTCTCCTTACATCCTAGCCCAACTTAACCAATTCTCCTTCCTTGCATACTAACCCTCCATCTCACTACCCCTTGGCCTACAAAATGAAACACTCTCCCTTCACAAATAGAATCCACTTCTATGCTAATGTTATAATGCTATTTTGAGAGACTAAGGACTATCAAAATACCATCATAATGGCAAAATCCATCCACAAATCCATTTTGAATCATATCCTCCATTGAAGATTGAGCAATGCCATTAAGCACACATCCCATCTTACAGACACATCTACGCATCAAAGGGAAGATTGCTTGGTTTAAGAGGTTTGCATGTTCTTAGGCTACTTTGGTATTTTAATTCTCTTTTGTCTAATCATATATGTGAGTTAAATCTATTGTTTTGAATGTTTTGATTCTTCATTATATTCCTTTAAGCACTAGTTTTACAGCTCTACAATATTATATAAGAGAAGTTTAGCAAGAATATTAATATTATTTGATGGCATTAAAAAAAAAGAGATATAAGAGATGAAGATGAATAAAAATTGATAGAAAGAGATAGAGAAAGATAGATACATGTAGCTTGAGATAGAGGAATACAAAAATCTACAAAGAGATAAATAGTTATAAAGAGGGAGATAGAGTTATATCTAAAGAGTTAGAGAGAGAAAGAGATTTTTAAAGCATATTTACATTCTTTTATATTTCCCCTGTAAATTGGCATTTGAAAGGCATTTTCTACAAGTAGCTTTCCTAACAAGTGGTATCAGAGCCTAGGTTATCCTTGTCAGGTAGAGTTGTTTTCTATGTCAAATTGTTTCTAGTGGGAGTTTGAAAAGTGTTTATCGAGTAATTTATCTAGTAATTGAGATGGAGAGTATAGGGAGAGTAGAGATTGAAAAGTTCAATGGTACAAACTTTGAGTTGTGGAAAGTTAAAGTTGAAGCTATATTGGTTGAACATGATCTATGGGTTGTTGTGTCTAGAAACAAGCCTTTAGGCATGAAGCAAGAAGATTGAGTTTTAACAGATCAAAAGGCCAAAGGATTGATAAGGCTAAGTCTTGCAGATTCTATTCTGCTGAATATTCATGAGGAGAAAACTACACATTCTTTGTGGAAGAAGTTGAGAGATATTTATCAAGAAAAATCCTTTGTAAATAAGCTCTTCCTGAGAAAGAAGTTGTACTCTTTGAAAATGGATGATGGAATGGTTGTGGTGGATCATTTAAACATGTTCAATATGGTTATTGCACAACTAATATCTATTGGTGTATCTGTTAGTGAACAAGAGTGTTGCATGCTACTGCTATACTTGTTGCCTGATTCATGGGATCATCTTGTGATGGCCATTGGAAGTATTACTACCTAATTTAAAATGGATGAAGTGGTTGTTGCACTTCTGTTAGAGGAGATACAAAGAAAATCTTCTCAAGTGGCTATAGAGGCTCTCATCATTAAAGGCAAAGCAAAGGACAAAAGCAAGGAGGACATGAAGCCTAAATCTTCTGGGAAAAAGTCCAAAATGAAGTCTTGGAAATGTGGGCAAACTGGTCATATCCAAAAGGATTGTAAAGAGAAGAAGAAGAAGAAGAAAATGGAGACTTCTTCCAATTTTGAGTCTTCTCAGAGTGATCATGAAGATGCAAGGACTGTTGCTTTGGCTAATCGGTCACTTGATGATGACTGGTTAGAGTGATTCAATCTTCATGTGGAAGATGTTTGTCATGATGCCATGTGTGACTCAACACCACCGTACAATAGGAGTTGTTGGCAATGACATAGATGCCATGTGTAACTTGACACCATGGTTTAGTGGGAGTTGTTGGCAACAAAAAAGTAATTGATCTTCATTCATATTATAGATGTTGAAAGCGTGAGATTCTGATGTTGTAGAAGGATTTTTTCACATTTGCTGAAGTACTATTTGGAGATGTTTATCTTCATGTGACTGAAGATGTTGACATCTGGAGGGCTCAATAGTGTTTTTGATAAGAGTGTGGTTTATGTTTTCATTTAATAAATGGAGCATGTAATCTCTCTAGTTGAGATTGTTTAGATTGTGTTGTCATGTTTGTTTTCCCAAGGCCATGATTGGAACTTTGACATTGATCTTGGTTTAGTTTCTTTGTTTTCAGTACATTGATCATTTGTTGGATACTTTGTGTTGCATTCAGAGTTGGCATCGATAGATTAGTTGAAGGTGCTCATGGAAACTTAGAGATGTAGATGATGGTGTTATCTCTTGTGATTAGAGATGAGTCTGTTGGAATGGTTAGTGCTACTTCATCAAGTGGGAGATTGTTAAGGTGACAAAGTGTGCATCGTACCATGCAAGGAACCTCACCGTATGGTGAGTCCACCATACCGTATGGTGGAGGTGAATCACCGTATGATGACACAATATTATTTTGATAGAAGAGTTGTGAGTAATCCATACGGTGGTAAGGTGAAGTAGAATGATATGGTACAGTGAAATCATGTGTGGTTCATACAACCATATAGTGATGCCTCACAGTAGTATGGTGAAGCAGTACGACAAAGTTGGTTTAAATGACCAATGACTGAAGGGAGTGTTTGAGTTCCTAATGCCAGAGGGAGTTTCAAAGGCTAAAGAGAGTGATCCCATGCCGAAGGGAGTGACCCAACGCTAAAGGGAATTGCCAATTGGACAAGTGACCGTGAGATGGATGAGTAACCGTTGGGACTGTAACCATTCTATTCTTGATGATTAATGCACTAGATTCCATAACGAATTGTAGAGTGTATAAATTTTTGTGAGATTTTTTAGGCTAATTAAGCTGAGGTTGAGGTTAAGGCTGAGGCTAGGGCTGTGAAAGTCAAGTTGATTATAAAGGCAATCTGAGCCTATGAGCTTGTCCTGAAACCAGAATTTGTTGTATTTAAATTGTTTATTATAATACAAAGTTTCTCGAGGGTTTTTGGATGGTGGGTTTCCCACATTAAATCTTGTATGTGTTTGTCTTGTGTGTATTTGTTTTTCAATGTTCTTGTTTCTTCTCGTGCATCTCAATATTCTAAAGCAGATTTACATTCTTTTATATTTCTCCTATAAATTGACATTTGGAAGGTGTTTTCCACAAGTAGCTTTCCTAATAGGATGGGAGCAAAGTGAACAAAGATGCTAATGCATTGGTCAACCAGACTGAAGTTGCAGTCTGAGCAGAAATCAAATGCACTGGTAAACCAAACTGCAACTTCTACCCTTGAATTGTCAATAAAATGTGGATGTTCAAGCATTGTGACTGTAAAAAATAAATAAATAAAGTGCATTAGCAAATTTGAATTTCAATGCCTAATTCTCGTGGTCTTAAATGATGTTTAAAGTGAAATTAAGGATAACATTTGAAGTTTGAAACTCATTTGGGAGAACATTTCAAAGGGTAGAGAAAAAATTGGGCCTTCACCACTGGAGTGTGCCTTCCAAATACAAGGATCTGACAATACAAAACCACAGTTTAGCATTAACAGTTGCCCAGGCTCGGTAAGCATAAAGAAGAATGTGAAAAAAAAGAGCAGAGGTTATTTATAGAAGCTAACAATTGATGCTCGATGTAAAAGCCCCATAGCCTAGATCATCATGTGCAAAATTCATTTAGATATCATTAATTCCCTGCTCCTCCTATCTGCGGCATGACAGAGTATAAGACACAGTTTGGAAAACCAGAATTTGAGTAGGAATGTAAGTTTCAAAGGAAGTACCACAGAGTTCCGAGTCAAAAGTAACAAATAAGATCCAAAAGGAAGCTTGAGAATTGTTGCATCACTCTGGTTTGCAATGCTCTGCAGGTTCAGTACTTATAGGTGGATCCCATGAAGATGAAAGATAAAAATTATGTACCGAATCCCAAGATTCTGACCGCCTGCTATCCCACAACCAAATGAGTCAATGAGGAAGGCGTGGGCGGAATATTTAGATTCCTATCAAAACTCCTGTTCAAAGTGGAGAGAGTATGCTAATGAATGAAGATCATGAAACTTGTAATTTGTTTTATGGTTACGAGGAACAGGGGGCATACGTTGTGGGACTATTGGAACCATGAAATATAATTTTGGGTATTTTGTCAATGGCTTAACATTTAAGTCTTAGGAACAGTAAATAATAAAAGCTATTTAGCTGTACTATATCTCTTGGTTCGTGATTTCTATTTTTCCCAACCCATTCTATATCGGACTTCAATTAGAATTTGAGCTTGAACAACTAACTCTACAAATTTATGTGACAAATTAGACCAGAAGGATGATGTGATAAAACAAGATTTTTTTTTTGCTCTTTTCTTCCTTATTTTTGAGTTTGAGGGCATTGTTCAAAGGAGCTGATTAAATTTAATGGCATTGTGTCTGTAATGCAGTCATGCTGTGAATTGAAATTAAACGTGATGACTTGAGGAGTGACCATCTAATTTATCCCCTGTTCTTATAACCCAAAGATCAGATATATTTGGAATGTCTCTGGTACTGTGAAGGGAGCCTTACAGAGTTTTGGCCCACAATTTTTATACAAACAGATGCCTTAAAATGCAAAAGGGAATCTCCATCATACCTGGGACAACATGCAGCATCATTAATGTACAAGCGCAAAATAGGATTTCTTGAACTACAAAACATTTTCAGTACACGCGACCACATGCACCAATAGGATGTCTTGAAGCCATTTTCACCTCCCCGTGTAAACGCCAATGAAAATTGGAAAAAAATTGTTAAACTTGACAGAGTAAGACGACTTCATAAAGTATTGCATCATATTGATGAGTGGAGAATTGAATGACACTTTAATGATGCAGCCAAATACCAAATTAATGACGAGTGACCAAGATGTATTGGATGGTCGAGCGTTTATGTTACTGCAACGAGCACTTTGTCACATTTGAAAAATAAGTTCGAGGATGAAGAAAAGGAGCAGACCCGATGGAGGTGACACCGAAAAAGACAAAGAGAATAGTAAAAGTAAATGAACGGATCAGATGCTTTCAATGGTAGTCATTACCTCTCTGAGATTCTCATTCGTTCGATTACAAATAGAGCTCCTCACCTTCATATAGGCTACGCCTTCAGCGTAATTATGAAAAACTTTTCCTTCATTAAACATAAATTTAAACACTGTACGTTAATGCTTGCAAATTCTTCAAATGTTAAGCTACCGACCCAACAATATTTCCTACTACACAGTCATCTGTGCCGATATGATATCACTATAATAGAATGTCCAAGAGACTAAAAATGTATTTTCTCCTTCTGCTTTGTATTGCTGGAACCAACGACTTTCTAATTCCTCTTTGCTGCGAATGAAAACTCTATGCTTACCAATTGGTGCTGCCCAGGCTCGAACTGGGGACCTTCAGTGTGTAAGACTGACGTGATAACCGACTACACCACAGCACCAATTTGAATTTCTAACAGCATTCTCTTATGAGAATCTTGCACACGAATAGTGGATTGTATATAATATTAAACTACCTACCTATATATTTGATTTCGTCTTGTTCAAATATTTATCATTTCTTTTCTCCAACATATGGAGGATGAAAATGAAACATGTGAAGGAGTCTGATTTAAAAATAGAGATCATATAAAACATAAATTAATGGTATTGTCAATGGGTTCTCCACCATAATAGTATTGCATTGCAGGTGCTCCGCCATAATATCCTCAGCATCCTTTTTGCATATTTTGATATTTTAAAACTGAGAAATTCATAATGTCAAGAATGGGATTTGAACCCATGCCCTTTCGGACCAGTACCTGAAACTGGCGCCTTAGACCAACTCGGCCATCTTGACCTTTATATTTCTTGACTATTTTTACTGATTTGTAAAATGCGTCATCTGTACAGAAGAAGACAGACTAGGGATTTATGTAGCAGCAAATATCCAATTTTATAGTTCCGATATAAAATATACGTGCAAAACACCATTGCCGAAATCAATCCTTTGCTCATCCCTCAGCATTTTTCACTTAATTCTTGTTTTCTTTCATTAGATGATCACAAGGAATTCTGTACAGATGACTGAGCAAGCGGTAAAATAGAGAGAGAAAACCAAAAGTGATTAGAAATAAACGTGTCGACTCTATGGCCCAATGGATAAGGCGCTGGTCTACGAAACCAGAGATTCTGGGTTCGATCCCCAGTAGAGTCGGTACTCTACTTTGTGGAGCTGCTTCCGATGTTTCACTTTCTTGCTTCTTTTCTCAATTGGTAAAATCTCTTTCCACATTAAAATCAGCAGTCACTTTTCACTTTGCTCCTGCCATTCCGACATGCTACTTTGGACAAGGTTATGAAAGAAACTCTCAGAGATCACCTGATGGTTGTTTAGAGAGAGGGAAAGCCAGTCAATGGAAGAGAGATAACATTGTATATATCATCAATAAAATAATAAGTGGCTGATTAATGATGCCTTAAACATTGAAGGTAGAAGCGAAAAAATAATAGTTGTCAGTAATGTTGTGGCACACCATGATTTTACTAGATTGCACGAAGTAATGAGACCCACTTTAGTTAAATCTACTTGAAGAAATCGGTTTGATAAGAATTGAGTTATTCTATTGTCATCGGTGCAGGGATGTACATGATCTAGGTCTAACAGGAATCATTCTGTTTCTGACTTTATTCTCAGATTTGTCACATTTAGGAAGACAAAAATACTAAATTTAGGAACATCTGATAAACGAATTTATGAAGACGAAAAATGTTTTTATAGGAACATCTGATAAACATTCAACTAAGACGCAAATGTGATTAACAAATGTACAAATAGCTATTGATAACAACTACGATGGCTCTTCTTGTGAGAAATATAAATTAAACTTAAAACTCACAACTCTAAACTAAAAAATTTTGCTTGGCACTAAAAAAAACTGCTTGGCACATGAAGGTGCCGAGTGCCAGTTTTGTTCGGCACTTGAAAGTGTCGAGTCACAGATTGCTCAGCACTTGAAGGTGCCAAGGGACAGGCAATAGGTGTCGAGTGACAGGATGCTTGGCACTTGAAGAGGAATGTAACAAGTGTCAAGTTAGCTCGGCACTGCAAGGAAAACAATGGATGCCAAGTAAGCTCGGCTCCAACTGAGAAAAATTTATAACTTTGAAAAATTCTAACGTGAATGCTTTCACCATTAAAACCAGAGATCCAAGCTTTAACCTTTCAAACAAATTTCTCAAATGCAATGAATAGAAGAGGAAGAACAATAGATTCAAGTATGCCTGCTTGCTTTTCTATTCAACTGAGATTTAAACTATTACAAAATCTGGGAGCATCCGGCTTCAACCAAAAAACCCTAAATTAACCCTAAAAAGGTAAAACTTCAAACTTCAATAAACTTAAAACTTGGAGCTCTAATGGCTGCATACAATGGTGCCTGGAGCAATCACTACTTCAACAGGACAAACCAATAAACTACAAACTTACAGAACGATAGGAAGAAGCACGTGCAACTGCAAGCACGACAACGATTTCTTCTGTCTCTGCAACAACTGATCTGTTGATCAACTTTTTCTTTCTTTCTCTGCTCTGCAACTTCTGAGCTCTTCAACTTCTTCTACTTCTACCTATCTCGTCGAATGAATCTAATCATTGCTTTTTGTCTTCTGACCTAAAACATTTTTCCCTCTCATTTCCAAATTTAAAAATCTCACCTACCCGTATTAATTTTTTCTGGCTATTCTGCAATCCGTCAGGTGGTAGGTGGGCATTTGGCTCCAGGGGCAAGACAACCACTGCATTAAATTCCAACACTTCTAAGCTCTCACATGTCTTCACCACTTTACAAATTTGTACTTGAAAAATGATAAAATCACATTCTTGTAAGAGAGAACATTATACAATACAGACTAGGTTTTGATCAAGGAATGAATTTGCTGCAAGAATCAATATTCCTTACAATTAGGAATAGGTTAGAAACTACAAAAATGTCTAGCTTGTGAAAGCTGATTCAATTCTTTCACGATTTGCTTAGAAGCCATGATTTCTAGTACCACACCAATAATAGCAAGCAATAGGACACAAATGAACAACAAATTAGCTGCTTTTCATTCCTTTGAGCATAAAGAGTACAGAGTCCTACAATACTATAAATTCTTGGCCAAGATCCTTGATTCTCTTGTCTATAAAAATAACCATTATAAAAGAATCAAATATTATTACTTATTCAAAGCAAAAGTAGTAACTGAATTTTACTTTACTAGCATCCATTTAGTCATTGAAATTTTTATAAGTGGATTTGATTAATATTTAATCAAGAGTATTTAGTTCTTTTTTAACAAGTATTTCCTCTCCATCTGTCCTTGCATTTGTTAGGGAATCAGCATCTTTATTTCCTTCTCTGTAAATGTGCTAAATTCAGAAGGCCTCTAATTTGTGTATTAATTCAAGAGCTTGTTCTAATTTGGACTTGAGCTACCAATCTGGAGTTCCTCTTTTTCTAATTGCATTTAAAATTATTTAAGAATCTCCTCAATAACCAAATTCCTAATCCCCAATTCCAAACTCGGGTATAATCCTTCAATTAAGGCCTCCATTTTTGCAATGTTATTTGTAACCTTTCTTATGCATTTAGCACGTTTGGCTAGTCATTCTTGATTGGCAACTGTAGAACCAGAATCAGTATGCAAAGAACATTAACAAATAAAGCAAACATTCACAAACCAAAAACTAAATTCACATATATGCTTAGACAAATAAAGCAAACAAGAAGTGCAAACCTCACAAGAGAAAACACTCCATGCTTTCTTGATTCTGTAGATGTGTCCTTTTGCTGTGGATGTATGCTCAAGATGCTCAAAAGCTGCTTCAATGGAGATGGGTAATGGCAAACTGGTAGCTTTGTGAGCTCTCAATTTGGCATTATAAAGGTAATATTGATGGCTTTGGTTCTCAAAATAGCATGGTAACTTTAGCTCAAAGATTGTTGATGAAATGGCTTGGGATGGGATTCAATTTATAGGCTAAGGGGTAGAGAGATGGAGGGCTTAGATGCAAGGATGGATGAAGGCTTAAGGAGGGCTAAGATGCACTCAAGGGGGAGCACATGGATTGTGCTTGTTTAGCACCAATGGGAAGGTGACACTTGTCACAAGGAGGATGAGTGTGAGAGGGTAGGGTAAAGGGTTGGTTAAAGGCATGATGAGTGGGGTTGAGTATGTAAGAGGGATGTAAGAGGAATGAGTGTGGAAGAGGGAAGAGTGTGGAAGATGGGTGTAAGAGTCATGAGTGGGCTTGTAAGAGTCTTTTATGTTTTGTAAGAGCACTCATGACTTAGTGGTTGGGTTTTTTGAGGGGAGACTTTGGTTTGGATTAGGAAAGTCTTAAACTTGTTTAAGGAATGTGACAACATTAGGGGGTGGATTAGGCTTGGGTTTAGGATTAGATTAGGGATGTTAGAGATGTGCAAGTGGATGGCATTAATGAGGGTGGGTGAGTTAGTGGCTAAGCTTGGTTAGTATGGGTGGATGGGGTGGATTAGGCTAAATGGAGGATTAGAGATAGGTTAGGGGTTTTTGAATTTGAGGATTTCATTTATCAAATAGATTTATTTAATAAATGGGGATTTTTGGAATTAGATAGGAGAAAAGGATTTAATTGATAAATAATAGATTATTTGATTTATCAATTAGGACTATAGATGATTAATTAAATTAATCAACTAGGAATGGCAAGGGATTAATTAAATAAAAATTTAATTAATGATGCCTTTAGAGATGGCTAAATTAGATTACCAAAGCAGTGTAATCAAATTTAGGTGTCTACATTTTGCCCCTCTTTGACATAGTGTTGAGACAACACTATTTCAAAGAAGTTCGAATGAAGACGACACGAGGAAGATGTTTTAGCAACAAGGTTGCCCCAGTCTCGGATAAGAAGAGGAGAGACTAGACTTAGATGATGCCCCCTCAAGAAGGCGGCGGGGAGAGAAATGAGGCTCGACGACTTCTTGAAAAGTACAAGAAATTGAAACGAGCTGAGACGTAGGTTGGCGAAGAGAAAGGGCTGAATTAGCTCAAACTCTCACTACGAGAGAATGATAAAGGGCTATCAGAGGCACAATAGTAAAGCAAGCTTAAGACTTTCCAAGATTGGGGGGGGAGATGGAGGAGCAGAGTGCTATAAAAGGAATCCATTGAAGCTTTTTGAGCGGGGGGATACTTCAAAGAGAAGTACCACCATGTAGTTGAGCACTAGATTTGCTATAGGACTGTTGGTTAATTGCCAAGGTTACCAAGAACATCAAGGCCTTTTCACCAACCGTCCAGAGGACTGACGAACTGACTCGAAACAAACACGCAAAGATTGCCCTAGTATCACACATGAATCCCAGAGGAAGCAGCATGGAAACGACACTAGGTAACCCACAAGCAGAAAAAGAAAACAAGCAAAAGACCTGATCAAGACCTTACGCTCTAATTGCCCCATTCGCAGCATACCATGATATGGAAGATCGTGGCAACCTTGAGGAGGGAACAAGGAGATTGCTTGGAAAAGATATTTCAAGACCCAAAAGGGAAGATCCCAAATCAAAAGAAAGCAAAAATCCAAAAGAGAATTGTTTGCCAATGAGATGGGTAGGACGAGGTACTAACGGACCAAGATCAGACATGAGGAAAGCTATATCCTATAGGAATCTATCAAAGAGCACCTAAGCTGATGGATCTGGATGAGTGATGCGTATGGCAAGCTGAACTAAGAAGGATAACACTTTGGTGACAGGAGATCTAGCCAAAGGATGCATTGGAATATCTAACCAAGGTGTGCGATGTGTGCAAGATGTTGACCAAGGATGAACTAACACGAAAGCCGGATAGATACAATGATACTAAGCTAAAGAGGATGTACAAGCTGACAGACCAAGGTATGTTACAAATGTACAAGTTTGTTCATGTTTTGGTTTTTTTGTGAGATGGAAATGTTTTTGAAGGATGGGATGTCTATAATAGTTGATAGGTGGATAGGTAGATGGTTTGTGAAAAGCTTAAGGAAAATGGGATTCTGTGTGTGCATGTGATATGATATAGGCTAGGATACAAGATTATTTACAAGCTGGAATATGGTACAAGCTTTGGACAAGATTCGAATATATACAAGGTATGGTACAAGATTTACAAGGTATAATACAAGCTTTGGTACAAGATTTACAAGCTATACAGGAGGTATTGACAAGCTCCATCAGATTTTGGATATTTGATTGGAACACCAAGGGAACAAGCAGGTGTTTTATGGGATGGTGGGTGGATGGATGAGGGATAGGATAGTGATAGATAATGGATTAGTCTTTAGCACACAAGGCGCCTGAATTACCAGGTTTTCACCAAGGTACCTATCCAAGGCGCTTGAATTGCCAAGTTTTCACCATTGGACGCTTATTTCTCTTTACTATTTTTTTTTGTATTTTTTCAAAAGCTGGGTATACCAAGGATCTTCAAGCATAGAACTTCTTGAGATGAATGATGTTAGTGGGATCATTCAAGAGTTCTCCTTCTGGTGTACACAATTGATAGGCTCCGGAGCCAAAGGAGGCAGTAACCACATAGGGACCAAGCCATGTGGGTTCAAACTTTCCTTTCTTTTCTCGATCTGCTTGGACTTTCATATTTTCTTTGAGGACCATCTCACCTGGCTGAAAGTGTCGTGGGAGCACCTTCTTATTGAAATTCCTTTTGAGATGAGTTTGATAGACTGTGAGATGGTCATAGGCTTGTTGTCTCTTCTCGTCTAAGAGATCTAGCTGGGTGAGTCGAGCTACTCTGTATTCTTCATCTGAGATTTGCCCTCGCAAAGATATGCGTAGTGAGGGAAGTTCAACTTCTATAGGTAATACCGCTTCGGCACCATAGACTAGGGAGTATGGAGTTGTGCCTGTAGATGTACGGAAGGAAGTTCGATAGGCCCATAGAGCCGAATTTATTTGAAAGTGCCAATCACGGCCGAAATCATTGACAACTTTCTTTAGGATTTTGAGGAGGGTTTTGTTAGTTGCCTCTGCCTGGCCGTTACCTTGTGGGAAATATGGGCTAGAAAAGCGGTGATGGATGCGAAGGGAAGTGCATAATTCTTCCATGTTGAGATTTTCAAAGTTACCTTCGTGGTCAGTGAAGATGGTGGATGGGATGCCGAAGCGGCAAACAATGTGGTACAAGATGAACTTGGAGACTTGAACTCCTGTAGCTGAGACTAGGGGGACTGCTTCCACCCACTTAGTGAAATAGTCTGTAGCTATTATTATCCATTTATGTCCATCAGATGAGAGAGGGGTGATAGTTCCAACTAGATCAAGGCCCCAACAAGCGAAAGGCCAAGGTGGTGCAATAGGCTATAGATCTTGTGCTGGAGCGTGCACAAGATTTGCATGCTGCTGACATGGGAGACACTTTCTGACAAAGTCAGAAGAGTCTTCTTCAATGGTAGGCCAATAGTAGCCTGCTCTAAGGATTTGTCGTGCTAGGACAATACCACTCGTGTGGGCACCGCAAAGTCCAGAATGTACTTCTTTTAATGCCATCGCGGCCTCATTTTCATCTAAACATCGAGAGAGAGTATCATGATAACCCCGACGATATAGGGTATTGGCTATGATAACATAGCGGAATGATTTTCGAATAAGGTTCTAGCATTGGGTGCGTGTGAGGTGAGGGGATATGATACCATCGTTAAGGTAAGCGTGAATTTCATGGTACCAAGGGGATTGGGGACCAACCAAGATACAAACACGGTTTGAATCCTCATTCGCATAAGCGGGTGTGAGGAGTTGCTCAACTAAAAATGCATATTGCGTAGCATCTTGGGGAATTTCCAAGAGCAAGCCGATAGTGGCCATGGCATCTGCTACCTTATTCTGCATTCGAGGCACTTGTGTAAACTGAAGCTTTGTAAAATGCTGGGTCAGCTGATCAACTAGCTCTTTGTAGGGTAATAGCTTTTCATCTTTGGTTTGATATTCATTTAAGACTTGTTTGATGATGAGCTAGGAATCGCCAAAGATTTCTAACTCAGTGATATTCCATTCTGCAGCTATCTTTAATCCTGCTACAAGAGCTTCATATTCTGCTATATTGTTGGTGCTAGGGAATTGTAGCTTGAAGGCTTTTGGAATGTAATCTCCTTGAGGTGTAACTAATAATATTCCTGCCCCTGATCCATGAGAGGTGTATGAGCCATCAAAATAAAGCTTCCATGGGGGTTGTTCTTCAATTAGGCAGATATGCTCATCTGGAAATTCTGTGAGCAAAGGATATGCATCTACTAGAGGTGCATCAGCTAGGTGATCTGCTATAGCTTGCTCTTTGATTGCCTTTCTGTCCACATACTGGATGTCAAACTCACTTAGTAGCATAACCCATTTGGCCAAACGGCCTGTAAGTGCTGTTCTGGAGAGCATATACTTGAGAGGGTCAATCTTGGAGACTAGTTGGATGGTATGACTTAGCATGTAGTGGCGAAGCTTTTGAGTTGAGAAAACAACTGCCAAACAAGCTTTTTCCATAGGAGTGTAATTGAGTTCATAACCAACTAGGGTTCTACTGATATAGTAGATGGCTCTCTCTCTGCTATAATCATCATGTTGTGCTAGAAGTGCCCCTAGGGCAGTAGGTGTTGCTGATATATACAAGATCAAGGGACGACCAGGAACTGGTGGAACCAAGATAGGGGGATTGGTGAGATACTGCTTGAGCTGATCGAAGCTGCGCTGACATAAAAGATCCCACTTGAAGTTCTCATTTTTCTTTAGCAAGTGTGAAAATGGTGTACACTTATCTGCAAGCTGGGAGATGAAGCGCCAGACAGATTGAAGTTTTTCCTGAAGAGAGCGAAGTTGTCGTAGTGTCTGGGGAGGAGGCATGTCTAAGATAGCCTTGACCTTTTTGGGGTCGATCTCTATACCCCGTTTAGAAACTATGAAGCCTAGAAGCTTGCCAGATGTGACCCCAAAGACACACTTCTTGGGATTTAACATGAGATGATATTGGGCCAATTTATCAAAGACTTTTTCCAGGTCAGCAAGATGATCCATGAAGGTGTGAGATTTGACTAGGATATCGTCCACATAATCTTCCAAAATGCTATGGATAAGATCATGGAAAATGGCTGTCATAGCTCTTTGATAGGTACCCCCAGCATTCTTTAGGCCAAAAGGCATCATGGTGTAGCAAAAGGTTCCCCAAGGGGTCGTGAATGTTGTCTTATGCTGGTCCTCTTCTGCAATCTTGATCTGATTATACCCGGAAAATCCATCCATAAGGGACAGAATTTCATGTCTAGCTGTAAGATCTACAATCATATCTATGTTGGGCAAGGGAAAATCATCCTTTGGACAAGCTTTGTTAAGATCTCCAAAATCAGTGCAGATTCTGATGTCACCGGAAGGCTTAGTGACAGGGACCATGTTGGAGATCCATTCTGAGTAGTTGATAGATCGGATAACCTTAGCAGCTAACATTCTTTCTAGTTCAGCTTTGACTAGTAATGCCACCTTGGGGTGCATTTTTCTAAGCTTTTGTCTGACGGGCTTGATCTTTGGATCGTCTGCAAGATGATGAACTACAAGCTTTG
This sequence comes from Cupressus sempervirens, assembly GCA_028749045.1. Classification (NCBI taxonomy): domain Eukaryota; kingdom Viridiplantae; phylum Streptophyta; class Pinopsida; order Cupressales; family Cupressaceae; genus Cupressus; species Cupressus sempervirens. The sequence continues at coordinate 442,105,304 of CM053783.1, read as the reverse complement.
GATCAAGTCCTGGCATGTCCTGATATGACCATGCAAATCGGCCAATGTTCTCTCGTAAAACCTCAAAGAGGAGGTCAGCTTGGTCTTGTGATAGGGATGCAGCAATGTGAACAATTCTAGGGATCTCTAAAGAACCAATGTTGACTTCTCTAGTATCCTCTATTAGAATAGAAGACACCTCTGGTCGGTTATCTTGAGGAGGCAATACTAAATCCTCATGTTCTGCTTGTGGCTCTGGATTTTCTTGCTGAGGGGTTCTCTTCGCTGCCTTAGCTAGTCCCAGATTTACCTTAGTTTTAGTTTTGGGTGTATCGAAACTAGGTTGGGGATTTTCTCCAAAATACCCCTTGGGATCTAGCTTGTAGATGTAGGCAGAATCTGGCTTTGTCTTCTTATGAGGAGTTTCGGCTCCCATGAATCTTAGAAGCACTTCCTCTGATGCGAACTCATCAATATGTATGACACTTGGTTGGTCCCAATCTATGAGTTGTGGATGAGCGAGTGGTAGGTCAATGAGATGGATGGATAGTTCTCGGAGAACAGAGTCTCCTAGGAAGATTTGGTCTGGGATATCGTCATAGGCTCTCTTTTCAACTTCCTTAGGAATGTCTTCGATTTTGACAAGGTCGCGGTGGATGTTCGAAAAAGTGTGACCATTCTCGTTGGTGCCCCCAGTTGTGGGTATGCCAAAGCCAAGACCTGACTTTATTTCCCAATTATGTGCTTCGATGGGACATTGCATGCCCCTTTCTTCTGGTCCTAGTCCACCTCCTTGATAGTTCCATTTTTCAGTGATGAGCTTATGTTGTTGGGGATACTTCTGGTTGAAGTGATCAAGGCGTGCTTGATTTCTTGGAGGTGCATCCTTATGTAGCCAATTGTTGATATCTTGAGTGAGCTCCTCATGAAGAGGGGTTTTTGAGGACACAAAGGTGGTTGGTGGTTGGGCCAAACTGTTTGTATCGAGGAGGTGGAATCTCCTTAGCTTTTGATATGTTGGCCGTCCATGGGTATGTGGATCAAGTGGGATTGCTCCGACAGCAAATGCATCTGATAGACTATATTCTCCACAACCTTTGTTATTGATCTTTACAGTAGATAGGGTGGAGGCAAGGATGGTTTTTGCGTCATTACAAGTGTGGGATGAGCTGGCGATGGTTGTGCCGATGTCTATTCCAGGGCAATGGTTTGTATATGAAGCTTCAACCACATTGCAATAAGCAAAGGGTTCTGGATCGGCATGGATGGTTACCTCAGTGCCCTGATGCAGAAATTTGATGCACTGATGGTAGGTGGATGGAACGGCCTTCATAGCATGAATCCATGGGCGACCAAGGAGGATGTTAAATGGTAGGTTTAGATCAACAACATGGCAAACTGTCTCTTGAATGACTGGCCCAACCTTGATTGGTAGCAAAATAGTCCCTTCTGTGGTCCTTTCCAAGTTGTCATAAGCTTTGATGGTGATAACCTCACTGATCATATCTGCCTCAGTATACCCAGCTTGTTTTATGAAGTTTAGGGTGCAAATGTTCAAGGCTGATCCATTATCTATCATTACTCTTTTCACGGCAAAATTGGATACCATGATGGCTATGCGAAGCGGAAGGGTGTGATCTGGCTCAACCACAGGTATGTCGGTGGGTTTGAAAGATAGGGCACATGAGGATGAAAGGTGTCCAACAAGATTACGAAAATCAGTAGCATTGATATCAGAAGGGACACGGGATTCTATGAGAGCACTGTCAAGGATGTCTTTGTACACAGGACTAGCGTGGAGAAGGTCTAAAATGGAGATTTGGGCTGGCATGTTCCCAAGGCGTTCCAAGATATTGTACCGGCTTTTTGATGGAGCTGATGGTGCTGACGAAACTGGTGGGCCTGCGATGTTAAATCGCGCTCTTCGAGTGGTGACCGCACACTCATTGTCTAGTCCTCGGATATTGATAACATTGACATAAGGCTCTTTCTCAGATATACAACCTATAAGGCTACCATAGTCTATATAGGATGAAGTGTGGTCATTGTTCTTCCCATGCTGTTGGTTTGGCTGGTGGTTGTTGGTGTTGTTTTGGATAGGTGTTTTTCCAGGATTTTGGTTGTTGTGTGGAGGAAAAGCATTTTGATAAATCTGTAAGCCTACATTGGGAGAGGTTTGGGCACCAACAGTGATTTCCTTCCGATCAATGAGGTCCTGCACATAGTCTTTCAGTTTCATGCATCTGAGGGTGGTGTGACCATTTACCCTATGGAACTTGCAATACTCATTGTCCTTGTACCATGCAGCTTTGGATTGGCTTGGATCAATTTGCTGGGTAGGAGGAAATTTGATGAGGTTTTCCTTAGCCAATTTCTCAAAAATAACATCCAATGGCTCACCAAGGGGTGTATAGTTTCTAGGTGCAAGTTGGAATCTGGGCTTTTGCCCTGCAGCTACATTGATGGCATTAGCTTGATTGTTAGACCCTTGAAAGTTGGGTCTTGTATTGTGGTTTTGATAGCTTTGGTTATTTCGTTGTTGGTAATTGATAGCTTGTTGGTTGTTTGTTTGATATGGTGGGTTAGACTGGTTTTGAGAAGGACCAACGATATTCACATGTCTGGTGTCAGTAACCCCATCTGTTGCAACATGCTTGTTTTTGTTCCAATACCTAGACTTGTCATTGGAATGTGATTGATTTTGGTTGGCCTCTTTGTAAATATTTACCACACCATCTTTGATGAGTCCTTGCTCAAGGATCATTCCTTTCTCTTTGATATCCTTATAGGTCTGCAAACAGTTCATGGTCATGTGGTGAGCCAAGCTGGGATGTGCATTATCAATAAACATTTTCACCACATGGCGTTCTGGCAAGGTGCAGGATATGCGGGTGGTAAGGGTTTGCCATCTTTGCAGGTATTCGGCAAGGCTTTCTCCACCTTTTTGTTTGGTGTGGACAAGATCAACTATTGATAGCTCTGTTTCAACAAGATGGGCATATTGGGCTACAAATGCCTCAGATAATTCAGCAAAGTTTTTAATTGTGCCATAGGGGATTCTATAAAACCATTCAAGAGCTGGTCCAGCCAAGCTTTTGGGAAAAAGGCGCAAGAGGAAGACATCATTGTATGCCACGTCCTGGCAATGCATGTAAAATTCTTTGATATGTGTGACAGGGTCTCCTTTTCCTCTGAATTTGTCAAATTTAGGTACCTCAAAGTGTTTGGGAAATGGTGTCGTGGTAATGGCTCTGTCAAATGGGTAAGGACACACATTCTCAAACTTGAATGTCTTTGGATCATTCCCTTCTTGGATGGCTTTCAGAGCTGTCTTCATTTGCTCCCACTCTAAATTGATAGGTGATGGTTGGGGTGCCCCCAATGTAGGAGTGCCTTGAGGTAGGTATGTGCTGGATGGGGCCATTGAATATGGATGGTTATGAGGGATTTGCTGATAGGGATCGTACATTGTTTGGGCAGCTGCATGGTGGATGACGGGTTGTTGAGGGGGAGGTGGTGCATATTGCTGCATGTGCTGCGAGGCTTGCTGTTGATATGGGATTTGAGGTTTGGATTGAGGAACATAAGCTGGCTATGGGATAAATGAATTGCTTTGTGGAGGTAAGGTATAAGATGGTTGTGAGGCTTGGGGAAAGGATCGGGGGGCTTGTGGGGTTTGACCAATATATGTGGGTTGTGCCCCCATTTGGGATGGTATCTGCAAATAATTGGTGGTTGGCTGGGGTGGTGGATTACCTCCTAGAAGTGGCATTGAAAAGTAGTTGGTAATTGGAGGTAATGGATTAGTTGGTGGTGGAGGTGGTGGGAATTGAAAGCTTGGGAATGGAACTGATGGGGTTTGATAGCTTTGTGGCTGGATTTGGAAGCTTGGTAGAGTGGTGGTGGGAGCTGGGGTCACTTGGGAGCTTGGTAGAAGATTGGCAGTAGCTTGTGGGTTTTGATAGCTTTGTGGAGTGAAGGTAGTAGCTTGTGGATTTGTGGCTGGTGGTATTGAGCTCCCAAGACTTAATGGAAATGATGGGATTGTACTTTGGGCTATGGTGAACAAGCTGAGGGCGATGAAAGGTTGATTACTTGGCCCCATGGGTGGCATCCCTATTGTATATTGCTGAGGTTGGCCAAAGATGCTAGCACTGATTTGGGAGATGGGTGGATTTGGAAGGCTGGGTTGGGAAGCAGTAGCAATAGTGAAGGGGGTGAACGGTGAGGTGTTTTGAGTAAAGGGGGTTTGCAGCGGAGAGGTATGAACCAAGGATGGAGTGGTGGTGGCTGGGTTGGCTTGCGGCATGGAGATTTCTACTTGGGTGGATGATGGTATGTTTGGGTCTGTTGGGTCATATGGATTGGCTGGAGGCTCTTCTTTTGGAATATATTGAGGATAATTTGGATCATAAGAGCCTATGGGTGGTGGCAGCTGCCCAAACAACGGGTGAGATGGATCTGATAATGGAGGGGGTCTTCCGAAGTCAAAGGTTCCTACATTGTCCCTTCGAAAATTAGCCATGATTGTCTCTTTGTTTTTGTCTATAATGGCGTTTACCAATACTGCATTTCCTGGTTGGTTCATGAAAGCTTCAATGTTAGTAGGTGATGGCATAGCTTGCTCTGGGCTGAAGGATGGCTGAGTGCTCAAGGGGGGTGAGGCTGTTCGATCCAAACGATAGGGCTCCATTGTTTCTTTCTTCTTGGCTAAGCAAGTGACGGGTGGCATGAAAAATGCTCCTAGGGATGAGATGCAATAATGCTGATGGATGCAAAAGGGGGAAGGCTTTTCTATGCAAATGATTTCCTAGGTTGAGGCAAAGCTATATGACAAAACCTAAGGAGGATTGGGTTGGGGATTCTAACTTCAAAGATATGTTGCCAAAGTGCAAAAGGTCTGCTTTCCTATGTGCAAGCTTGGTGGTGATTGTGTCAACTTAAGGATAGACTGATGATCCTTTAGGAAGAACACGAGATTGACCACTTGTGGATCCCAACCTTTAGCTCAAGGTGATGAGGGATAACAAGTGACAAAGCTAGATTACCCTAGACAAAGCTCTGTCAAAGGGATAACCTTGGTGAGATTGGTGGATTTGGAAGATTTTAGGAATGGCAAACTTTTAGCAAGGTGACAACAATTTTGAAAGCTTAGATGTGCAGATTTTCGATTACTAGCTAGATGGTATGATTCTAAATGAGATGGATGAGCTAATAATGCTTAAGGGGATAACCTAAGATGGCTGGCTTTTCTACAAAGATGACTCTAAAGTGAAGCTTATCCAAGAAGATGTGGAGAAACAAGGGTGTCTAATCATAGAAATCATGCCTAGTTGGTAAGGCAGAAGCAGGATTAACTCCTGGATGTTGGCTAAATTTGATGGTGCGCTCTAACCAGGCCTCTTGAAGTGCTTCGTCGGTAGCTTTGTCCTCTGCTTTATGGAGTTTGGCAATTTTTGGGCTTGGTGTTATTTCTTTTCTCTTGGTTGAAAGTTCTTGGTATGCTAGAGATGGCTTGAGTTTGACCTTGTGGAACTTCTGTTTGGGTTTGGGTTGTTCCGATATAAATTCTTGAATTTGCTAGGCTTTGGGAAAAATCTCAGTTGTTTTGCTTCAACTTGTTCAACTTCCAAAATAGGCAGTGACTACGCTAAGTGTGCCCTAAGCTAAGATCGACCAAGTTTGGCAAACATTCATTCAACAAGTAAAATAAAAACAAACAATAGATAGGAACACCCAGATAGAAGTTTGTGGTTCTCAAAATGTGATACTTGCACCAAGGAGTCTGTATGTTCTACAAATGTTTCGATCAGTCACTCCAAACACATTAACATCCTAGATGGTTTTCTGCAAGGCTGACAATTGGTTTAGCTAGGGAGTCCTCGATATACGCAAGGTACGTGAGGCCCAAATCCGTAGATGAGACCAAAAGGATGTCACACAGCCGAGAGGAGCGGTAACCCACTTCTCCTCTTTGACTTCTCAAGGGTATAAAGTTCCTTGAGGCTTAGCCCGAATGACAAAATCTTGATCCCAAGAGAGGTGTCTTTCAATTCACCTCCCGATTCTTATACTCCGTCGGAGCACTGGAGTTGAGGTCGTCCAAGGGGTGATGAAATCCCCAAGCAGGCCTCCTAAAAAGAAACAAGGTTTTGGATCCTAATCTTATGCACCCAAGATGGCCTCGAAAGACGACAAGGGGAGAGAAGATTCGGATGACCTTGGGCTAAAAAACACGCTTGTTCTTTTACCAACTGACTCTTATGTGTGCTAATCTAGACTTTGCAAGCACTCATGTTTAAGAGACAATGTTCAATTCCAACTTGAAGCGCCAACAAAAGTAAATCGATCGAAGAATGCAAACAATAAGAAGAGTTAGGGTCAACAAAAGAAAACTCGCGCGCCCGGAGGCCCTCCACGTCAAGTATCGATTAATTTTCTTTAAGGCATTCAAGATTGAGTGTGAGTTTGTTTTAAGCCCAAAACAAAAGTTTGTGAGATTCAATTTCAAGCGCGCGCCCGGAGGCTCTCCACGTCAGTTGTTGTTCAATTTTAGTGCCCAAACTTGAAGTGTGATCGATTTAATCTAGAGTTTTGGCCATTTAAGAATTTTGATAAATTTAAAGCAAACGTTCAAAGACCAAGTGAGTGAGTTAGATTGTGGAACATTTAACACCTTTTTCAAGTAGACCCATCCCCATAAATGGCGCTGAGATTGCAACCAATGGTTAATATTTGATGGGTGATTAGAAAAGAGGTGAGTCCAAGAAACTACTCAAATTGATTTTGTAAATTTGTATTTTAACTTAACAAAGTTTCTTAAATGTCCAAAAATCAAACTTTATCTAGATTGCATGTGAAAAAGAGATTTGTTTTGTTCAATTATAGAAGCTCCAAATGAAGTGTTGTATATTGTAATGGTTAATTGATCCTTGGCATTCAAGATTGGATTTTTTGTTTTAAGCATGCATTCCAAAGAAAGTTGATTTTAATCCATGACATTCAAGAGTGTGTTTTGAGCAACATTCATTCAATGGAAAATGTGTTTAACCATTCAAGTTCATTTTTTTTTTAGCAACATGCATTCAAAGACAAATGGTTAAACATTCAAGTTCATTTTTTAGCAACATGAAAACCTACAAGAAACATGGTTAGTGGTTCCATATGTGCTCCAACCTGCAATGAGACAAAAAAAACAGCAATTTAGTTAGTTAGCCAAAATCTTCAAAAATGAGAGCTTAACTATGGGAAAAAAAATTTTAACTTTTTTTGTTGTTTTTTCTACGCGTAAAAATGCTTAAAGCAGAGAAGACAGTCTGTCAAAATACGAAGACGCTGAAATACAGAGACGCCAAAATACGAAGAGGACAAAATAGATTTGCAGCACAGAACACAGGTGACAAGCAGAGACGCCGATTTGCGCAGATGCGGATTTTCGCAGACGACGATTTTTGCAGACGCGGATTTTCGTAGACAGAACAAGTTGCAGACGCCAAAACTGCGCCAAAAAATTTGAAAAACGCAAAAAAAAAAAAATTTAGATGGTATTTCTTCTTCCTAAGTGCATTCTTTAACCTGCAAAAACAAGCAAAACACCCTCACAACACACTCAAACAACAACAAACATTAGATGGTTAGAAAAATGACATATAGATGAAAATAGATGATTAAATGACCCATAGTGGGGTCCCACCGGGCGTGCCAAAATGTAGAACCAGAATCAGTATGCAAAGAACATTAACAAATAAAGTAAACATTCACAAACCAAAAACTAAATTCACATATATGCTTAGACAAAGAAAGCAAACAAGAAGTGCAAACCTCACAAGAGAAAACACTCCATGCTTTCTTGATTCTGTAGATGTGTCATTTTGCTGTGGATGTATGCTCAAGATGCTCAAAAGCTGCTTCAATGGAGATGGGTAATGGCAAATTGGTAGCTTTGTGAGCTCTCAATTTGGCATTATAAGGGTAATATTGATGGCTTTGGTTCTCAAAATAGCATGGTAACTTTAGCTCAAAGATTGTTGATGAAATGGCTTGGGATGGGATTCAATTTATAGGCTAAGGGGTAGAGAGATGGAGGGCTTAGATGCAAGGATGGATGAAGGCTTAAGGAGGGCTAAGATGCACTCAAAGGGGAGCACATGGATTGTGCTTGTTTAGCACCAATGGGAAGGTGACACTTGTCACAAGGAGGATGAGTGTGAGAGGGTAGGGTAAAGGGTTGGTTAAAGGCATGATGAGTGGGGTTGAGTATGTAAGAGGGATGTAAGAGGAATGAGTGTGGAAGAGGGAAGAGTGTGGAAGATGGGTGTAAGAGTCATGAGTGGGCTTGTAGGAGTCTTTTATGTTTTGTAAGAGCACTCATGACTTAGTGGTTGGGTTTTTTGAGGGGAGACTTTGGTTTGGATTAGGAAAGTCTTAAACTTGTTTAAGGAATGTGACAACATTAGGGGGTGGATTAGGCTTGGGTTTAGGATTAGATTAGGGATGTTAGAGATGTGCAAGTGGATGGCATTAATGAGGGTGGGTGAGTTAGTGGCTAAGCTTGGTTATTATGGGTGGATGGGGTGGATTAGGCTAAATGGAGGATTAGAGATAGGTTAGGGGTTTTTGAATTTGAGGATTTCATTTATCAAATAGATTTATTTAATAAATGGAGATTTTTGGAATTAGATAGGAGAAAAGGATTTAATTGATAAATAATAGATTATTTGATTTATCAATTAGGACTATAGATGATTAATTAAATTAATCAACTAGGGATGGCGAGGGATTAATTAAATAAAAATTTAATTAATGATGCCTTTAGAGATGGCTAAATTAGATTACCAAAGCAGTGTAATCAAATTTATGTGTCTACAGCAACATGTATGATGCATCCTATCCCAGCATTCTCGAGATTGCCTCTTGATGCACCATCAAAGTTTAATTCAGCCCACCCACTTGGTGGAGGATTTGAATTACAATTTGCTCGTTCTTGCTTATCATTTTTAGAGTACATCATGGGAGGGTTAATAAGATTGTGTTGATTATTTCTTATTTCTGCATCCCAGTAAGAAAATGAATCTTCTTCTTTGATTGAGTTTTTAAGATTGTTGTTGACATTTTCTATAATACTAGCATCTACTTTGTCCAAGAAAGAAGGGATAGGCAGGTCCTCATTCATGAAGATTCTACGATTCCCTTTTCTTCCAAATTTCTCTCTTAAAAATAGATGGGGATGCATTCCAAAGATTGTTATAGATTTTAGAAGATCAAATCTTAGGCCAGCCTTTGAGATGGTCCCAAAGATTATTGTCAAATGTTGTTGGCCAATTAAGTTTGTTACATAACCAAAACCAACATGTTTTTGCAAAGGGACAACTAAATAACAGATGATTTGTTATTTTAAATTTGCTTCTACATAGTGAACATCTAAAGGGCCCTTCAAATCCTATTTTCATAAATCTATCTACAATTAAAATCTTATTTTGGATTATTTCTTGTAAAAAGATATCTACTTTTGGTAGGCAAGTTGAATCCCAACATAGATCTAAATGAATTTCAATTGCTTCCCATCTTTGAGATTTAGTGATGAGCTCATATCCCATTTTTACTTTGTATTTCCCATCTTTGAAAGCTTCCCAATTTAGTTTATCATTTATAATTTTATGATTTGCTATTCTTTGGTTAATGAAATGATTATATTCTATTTTTTCATTTTTTGAAAGGTTTGTTTGAGTGACTGATTTTCATTCACATTTAACTAAATGTTCTAAAGTACTGGTGGTTTGACAATCAAATACTAATTTACCCCATAGACTAGTTAAGGTATTTTTGGTATTCAGTGTATGACTCAATTTGTCAAGGGTTGCAAGACCATCCCAAGAATCTTCCCAGAATAGAGCATTTCACTGGTCACTTATAACCCAAGTTAAGTTTTTTTATATGAGAGGTCGACATAACATCATAAAATTCTAGATTCTAGATAACCTAGGGGGATTAATGATATGAAAAAATAGATAATTGACCGATGAAGATAGATATTTCTGATATAGAATTTTAGCCCATTTACTTTCCTCCTCTTGGAACATTCTCCAAACTAGTTTATCCCCCAAAGCTTCATTTTGCTAATTTAAATTTTTAATAACTAAACCTCCTACTTCTTTAGGTCTACAAATTTTATCCCATTTGATAAAAAAAAAAAAAATCTTCTTATCTTCTAGCCCATTTCAAAAGAAGTTTCTCATATTTTTGTCTAATGCTTTTTAAACACATTTTAGGTAAAGGTAGACATGGCATTTGGTAGGTTGGAATAGTTTTTTATTAGATAAATAGGTTTTACAGGAACCCTGAAACACAAGAGTTAAAACATTAACAAGGCTGATAATAAGCGTGAAAATCCCAGCCAAAAAAGTTCCAGTTCAAAGGCTGAAAATAAGCACAAGGCCTAGCCGACAAACAAAAACCAAAGAAAAGGCTAGGAACAAAAAAAGCATGAAATGACCAAGGCAAAAGCCCTTACAAAAAGCCAAAAAAAGGCACAGAAAGAAAAAAAAGAATAGGTAGAGGATTAGTCCTCATTCTTTCTCTCTAGGTCTTGCATGACTTGAGCTGCCTCATAGGCCATCTTGTTCTCCTCAGCCTCTTGCTGGTGCGCCCTTTGATCCTCCTGGTCCTTAACATTGTTGATGTTGTCCTTTGCGGTGTCGACCCCCATTCTGACTTCTTCCTTGTCTTTGCCATCCTCATCATCCTTCATAACTCTGTCTTTGATCTAGCCCGTTAAGGATATGATGTTGCTGTTAATGAAGCTTAGCATCGAAATCATCTGATTCGAGAGATTATGATTGTAGATTTCGAGGGTGTTGATCCTTCTCTCCGCTAGACTAAGCCTCTCACCATTGTCATCTCTTTTATCAGAGTTCGCTCCATTCCTATTATTCTCCATATGACCCACCTGCTCTTTAACCTCCTCCAGCTCATGGAAAAACCACTTGATTGATCTGAAGTTATCAATCATGCTATTGCAGGCATTGTCCAAGAGATTCAGCCCATTTTCCCTAGCTTTGTCCGAAATAGCCACAATAGCTAGGTCAATGAGTTCTTCAAGCCTCGTCTCTTCTTGGTTATCCACAAGGACCTACGAGATCATGGCCTCTCTAAAAATACCTATTTTTGAGGTCTTAACTTTAAATTTTTTCCAAGCTTTCCTCCTATTATTTACTTGCACCTCCCCACCCTCAGTCTCAGAATCCAAATTTTGTTCCTCAGGTTGTGCATGAATATGGATAGGTGAAAGAGGTAGCGAAGACATGTCCCATTCTTGTTGCATAATCTCATCCTCCAGACCCTCCCTCTTGCATTTCTTCCCTCCTTGATCCTCCTTAATTTCCTCCTACATCTCCATTTCCTCCTCTTTCATCTCCACATCCTCCTCCTCATCATTGTCATCCTTCACATCTTTCACAAGATGCTTCTGCGGATGATCCCTAGGACTTTTTCTGCTGGGGGTGATGGAGGAAGGCGAGTTCTTGACTTGATGGGTGGCTTTTTTATCAACGAATGAAATCATGTCATCCTCAGAGTTAAAGCTTTGAATGTCATCCGAGTCTGAAGAGTAGCTAGAGCTACCAGAGGTCACATTCTCAGTCTGAGGGGGATCCTTTCTTATAGTCTGAGCCTTAAAATGCTCATAAATAAGCAACAGGAACCCCGCATGCAATGCGGGCTTATCAGAGGGCTTCTTTTTGTAGCTAACCACCGCCTTGCTCAAAGAAGTTAACAAGGAAAAAGGAAAAGAAATTTTATGGCTGTGCCGAAAATGATTCAAAAGAAAAAAGTGGTGGGTACGAGCCCTATCAAACCTAGGGTCCAAAGTAATATACTCTATAACAGCTCTCAGAACATACCTCCATAGTTTATTCATGGTATCAGGAACATAGTACGTGTCAATCTTCTTCAGGGCTTTTAGTTCCTTCTCATCCTTAACAAAATCTCGCACAGCATTAGCCAAGAGCTTCTTGTCCCTGAAAAACTTAAAACCCTCAATCAGGATTTTAGCAATGGTCAAAATCACCTCCTCAGTGATCATGAAAGAAACCCCATTCACCTTCACTCTACCATCCTTCCATGAACCAATCATACTATTAGTCACCTCCTGATCAAAGCCATGCAATTTCGTAATGTATCTAGTAATCCTGTCCAAATCTAGCTGCTCCCAAACTTTGTCACTGCTCTTCCATTTCTCAATTTTGCCCACTGGCTCCTTTCTACACCTTTCACCAACCATATCTATACTCTGCGCACCCTCAATTCTCATATGCACCTCGCACTACAACAGATTGGATCCTCTGTGACTAAGTAGAATGCAAAAAGAATTAACCCTTCCGTTGCTTCTATTGTAAATGTAATAAACAACCCACAAAGCGTGTCGACTAGTCTATCATAAATTGCAACAATTACAATTTCCCATGCTAACTTTTTGGGAAGTGCCCTTTCCCCTTAATCCATTCATACTCATAATTGCAAGTTGATCTTCTCCATACTTCCTTGGATCTTGTCCAGATCGATCAAGCTTTTAAGATCCACCGGCAAAGTATTTCCGAGATGCCATGTCATAATTTGGCTTGCGCCGACCCCAATATTTGCAACTTGTCAGCGATCAGGTTAGCTTCCTAGAAAATATGAGTGACGTGGACTCTACTGAATTTGGCGAGTCTCATGGGTTTCATCAATAAGATTCGCAATCGACCATGATGGTTGAGAGTTTCCATTAATACATTTTATTATGTTGTTTGAATCCCCTTCAAGCCAAAGATTAGTAACTCCAATTTCAAAAGCCATTTTGACAGCATTTCACGCAGCATTCGCTTCCACAAAGTGGTTGGTTTGATAACCTAGCGGGAGGGAAAAAGCCACAATCCCATCTCCATTTCCATTCCTTATTATGCCTCCACTTCTCGAGGAACCAGGATTTCCCTTGGATGCTCCGTCAAAGTTGGCTTTATGCCATCCTTCCGGGGGGAGAAGCCATTTGGCTTCCTATCTTTTCATCTTTCTATCTTTTGCCTTCTCTTTTTTTCTGCCACCTAATTCAATATCTCCCCCTTTCCTTACTGAATAGTTTTCCTTTATGTTTGCAAAAAAATTCTTTCCTATCACTATAGTCGGCTCCTCTTTATCTCTGAAGATTCTGTTATTTCTCTCCTTCTAGATGCTCCAACAAAAATGAGGCAGGATCTGGGAACTTAATTCTTGAAGTTCAGACCCATTGAACATAGACTTCTATTGATAGAAGAGATCCAGGAGGTTAAAAGGCACACACCAACTGAATCCAAAGTATTGGGTGAGGGAAACCCAAACCTCCCTAGAGAAAGAGCAATGAATGAACAAATGATTTCCAGTCTCCATCTAATCTTTACATAACTCACATCTGCTAGGCATAAAATGACCTATTTTAATGAGGTTATCCTGGGTATGGATTTTGTCCTATAGAGCCAGCCAATAGGACATATTAAATTTTGGAATGAGGCCAAGAATCCAAGCCCTCGACCAAGGAGGAATCTCTTTTAATCTCCAAAGGGCCGAGTACCTAGAGGCAGTAGTATATTGCCCATTAGCATTATCTCCCCGGACCAACTTGTACCTGTTGTTATTTAGGGCCATAGAGTTAAGCATAATCATAATAGGGTTAAGATCTTCAAAGATGACAGAAAGGTCTATCCATCCGTGGTCATTCCTATAGTTACTAACTTTCTGCCCAAAATAGTTGATGCAGTCATTCATCCAGACCTCATAGATGGGGTTGTTCATAAGGGGGCCCTGAATGAGGCAACTATCAGACCAGAACTAGATATCCTCCCCATTTCCCAGTTTCCAAGAAACTCTAGAATTAGCCAGGTCTCTGGCTTTTAAAAAACCATTCCAAACAACAGATCCTCTTGGGATATCTTTGTTGAAGAGGGTAAATTGTTTAGAGGGTCTCTTAATATACTTGTTATTCATAATGTCTCTCCATTCCCCTGTGCTGCTAAAGATATGCCATATTTTCTTAGCCAAAAGAGCCTTGTTAAGGTGAGTTAGCTTCCTAATGCCTAGACCCCCATATTTCTTTGGGAGGCAAACTTTTTCCCAAGCAACAAGAGGATACCTTTTATTCTTTTCAGCCCCCATCCATAAGAAGTCTCTCTGAATTATTTCCATTCTCTCAGCAAATTTCACAGGGATCACAAAGAGGCTCAAAGCATAGATAGGCAAGTTTTGAAGGGTGGATTTAACCAGTTGGCATTTTCCAGCTTGGCTAAGAGAGGCCCCTTTCCAACCAACCAGCTTCTTACTAAATCTATCCATAATGCCATTCCAGAAAGAATCAGGAGGGTTCGTGCCCAAAGGAAGCCCAAGATAGGTAGAGGGAAGCTTCCCCACATTGCATCCCAAGATTCTGGAGATTTTCTTATGTTTGTCCTTAGGGGTGTTGATAAAGAAAATAGAGCTCTTATCCTAGTTGATGAGCTGCCCTGACGCTCTGGAGTAGATATCCAAGATGTCCTTCATAGCCTTAGCCTCCTTAACAGAAGCCTCCCCTTCAATTATGGTATCATCAACAAATTTTTGATGAGAAAAAGGGGCACTTATAGAAGAAGGTTTAAAACCTTTGATTCTCCCTTCCTTCTTATACTTCTCAATAAGTATGCCTAAACATTTTGCCAAGATAATGAAGAGAATAGGCGAAAGAGTATCCCCCTGACAAAGGCCACGAGAGGGTTTGAAAAAATCAGAGGGGGATCCATTCACTAAAACTGTAAGAGAAGAAGTAGACACCAGCTGAGATATTAGCTTACAAGTTTTGTCATCAAACCCAAAAGCCTTGAGCACTCTATGCAGGAAAGACTAGTCGACCCTGTCATAGGCTTTAGAAAGGTCCAGTTTAAGTAGCATCCCTTCTCTTTTTCCCACTTCCATAGAGTGAATCACTTTATGCACCATCATTATGGAGTCTAAAATTTTTCTGCCCCGGACAAAAGCCAGTTTACTAATGAGAAATAATCAATGGGAGGAGTTTGAGCAGCCTAGAAGTAAGAACCTTTGAAATAATCTTATGGAAAGAATTGCAAAGACTAATAGGTCTAAACTTGTCCAAGGAATTGGCTCCAGGAATTTTAGGAATGAGAACTAAAAAATTTGAGTTAATCTCCTTAAGAATGCTTCTAGCCCTAAAGAATTCTTGAACAGCCTGAACCACATCCTTCCTCAAAATAGGCCAAAACAATTGGAAAAATAAATAAGGGAAGCCATCAAGGCTAGGGGATTTATTAGCTGGCAGAGAGAAGAGAGCTTCTTTAACTTCTGTCTCAGAGGGAATGGCATGAAGCAGTTTATTATGGTGAGGAAGGATGACCTTAGGGATACAAGAGACAATTTCACCCTGATCCACTTTGGAAAGCAAAGGATCCCAAGACAACAAGGAAGAGAAAAAAGAAACAGCCTCAAATGATATTTCCTCATCCTTGGTCAGCAATCCCTATCCTTTCTTTAAACCTGTAATTCTATTGTTTGTACGGTGTTTTAGAGTGGTGAGATGAAAAAACTTCGTATTCCGATCTCCCTCTTTGAGCCAATTTACCCTAGATCTTTGTCTCCAGAACTTCTCCTCTTTACTGATAATATTGTGTAAATCTGATAGGATAGACAACTCAACCTCCCTATTTAACTCGTAATACCCTTCCTCCTGAATTGAGGTTTGGATAGTAGAAAGATTGTTGGTTAGGATTTCCTTCTCAAAGAAAATATGGCCAAAATTAGACTTGTTCCAAGCTTTAACCATCCTTTTAACATTGCTAAGTTTTCTTGCTACCTTGTACATAGCTGTGCCTTCCACATCAATACTCCACTAGAGCTTAATATTGTCTAAAAGGTTAGGGTGGGAGGTCCACATTTTTTTCAAAATGAAAAGGGGGAGGCCTTTTGGGACCTATAGGAACAACTGAAAGGGAAATAAGGGAGTGGTCAGAACCCACTCTAGGCAAAATAGCTAATTTGCAAGAGGAGGTCTTCAGCCAATCGAGATCGAATAAGAGCCCTATCCAGTCTGACCTGAATACAGTCCTGACCAATGAATTTATTTGACCAAGGCACCTCCCATGAGGTCCATATCCAAAAAATTTAGACCATTAATGAAGTTTGCAGGGTCAGTTTTGCTTTCCCAGTCTGGAGGAAAACCTCCCTTCTTCTCCTCATCCAATAGTGGCGTATTAAAGTCACCCATAATAATTCCTTTCTTTAAATTGTTTCGCTACACTAGACTTCAAGCTCTGGTCTAGTAATTCTTTCTTTCTCTCTTATTGTTAGGAGCATATAAGTTCATCAAGAACCAGCAATCATTGGAAGGGAAATGAAAAACTTTGCACAAAAGAATATTACCATCATTGTAGATCGCTTCCATTCTAAAAAATTTGGTATTAAAAAGGGTTAGCAGACCCCCAGAGGCACCATCAGAGTCCGAAGCCTCCCCACTCATCAAGTTGCTAAACTTAATCTTCTCCAAAAAATCCTTTTTCATCTTAGTTTCCTGGATCATCAAGATGTCTGGTCTCTGATCTCTGATCAGGTTCCTGATAATTTCTTATTTATGGGCTCCATTAAGGCCCCTAATATTCCATGATATGATCTTCATGATTAATTCTTGGAACACTCCTGAAGAGTTTTTTGGCATCCATTCGCCAAGCTTCTTCTGGTCTCTTCATCTCTAGCTTCCTTCTCAGATTTTTTGCCTCTTTTGGCCACTGAGCCCACATCTGGTTTGCAACTGCTTCTAGTCTCTATCGAAGAGGCTTGAGAAGGTCCTCTAACCTTTTTCTTCCTGGGCTTTGGGGAAAGAAGAACTTCACCCTTCATGCCAAAATTCAATGACCTGCAAGCCTTAAGGGCAGTCTTAGGGTTGGTTGGAAGAACCTGCCACTGGTCCAATTCCTTAACCAAAAAATCCAAATTTCTTGTGTTGGTCCCTCCAGCTAAAGAGGAGACAAGATTTTCCTTTGGGTCTTGATAGATGATAATATCCCTATTAACTCTATCATTTTCCACCTCTAAGGGAGCCGGGGCCAGCCTACCCTCAAAAAGTGGAGACCTTAACAGCACCACCACCTGAGCAGCCTGCTGTGGGGATTTCTTTCCTTCCTCAACTCTAGAATCCAACCTTCCCTCTACCAGAACACCCTCAGTTAGTTGGGATTGAACAATAGTTTGCTTCTCCCTAAAGACAAGAGAGGAGATCGAGGCCAACTTCGACAACTCAACCAACTTCGACAACTCAACTTGAGGACCCGTTTTATCTTCTATGCCCTGAGGCAAAGTTGATTTAGACGGTAGCATTTGATTTACCTTTGTTGAAACTTCGTCCTCCTTGATATTCACCAAAAGTGGACCCTTTTGGCCCTAGATGGTGGTCTTTTTTCTCCAAATTTTCTTGACCCTAACAAGAGAAGCCACAGAGGGATTCTTAGAATAGTTACATCAATAGAAATGGTTTAATTTTAGTTGCTCTTTAGGACTACCTTGATTAACCATTTACCTTTCCAATTTTCTATTTTTTTAATCTATTTTCTCTAATACAGGAAGCCAATATTTTGTTTCCCTTAAACTTTTTTCAAGTTGAATTCCTAAGCATTTGCAATGGAAAGCACCTTTCTTGAATCTCATTAATTGGCATATACTATCTTCTAGATTTGGAGTAGTATTTAAGGGGGTGGGGGGGATTGGATTTGTCTTCATTAGCTTTCTAACCAAAGGCTTCCATATATATAGTGATGATTTTTTGGGAGTTGTGGCCTTCTTCTAGGGGACTTTCACATGAGGATAGTGTCATCCGCAATTGGTTGATGTGAAATTCTAGACATACCTTCCACGGCTAAGGCTCCTTTAATGAGGGACTACTCTTGAGTTGTCTAATACTTATCCCAAAGGCTTCTTCCATAATAATAAATTTAGGAAGGGAGATATCGGATCTCCTTGCCTTATTCCTAGATTGAAATATTGAAGAAACTTTCTAGAGTTTCATTGATGAGGAGAGATGTTTTTCCTGTACCCATACAATTGAAAATGAGATTAATCCATTGATGTGAGAAATCAAATACTTTGAGAGATTTACACAAAAATCTCTAGTCTACCTTATCATATGATTTTTGTATGTCCAACTTCATGAGTGTACATGCTTCCTTATTAGATTGGGAAAAGTGGATCACTTCTTGATTTATAATAATAGCACTTAGAATCGATCTATTAGGCATGAATTATGTTTTCTCTTCTAAATTGAGCTTAAGAAAAACTACTTTGAGTATGTTAGCTAGGGCCTTAGTTAAAATTTTATATATGATATTACATAGTGCAATAGGACGATAATCTCTTGGTTCTACATGATTGACTTTTTTAGGAACAGGAGTTAAGAAAGTATTATTAATTTTTGCTAACAGTGACCCTGTGTTCCTAATGGCTTCAATTGCTTTCCATAAATTGTCTTCTAATATGTTCTAGCATTTTGAAAAGAGGAAGACTTAAAATTCATCTGATCTTAGGGACTTATTTGGATTTACGTTTAAAATAGGTATTTTATTTTCCTCTTTTGAGACAGTCATATTTAAGAATTTATTGTCCTCATTTGATATTAATTTTGGAATGGTATGTAACAATGGTTCTTTGTTCTATTAAGTTGGAATATTCATAAGTATTAAGAATGTTAGTATAGTAGTCTACAAATGTTTTTTCTATCTATTTTGGATCTTCTATAACATTTCTTTTGCCGTCTTTATTTTTTGATATTCTGTTAATATTTATATTATTGAAAGTACTATTATGAAAGAATTTTGTATTCTGAACCCCACATGATAGCCAGATTTCCCTTGATTTCTGCTTCCAAAAGATTTCTTCTTTTTCTAGTATAGATTCTTGTTTTGATAGTAATTATTTTTCTTTTATGTATTTGTTATTGTCTAGTCCTTCTTTTATGATTTTTTCATTAAGTTTTTTTAATTCTTCTTCTATTTCTAATTTTTTTCTTTGAATATATTCTTAAAGTGATGTTCGTTCCACCTTAGTATGTTTTCTTTTAATATCTTTAATTTGGATATAAAATAGAACATTTTGGATCCTTCTAACTTCCCTTCTAACCACCATTGTTTAATGAGTGTCATAAACTTCTCATCTCGGAACCACATCTTTTTGCATTTGAATGAATTTCTAGATAGTTTGTGTTGTTCTGATATTTCTAATCTGACTGTGAAGTGATCTGATTTAGCATTTGGGAGGATAAAGGATTGCACACAATGTTCAAAATCTATAAGATCCCCTCTAAATATAAATTTTTCCAAGTCCTTCCACAATTTGATAGAAATCTTGTCTTTTGTTATACCATGTATAGAGACCATTTGTAAGGGAAAAATCAATTAGACTTTCTTTGATGATCCAATTTCTAAATTATGTCATGACTTGGGAGGTTATTTGAGAGCCTCCATGTTTTTCTTCAGGATTTAAAATATCATTAAAGTCCCCACTAATCCAAAATAATTATTAAGGATTACTATTTATAAAGGTACTTATTTCATACCATAGAGCTTTCTTACTGGCTATTAGTGTGGGTCCATATACATTGATTAGCACAAAATATAAGTCCTCTTTATAACTTTTAATTCTTTCTCTCATCTAGTTTTTGTTTGATGGCCATCTGTTGTATTCAATTTTTCTTGGATCCCAAATAATACCAATACCTCCCAATGCACCCTCAAACTCTATCAGATCAATTTTCCAAACCCCAACTTTCCTACTTAATTTGACTCCTCCTGATTTGCTTAGTTTTGTTCCTTGATTAATATTACTTCTTATCCAAATAAGGTTAGGTTCTGCTTTAGTAAGCATTTTTTATTATGGGCATTTTATCCCCTAACATTCTATGTAGTTAACTTCATTTCTCTGTGGGAAGGTGCTTCTGCTTCCCAGCTTTAAGAATTTCATGGATCTTCTTTTGATTCTTTGCTTTACCAGTTCTTGTTCCTAACTCATCATGTATTTTCCTTCTTATTTTCTTATTTTTTTTACCATAGTGAGGATAATTTATGCCTTCTAGATTGCATGCTAGTCCAAGTGAATCAATATTATCCTTTGCATTGTTTATATTATTTTCTACTATATCATCTTCAATTTCTTCCTCTTCATCTCTTATTTCTTTGAAGATTTTACTGCTTAAGTTAGATTTAGCTCGAGGTGCTATCTTCTTAATTTCTTTTGATTTGTGTTTTCTTTGGCTTGTTGATTCATATTGATTTGGATTTAGATTTTCTTACACTTTGAATTCCTCCCATAATTCCTTAGAATTATCCTTATTGATTTCTCTACCAAAAAGGATTTTTCCTAAAACTATTTTTGTTCTATTTTCTACTATGTATGAATTCACTTCCACATGGATTCTATTGTATTCCCTCTCTTCCTTGTTCTCTTGACCTTTTCCAAATATATTTAATTCAAAGTGGTCTTTCCCATATTGAGGAGTTTACCAAAATTTGTAAGATTTCTTCTTGGATTTTTCTTATAGAAGTTTGTTAAAATCAATAATTTGCAATTGTTTTATATACCGACCATTTTGGAAGGGTTGTTGGGTCAGCCAACCTAGCACCATCTCATATTTTTAGATTTATTTTAACCTTCTCTTAGATTATCCCTATCTAAATTTCAAAGACTCCTTGATTTCTAAATTTAAGAGACTGACAAATGATGTGATTTTATATGAATGCACTATAAAACATGAGCTAATGTAGGATTCTCATTTTCTTGGAGATGTTTTAAAATTTCATGTTATTGTCACATTATATATTATGATGTGGCTACTAAAATTTTATTTACAAGCAATGAACCTTTCAAACAAATTGCTATAGAAAAATTGGAAGTGATTTGAAATTTCTACTTAGAATCTTAAGAAACACAAATTTAGAGTGTTCAACTATGATCCTCTCCCCTACAAAGATTAGCTAGCCATTGTACAATGATGATATGCCTAAATCAATAAATGGTAAAATAATCAATACCCTTCTTATTGAAGTGAATAATGTTCTATGGTAATCTTCTTACAATACTTTTTACTAATTCTTATGTTGATATTTTTGAAAAGAAATTCATAGGAAGATTTTTTGTATTATTTTTACTATTCTTTTGACTGAGGTCAATTATTTGCTAAGACTATCTTTTTTACATTGTTTTTAAATAAATTTTAGTTGTTTATTTTTAAAAGATAATTTATGAAGACATTTGTTTCGAGTCTTATTATAAGGAACAAAAAGATATAGCAAACCTCTTATTAATATTTTTTCTAATGCCTTATTCCTATTGTCAGGACCTCCTTTTCTTACTTATGTGGAATTGTATATGAAATATTTTTAATGGCTCCATATAATTGGAACTGGAATTTAGGGAAACATGCACATCAAATATAATGTTAGTTGTTGATCTATTGATTGCAAGCTTTTTTTCTTTATGTGTTATAATCATACATTCCATTTTTAAGGTAATAGTCATTACAAGTGACTAGAATAGCTAGATCTTACTAGAATAAATAGATTAAGTTTCAGCTAGGGATTGAATGATGGATGTCATACTTGTATAGCTTGTTTTATCCTTACCTAGATTTTCCCCCAATTTTCCTTTCTCTTTTCCTATCTAAACTGTCCTTGCTTCATTCATTTGAGGGGAACCAGAGAAAACAAACAATTAAGATAAAATCTTTGACAGATTTTGCAAAAATCAATATTTACATTAGTAATATTAATATTATAGAATAATTTTGGTTATTTTGGAAAGTTATTGGGTATTCCTTTCTCTACGAATGTGATCACCTTCAAAAAATTGTAAACCTCTTTCAAAATTCCATTCTTGAATTATCATATTTATATTATCTCTCTCTTTCTATGGTGTGTGTGTGTGTGTGATCTTTATCTCTTTATTACCTTATTTTCTAGAAATTTATCGATATACGAATGTTCATCTTTGTCCCATAGTTTCAATATAATTTGAGATGAAATAATTCTAGAATTGAAACTATTCAACACTATTTTATAAGATTTGTCTCTATGTATGATTAGAGTCTCAGGAGTTCTAATTGAAAACATTTTATAAAAGACTCCTTTCATTAGAATATTATGATTCACGTTGGCACTGTGACATCTACCATTGGTCTAGAACAAAAAAATTAATTAAAACTATATCACCAAAAATTATTTGATTTATCAGAGTGTGACATGACTTTGTACTTTTACTCATCAAACCTATTTTTTCTAATTGAATGCATAAATTATTATTATAATCTAAATGTATTACAAATGACATAGGAGTTAAGATTTAAAAACTTGAAATTTATTTCTTTATTTCATAGGTAAAAGGTCATGAGGCCCAAGATTGTGTTTAGATTTAAAAAATCATTTGATCAGAGATGGATAGGTACATCGATATCTCACAATGATTTATCCAATTTTAGTATATGTTTTTTATTTCTAAATTTATAACTTTGCTCTTGATACTTCATTGTGAATATAACCTGAAAATTAAACTTGGCTACAATCAAGTTGTTAGAATGAAAAGAAGCATGCTTCATAATCAAAATTGAAACTTATATCCTATTAACTTTAATTTTAAAATCAACTAGTATATAAGGAAAAATTTTGAATAACCAAATTTTTTTTGCTTATTACCATTAAACTTTCATGATATTAACTAAATTTAACATGTTTATTTTTACAGTAAAATTTCTAAACCAATTTCACTTCTAAAATACGTATCTAACTTATACTTATCATATTAAAGCTTTTCGTATCAGAATCTCTTCTCCATCTGCTCCTTTGTTAGTGAGATTATTTGTTTCTCTATTACCTTCCCTATAAATATGTTTTATGATTATTTCTTTGAATTGATCAACAATGGCTAGGGCATATTCTAGTTTAGAATTAAGGGTCTAGTTTGGGGTCTTTATTTTTCTTAATGCATTTAGGATAATTTGTGAGTCTTCTTTGATAACTAATTTATTAATACCTATCTCTCTACTTAGATTGAAGCCTTCTATCAAGTCCTCCAATTCAGCTAAGTTATTAGACACTATTCCTAAAGGTTTGGGACATTTAGTTAGGCACGATCTATTATGTGAACAAATAATGCATCCTAAGCTTGTCGGTCCTAGATTACCTCTAGAGGCCCTATCAGAATTAACTTTGACCATCATGTAGGTGGAGGTTCCCTTTTACATTCTTTCTAAGTGATCTTGTTAGATTTTTTGTATATCATTGTGGGTTAATTAGTTTGAACCATTTTTAATGCATATCTACGTCCCAATCTAAAAAGGACCTTACTCCTTATATGAGTTTCTGAGATTTTTGTTAGCTGTCTTAATAATACAAGCCTCCAATTTATTAGAAAGGGATGTTAGATCCATTTTTTCATTACAAAAATTATTCTATTCCTTTCTTTCCATAATTCCCATGTGGTAGTATGGAAGGGGATATTATCCATAAATTATTATAAAACTTAGAAGAACCAAGTTTTGGCCAACTTTATAAAAAAAATTAATAGATTATGATGGAATGTGGTTTGCCAATTTAACCAATACCATCAATTCTTAACAAAGGGATAGTCGTAAAGTATTCAAAAAATTTTAATTCATTTTTGCAAAGTGGGCATCCAGATGATCCTTCAAAACTCATCTTGGTAGACCTATATGTCGTTAGAATACTCTTTTGAAGAGCATCCCAAAGGAAGATACCTGATTTCAGAAGACATGTCAAATCCCAACATACATTTAGAGGGATGTCAATCTTATCCTATTGATGAAAATTTATTATCTTTTCATACCCTAGCTTGATTTTATAATTTTCGTCTTTTGAGGCTCCCCAAATTAATTTATCTTCCCTATCTTTATGATTTATCTATCTACTTTTTTAAAATTAATTTAAAATGTACTTTTCATGTCATGAATGTGGAGTCTCATATAGGGCTTTCCATTTCCATCATCTGTTGGTATCAGATTGGTTTTGACAATTGAGTGTCAACACACTTAAGAAATTTCTAAGTTGATGCCAAGTATAATATAGATGTTAAGCCAGAAATTCAATAGGTTTCGAGTTATTCAAGTGTCGAGCAAGTTTCAAGTGTCAAGTGATAATTGATGTCGAGCTAGTATATGTGTCAAGCAAAGTATAGGTGTCGAGCAAGATAGAGTTACTATAGGAGCCGAGCAAGATAGAATTCCTATATGTGTTGAGCATTTGAAATCAATAAGTGTCAAGTAACACAGAATCAGCATAAGTGTTTGTGCCTTCACAAACTCAGATGTAAATCATTTTTGAGCCGACTAAAGATGAATCTTGAAGGATCTAAAAGATAAGATTGAATCAATTACATTCCCTATGTAATCAGCATGCAACCTATCAGAAAAATGGAAGGAATTGAGCGAGAAAGATGGATAAATCTCAATCGTAGATTCATACCTAACCCTAAGTCATGAAACCTTTTTAAGGAGGTTGAGACCCCATAATTTAGAGAGTGAGAGTCATCATATGGATTATATGGAATGCATGAGAGAATGCTAGTAAAAGTTTTGAAGGAAGTGAAAGGGGTGTAAAGACTTAGAGGAGGAATAGCATTGCAAAATCAAGTTGATTGGAATAGAGTATTGGCACTTTGAATAGTGTTATATCAAATCAAGAAGGATCAGATCAGATTGGATAGAACAAGGATCTATGATCAGCAATTGAAGATTAAGTAAATCTTCCCACTTGTAAATTCCAACACTTGGTATCAGAGTTGAGTTCTCACAAGGAGAAGCCTTACAGCTCGGAGAAAAAGATCTAGAAATGGATGTCTACAAACTTGAAAAGATCATAGAGAACTAGGAGATTGAGATACAACTCATTCTGCATTCTTTGGAAGAAGCTAGGAAGGAATTGAGGAAATCCATAAAGAGAAGAAAAGAAATCACCATAGCTAAGAATGATACATAGTACAAGGAGATTGACACCTCAAAGTGTTTGCTAATGGAGATTCCAAGGAGTTTGATGTAGTAATAGAAAATTTGATGCAGAAGAATAGAGCTCAAGCAGAAGAAATCAAAACTCTTAAGATTGAACAAGAATCTCAAGCCATGATGCTTTGTGCAATGACTGAACAGAAGAAAAGAGCCATTGAAGATAAGGGTATGATAGAAGATGACAAGAGAAACCTTTCTGATAGATTGGAGGAAAAGTCAATTGAGCTTGCAAGAATTTCCAACATGCAGCTAAACACCCTAAGCTAGATGATGAATGCCCATCATGAGCTAAATGTTAAGGACATTGAGATCTCCACACTGAAGATGTAAAATGAGCAACTACAAAATGACTTGAAAAGAGAGAAGGAAATTGTAGAAAGCTTCAACAAACCTAATGAAGCTATTAAGTACTTTGAACATCTACTAAAATCACCAAGATCTAGTAATGACACTTTAGGACTAGGATACACCAGCACTAAAGAAGGTGAGTCATCAAAGACTGCAAAAGAAAGATGTGACAGATGTAAGAACACAAAATCCACTTGTTTTTTTGTGGTAAAAAGGTTAATACCTCTAATGTGTGTAGGAGCAAGAACACTAATCAGCATGACAAACCTAAAAATATGGGTCACTATCACAAGTGCAATAAGAAAGGTCATCAGGCACATGACTACGAGATTAGAACCATCAGGACACCAAGATTTGAAGGCTAATGCTACAATTGCAAGAAGTATGGACATAGAGCTTTTGAGTGTAGATGAAAGTCTATGTAGACACCTAACCAACCAGCAAGGTCAAATAATCATGGACGTCATTACAATTGGGACTACAACACTAGGCATAGTTGTCACTACTATCAAGAGTATGGACACATCCCTAAAAATTACATAAGAACACATTTTAGAGGAAGCTATAGCAGATGTTTGAGCAAAACTACATGCTTCAGTTGTTTGAAGACTAGTCACATTAGTAAGAACTACCCAACAAGGTCAAAGGCATCCAGCTCAGAGTTCAACAAAGGAAAAGGAAAAGTTGATGTTGAACACATAAGAGGAGAAATGAATAAAACATGGAAGAAGAAAGATGGAGGTAGCACATCCAATGAAGAGATCACTTCACCCAAAGGTCAAGTGGTCACACTTCATCCAACTAAACAAAAGAAGGTATGTGGAAGTGATATACAAAGCTTTATCATACATCAGTTCCTAGATAAGTAAGTACTGAAAAGGATAGATCAGCATGAATAGAGATGCAAATTTAAAACTTCAAGTTTTCACAAGTGTTGCCAAGTAAGAAAAGTTATCCTCAAATGTCGAGTAAAATCCTAGTATATGTCGAGTTGTCTGCCAAAGTCAGTAGAAGTCAAGTGATTAGTTGTAGCCAAGTTAGTAGTGGATGTCGAGTGAAGGGAAATTTGTATTGAAGCTAATAAGGGAAACTCTAGTGTATGTCGAGTGATTGAAAAGACAATGGAAGCTGAGTAAAGCAGAATTACTTAAGGAGCCGAGTGGACAATTGTAAGTGCACCAAGCATTAAATGCTATGAAACAAGGGTGTATGATCACATTTTGAATCATTTTTCACTATCGTGAGAAAGGAGCAAGGACAAAGAAAAGCACAGAATGATTCCCAAGTAGAAATCAAGCATTTGAATATATTTCAACACAGAATCAACACAGTTTCTTTGAATTCAAGGTATTTTACTTGTGTCGAGCTACATAGTTTCAAAATTTCTTCGTGTTTAAACTCTAGTTTAAAGAAATGGCCTCCAGCTCTAGAAAACCTCACGATAAAGAGCCATTTGAAGTCTAATAAGTGAGTACTAAAGTCAAGCAACTTGATTTCATACCTATCCTTGAAGTTGCATACAAGAATGACCTAGCTGAAGCCTTATCTATAATTCCTCCTAAGGTTGTAATGGTTCAAGATGTTAGGAGATGTTATAACTATAAAATAGGTGTTATTAGAAACATGGAAATCAGGGAGGCATACAATAAATTGTGTGAAAATGGGGTCCTGAAAGAAGAATTCCAAATTGTTGAAAAGAAGGGCTTAACCTGTGCCCTAGATTTTCCTACCATGTTCAAAATAGAATGGATCAGAATTGTGTTGAGTAAGATACATGATGGTAGTTTGTGGTTAGAAGATGGGCCAATTAAAATATCAAAAAGGACTATACATAGGGTAATAGGGTATCCAACCCTAGAACAGCCTAAAACCCTAAGGAGTGACTCCAAAGAAGCTATTGAGAAGAATAATAGAGCTAAGTGGAAAAAGAGAGGAATGACCATTGATACCATTAAGGATCCTCTTGTTGATTTTGTTATCAAAGTCATATCCCACAAATTCTACCAATCTAGTAGACTCAATAGTGTTCCCTGTATTGCAATAGATGTTGGTTATAAACTTGTTAAAAAGGATCATACTTATGATCTAACTAAACTGCAACTACAACAAATCAATGAGAATTTGGGAGCTATAAGAAGAACAAAGGGAGCTCAATGTAAGTTTGGACCAATTTTGATATGTATATTCTTCTATGTACAAAATGAATTCCCTTCTCATGGAAAGATAAGTTGGAAGACAAATAGGTCCATAGTAGCCCAGGTAAATGAATACATAGAACAAATGGGAGCCAATTTTGAAACAATCATGACCAGCTATTTTGAAGATTTCAAGAAATCAATGAAACAAAGACTTAGGATTCCAATCTCACTTGTGGAACAACATATAAATGATATTTTTTTTCTTGTTGATATTGATTACACCTACATCCAAGCAGCCATACCAAGGGTAAGATGGCTTAGGCCACTTGGTTATGAGATAAATATTGATGAGACATCTGCAACAATAACAACACTACTTGTAGAGGAAGTAAATAAAAGTTCCCAACACTTTGGTACTTATGATGTTGTTAGATCCAAGGTGGATATGGAATTAAAAATTGCCTCAACATTGAGGAAAAAGGACAAATTGGTCAAGAAGCTTAAGGCCAAATTTGGAGAAGGGGTTGCAAAAGTAGAGGAAGAAGATGATGATGAAGAGGAAGGTGAAGATGAAGAGAAATAGGGCTAGGATCCATTAGCACTAACCCAAGGCATGGATGAAGATGTTGAAGAACAAGAAGATGTAGAGGAAGAAGAGGAAGCACCTAAGGCAGAGCCAAAGAAGAGGAAAACATAGAAATAGCTTGTTGCATAGCCTAAAGGGAAGAAGAAAGCTAAACCTAGCCCAGCAAAACCCACCACAAGGGTAGATACAAGGGCTACAACAAAGGTGGCCAAGGAACAAGAAAAGAAGGAAGCCACCAAGCAGGGTGTAAGGAAACTTGGCAACAAAGAATATAACCGTTTCCACATAATCCATAATAGATCTGAAATAAATGCAGAATTAAAATCCACACGCAAGAGAAAAGACAACATACCCACAAAATGTGACACAAGATATACCCTGGGAAACCCTCATTGAGGGAAAAAACCAGCCTCCAAAAGCATCCATCATCATGTATTATTCAGCAAAAAATACCATTGCCATACAACCATGGAAGCCTTCATGGCCATAGCCATAACCGAGTAAACTATGTGAACAAGCATGAATCCACACATCCCATGCCATGCTTTCAACCTTCACAAATGCTCCCTTGGCTAACCTGTCAGGCCTTGTCCCGCTCGACTCTTGCCTTTTGTCTTCTCCTTGTCACTCTCTCTACAACAACTACCCTTGTGGCTGCTTATATAGTAGCATGTCCCAAAAAACCACCAAGTGGTATTACATAAGCCATGTGCTAAAACCATGTGCTACCTAACCCACTGACCCCACATTTAATATTGGGCATTTAATTCTTTTCCCCAATATTAAATAATTACATGTAATATTTTCACAATGTTACAATACAACTCATCAAGAATATTCCATGGGAATCTTTCCATGTTGCATGTCCATCTAGGTACAACATTACATAATAAAATAAAATAATAAAATAACAATATTATGCAATGTGTGCAACACCCATTATCTCAACACAGGGATGACCAACAGAGAAGAAGCAGAGGAGAAAATATGTGGCACCTCCTAAATCAGATGAGGAGAGGACAGAGTCTAATGATAATGGATAGTTTAGAGTGGTAAGTCAAACCACTAAATCTGATTTGGAAAACATTTGTGACAACGTTGGGGACAATGCAGACTTGTCAAGGCTTAAAGGCATTGATTTCAATAAGTTGACAAGAGAGGAGCAAAACGTGGTGGAAGAATCGATATACACCATGATGGAAAAGTTCAAGAATACTCCACTTGAACTGGATAATACTATTCCTAAGGAGCTATATTCAATTGTAGAAAATAAATGGCATTATTGCCTAAACATGGAAAAGGAGATAAGAGAGTCAACATTAGCTTATGTGATGTTTGAACTCACAAAAGGCCAAATAAGCAAGGCTAATAAGAAGCATGGGAGAAAATTTGCACCCAAGTATAGAGCCTTCACTATATTGTAGAATAAAATTGAAGATGTTGTGAAGAAGTCCACTCTAATGTGGAAAGTAATTTATGGGCTCACAACTGTAAAGGAAGGACAAGAATATCCCTTTGAGGGAAGAAACAATGATGAGGAAGAGGAAAATGATAAGGAGGAAGAAGGAGATAAGGAAGATGTTATAGTGGAGAAAGATACACAAAAGGTTAACATGGCAACTACTGAGGAGTAGCAATAGGAACAGAGTGTTCAAGACACACAATTGCTACCACCTAGTCCTCCACATGTAACACCCACACCTGTAGAGTCAGTAATTGTAAAGGATGTTCCTGACACTACTGGTCAGAACATAAACCCATTGACTGCAAAGGATCTTAGAAAGATCCTTTACCAGACTAATTTACAATCATAGATATGTACCAATCCAGTCTTGGTGAGTGTGGAGGAACTTCAAAAAATTGTAGTTGAGATTAAAAAGGAGAAGGTGAATCCACAAGAACCACCTTCACATATTCCAACAGCTATAAGTGGACAACCACAAGAGCAAGTAGCACAAGATGCATCTGCTAGGGTTGACACCATAGTCACAATGACTTCAACTACCAAGGAGCAAGCAGGACAAAAGGATATCTTTGTTCCTACAGCACAAATTCAAGGTGCACTCCCTCAGATCACTATAATTGATCAAGGCAGAACTAAAGAGGACAAGGAAGAGAACCCTAAGGAAAAGGAACAAGAGGCAATTCAAACATTGATAAATTTTCCTACTACAGGGACTCCCACTGGAACAACACAGTAGTTGAGCACTGATGTAGTAACACTGCAAATATCAGCACCAAGCTCCAGCTCTACCAAGGTAGCAAGGGCACTTCACTATGGAGACCCTACACTTGATGAGGAGATAGTCATTCCAAGATATAACTATAAAACTATGAATATTGATTAGATTAATGAAGTGCAAGAGGCACTAGAAAAGAAGAAGGAACAAGAGATACTTAGAAATGAGTATAAGTGAAGGCAAGCATTGATAGAAATTAAGGACATATTTCTAGATGCATTCAGCTTACAAGTACTGGGTGAGACAAAGCCCATAATGGAGCAATTATCCAACATAGTGGACCAGGTATAGAATGAAGACCTAGAGACCAATGCCAAATTGCTTGAATGGTCTGAAAAGAAATTCCAGATGAAGGTAAATGAGAAAATATCTGGTGAGATAGCACTTTCTCAAGTAGAACTGGCAAAGAAGATAGAGAAGGTAAAAGTGGTACTTGATAATATATTCTCACTATACTCCAAACTGTGTGATTCCTCATACTTCACACAAGAGACCAGCCAGAGGATATTGAGCTTGGAGAGGAATCTTAAAGTATCTAGCATGTAGCTACCAAAGATCTAGCTCAAAGTGAGAAGCACTTTGCTACAATGCTTCACACAAAAGGAATTAGTTGTACTCACAACAAATGAGGCAAACACCAAGGCCAAGCTAATACAAATTCTGTCTGCTATAACTCCTCACATGGAAGTTTTACACAAAGAACTGGCCTATGTAGAGAATGTCTTGAAGAAAGATCCCAATCTTTCTACATTGGAAGGCATAGTACACCTTGTTACAAAGATAGTCATCCAACTTAAAGCACTAGAAATTGCATTAGAAAATCGGGATGCTACTCTAAAGATCATTATGGAGGTAAACAAATCCTTTTTGGCTAAGTATTCAATTAATGCATAGAACGCTTTGACATAAGTGTCAAAAAGGGGGAGATAAAAAAATTTGAGGGAGATAATAATTTAAGATACCCAAAAAGGGGAGATAATAAAATTTTGAGTTTTGAGGAGGAGATAAAAACTGCAAGGGAAGATGTGAAAAAGGGGGAGCAAAAATATAGCAAAAATAGGGTAGACAAGGGAAGGAATGACAAGGCAGAGATAAAGAGTATCAGAATAATCAGCATGAGACAAATCTAGCATAAGGAGTTTTGGTTACAAAAATGGCACATCAACTCAAGGGGAGTTACAAGTTTTGTTACAATAAAAAATTTTGAACAAGTTTTTGAAATTTTATACATATGTCAAACAAGATGAACATGATACTCATAAAGATCATATTCATAATGATTAGTTAAGTGTTTTTGACACTCATGTCAAAGGGGGAGAGTGTTTGAGTGTCAACACACTTAAGATTTCTAAGTTGATACCAAGTATAATATAGATGTTGAGCCAAAAATTCAATAGGTTCCAAGTTATTCAAGTGTTGAGCAAGTTTCAAGTGTCGAGTGACAACTGATGTCAAGCTAGTATATATGTCAAGCAAAGTATAGATTCCAAGAAAGACAAAGTTACTATAGGAGCCAAGCAAGATAGAATTCATATATGTGTTGAGCATTAGAAATCAGTAAGTGTCAAGTAACACAAAATTAGCATAAGTGTTTGTGCCTTCACAAACTCATATGTAAATCATTTTTGAGCTAACGAAAGATGAATCTTGAAGGATCTAAAAGATAATTGAATCTATTACATTCCCTATGTAATCAGCATACTACCAATCAGAAAAATGGAAAGAACATGTAACCAATCATAAAAATCGAAGGAATTGAGTAGGAAAGATGGATGAATCTTAATCATAGATTCATACCTAACCCTAAGTCATGAAACCTTTTTAAGGAGGTCAAGACCCCATAATTTAGAGAGTGAGAGTCATCATATGGACTATATGGAATGCATGAGAGAATGCTAGTAAAAGTTTTGAAGGAAGTGAAAGGGGTGTAAAGACTTAGAGGAGGAATAGCATTGCATAATCGAGTTGATCAAAGCAGAGTATCAGCACTTCAAACAGTGTTATATCAAATCAAGAAGGATCAAATCAGATTGGATAGAACAAGGATCTGTGATCAGCAATTGAAGATTAAGTAAATCTTCCCACTTTTAAATTCCAACATTGTCCATATTTATTATCACTAATTTTAATTTTATAAGATCATTTACAATCTTATCCCACTGAGTTGAAAGAGTATTTTTAATGTTTATAGGTAGATTTACACTATCTAGACAAGGGAACCCATCCCATGAATCTTCCCAAAATGAAGCACCCCACCCTAAACCAATATCCCAAGTTAGGTTTTTAGCTATTAATGGGTAACAGCTCAACATAAAGTTCCAAATTCTTGAACCTTTTAGAGGATTAATAATTCTAAAAAAAAGATAGATGATTAAATTATTTTTAAATATTTATGATATAAAATTTTGGCCCATTTACTATTATGTCCTTTAAACATTCTCCAAATAAATTTTGCCCATAGTGCCTCATTTTGCCAACTCAAAATTTTTACGCCTAGGCCTCTAAATTCATTAGGTCTACATATTGTTTCTCATTCTATCAAAGCTTCTTTTTTCTTTTCTCTTGTTCCTTGCCAAAAGAATTTTTTAAGTTTAGAGTCTAGTTTTCTGTTTACACCTTTGGGTAGGGGAAGACATGACATGTGATATGTGGGGATGGCCAATAGTGCTACTTTGATCATAATTATTCTACCAACTTTAGTTAACCATTTCTCTTTCTAACTTCCCATTTTTTAATCCAATTTTTCTAAAATGTATCCCAAGATTTACTTTCTATAAGGTCTTTTTCAAGTTAAATAACAAGGTATTTGCATGGAAAGATTCCTTTTTTGAATTCCATTATTCTAAAAATTTCACTCTCTACTTTCTTCTTTGGTATTAATAAATAATATCTCTAATTTGTTACCATTTGCTTTTTGTCCTGATGCTTCCATATAATTATTTATTATTGCTTAAAATTTAAGCTTCTTCTAAAGTGCTTTCTCCTGGTAGTATTGTGTCATCTACAAATTGTTGATGTGTTATTTTAGGGACCTCAATTACTGTGACTCCTCTAATTTTCCTTTTAGTTTGAGCCTTTATTATAGCTTTTCCAAAAGCTTCTGCCATGATAATAAAGAGAAAAAGTGATATAGGATCCCCTTTTGTGATAACTCTAGATATGCTAAAAAATCCTTCAGGGGTGTCATTTATGAGAAGGGAAATTTTTGGTGTCGAAATGCAATTATATATATTAAGTTGACCCATTGTTGTGAGAATCTAAAAGCTTCAAGTTTTTTACATAAGAATCTCCAATCCACTTTATAATATGTTTTTTTAATATTTAGCTTCATTAGCATACAAGATTCCTTATTAATTTGTAAAGAATAAATTAATTCATAGATTATGGTAATATTGTTGAGAATTGACCTATTAGGAACAAAAACTTGTTTGTTCCTCTAAAATGAGCTTTGGTAGTACATTTTTAAGTCTATTGGCTAGTGCTTTTGAAAGTATTTTGTAGATTGTCTTCCATAAGGCTATGGGTCTAAAATCTCTTGGGTCTATATGCTCAGTTTTCTTTGGAATTAAAGATAGGAATGTATTTTTAATTTTGATAAGAATAGATCCACAATTCATAGTTGCCTCAATAGCCTTCCAAAGGCCATCTCCCATGATATCCCAACATTTTTTAAAGAAAAAGGCTTAAAAACCAAGACCTAGAGATTTATCAGGATTCATTTGAAAGAGGACATCTTTATTTTCTTCTTTATTAAATTTCTTATTTAAATTTTTATTATCCTTTGTAGTTATTACTTTTGGAATAGATCCTAACATCTTATTGTAAGCCATTAAATTTGATGATTCAAAGTTATTAAGGATATCTATCTAATAATTCACAAAAGTTTATGCTATCGCATTTAGGTTTTTTAATTACCCTTCCTATATATTATGCTTGATTTTTTATTATTTTATTAATATTTATTTTATTAATAGTACTATTATGAAAACAAATTGTATTTCTATCACCTTCTAACAACCATGTTCTCTTGATTTTTATTTCCATAATATTTCTTCTTTTGCTAGAATATTTTTTTGTTTAGCGAGAAGCTATTTTTCTTTGATATATTTAAATCATTATCCATTCCTACCCTAATGATTTTTTATTTTTTTAAGTTTTTCAATTCTTCTTCATTCTCTAGGTTTTCTTTAAATATGTAATTAAAATGATCTTTATTCTATTTTTTCTTTTTTCTTTTAATAATTTCAATTTGGCTATAAAACAAACCATCCTTGATCCTTCAAATTTCTCTCCACGCTACCATTGATATATATTATTAAGAAATCTATCTAGAAACCATATTTTTCACACTTAAATGTATTTCATGATGCTTTTTGTGATTGACCTATTTCTAATCTAATTGGATAGTGATCAGATCTTGGATTAGGGAGAATGATTATATTGAAAGGATGGTTAAAGGAATTAAATTTCCTTTAAACATGAATTTGTCCAATATTTTTGTTATGTTTTTGAAATAAAAAGAAACCAAAACAAGGGGGTCGACCCTTACAGACAAAAAGCTACTAACCAACACACTACGAACAAAAACCAGCAAAAGACATCACAGCATCATAGAACAAAACTAACAACCAAATACACCATATAGTAACTTAATAGTTATAGTTCTAACCATACTATGAATGCTCAAAGTATTAACTAACTTTTGACATAAGGAAACCAATCCAACCTAGAAATAGTACACTACCATATACAGTAACATCTATTCTATAGTTGAGATCTATAGTTCTAATCCTACTACTTAAGTTCAAAATATAAAATTGTTAGCACAAATAGGCCAACCCAAGTCTAAGTAATAGTTGTAGACCAAGAAACCAAGTAGCAGCAAGAAAAAAAAATACAACCAGGTTCAAAAGATCCCCCAAAACTACCATCTTATTTCTCATCATTTTCCTTTCCTTTCCTAGCTAGTAGAACCCGAGCCCAATCATCAGCTAGAAACCTATAGAGGAGCTTATTATCCTCCATGTCCATTCTTGTTTCATCCTTATCTTGTGCCAGCAATATGAGGGTGGTAGCAACAACATGAGTGACCTTTAGTAAAAATTTAGAGGAGTAGAACCCCTCCTCTAAGAATTTGACCCTTTGATCTAGCTGAGTAGTCACCTCCTTTTGTTCCTCCTCCTTCTCCTTGTTTTCTATTTCCACCTTCTTATCCTCCTCATTAGTTTTTGCCACCTGGTTGTCATCTTGTAAAACCTATAGGTTAGTAAAAAACTTAAATTTTTCCTTAACCAAAGAGGAAATGGTGATAGGGGAGGTATCCACTTTGCTACTGTCCTCACAGAAGGTAATAGGTTGCAGGGTAAAGCTAGATGACACATGAGTAGTGTCAGTTGTGATGGCATTACCAACAGACACCTGGGTGTTGCCGATAGACATCTGGGTATTATCAATAGAATTCTCACTTTTTTATTTCTCCTCTTTTCCTTTTTCTCTCTTGGAGTTAGAAAGTTTCTCCTCCTCCAACTCCCTTTCATTATTCTCAGAGCTCTCCTCTTCTACCTCTTCAACCCTAAATCTATTAGACATTAGCTTATACCTTGCCTGGGTTTTTGCAAGCCTTCCCTCCTCTTCCAAATCATCCACTTCCACCTCCACCAATTTTTCAACCTTGATCTTTTTA
Organism: Cupressus sempervirens; assembly: GCA_028749045.1. Taxonomy (NCBI): domain Eukaryota; kingdom Viridiplantae; phylum Streptophyta; class Pinopsida; order Cupressales; family Cupressaceae; genus Cupressus; species Cupressus sempervirens. The sequence continues at coordinate 442,069,294 of CM053783.1, read as the reverse complement.
CAGACCTTTTGTTCAATAACCAATTTTGGGTTTTTTCTTTTTCTTATTATCTCTACAAGGGGAAGGGCACGGGGTGTGGATTCTGGTTCCAATACTGGTACTCGAAAGGGAATTCTGATGGTGGTGTTGGTTGTCAACCACAACAACCCTAGGGGGTAGAGGGAAAGATGAAACTGGTAAAGTCTAAAGATCAGGCCCTGGTGGATAATGGTGAAATTATGCCCCTTACTCCTCTTCTCCCTAACATCACTAACCATATCCTTTAGAGAATGTAGCAGAAAAAATGGAATAGAAATGGAATTTCTATTTCTAAAATGATTCAAGAGGGGAAAGTGATAGTAATAATAAACTCCAAACCTACCTTCGAGTGTAAGGTATTGCATAAGCACCAAATAGACATCATCCCAAGGAGCTGACAGCTTATCCCTCCTAAATCCTCCCCTATAGCGTACAGGTTCTTCATCTTTAGTGAAAAAATTACTCATACTGGCCTTGTCCGTTGTTTCCATGACCTTCTTCCATTTTTTCCTTTCATGGACAACCCGGTGGCCATTGCAATTACATCCTCATTAACTTGAAATGTAATGTCATTTATGGTTAGCTTATGATCATTCCACCTATTCACAAACTGGATAGCACCATTTTAGTCGTACCCCACAATCACCTACATATAAGGAAGAAATCTCCCCTCCTTTAATAGGAACTAGGTAGTCATCCTGTCTTTAAAATTTTCAGTCTTTGTGGACTCCAGTCTATTCAAATCTCCACCCATTTCTTCCCCACTAATTTTTGAATCTCCCACCTCAGTAATTTGCATTTGAACCTCCTTATCATTGAGCTTTCTGTAAACAATGTTAACCCCCAGTAACATAGCAATGAACCAAATAACTTTGCAAGCCCATTTTTGAGACGCTTCAAAATCCCATTCAATTTCATTATGGGATTTGTGCATACTTAGCATCATTATTTTAACATCCCTAAAATCTATAACAGCCTTAGTAATGATATTTTTCGTTCTTACAAAAAGAATTTTTTTCAAATTTTACTTTATGTTACCATAATGGCAAAATAACTTACACCTTAATTTACATCCATTCATTATTTGATTTGTACAATAGTGCCTCCTCATCTTTCCCTTAAAAATTTTATTAAATTTTAGCAAATTTTGCCATCCTAGATATGATATTGCCAAAATTGGCACTAACCTTTATTTGTGTTGCCATATTAAACTTTTGCTCCACCCTCTTTCCTTGCATATCAAGGCCTTAATTTTCTCCTTTAGGCCTTCCATGCTTCTCCAACATGTCATTGCCTTTAATTCAAACCCCATAGCGATAGCAACATCCGCTACCACATTTCCTTCTCTGTATATGTTCTACAACTAGATTTTCTCCATCCCTTCTAATATGTGTCTAATGTCCATGATGATAGTCTAGATATTCCAACCTAGCTGGGAAACTCCCTTCACCAAATCAATAATTAATTTGGAGTCACCTTCTATAGTTATTTCTTTTATTTGCATTTCACTAATCAGCTAAAGACCCCAAAGCAAAGCCATCGCTTCTGCCAAATTATCATTGCATCCCCCAAACTTCCTAGAATAGACTAATAGTGCATTACCATCTCCATTTCTCAGCACTCCACCTACCACTCCTATGCCCCTTTTGTAGTACCATCAAAATTGAGCTTAACCTTTGTTAGAGTTGGCAGTTTCCATCTTGTTTGATGTCTCTTTAACACTTTAGAGTTATCAAAATGGTAAAAATCCCCTTGAATATCCCATTTTTCTGCTATTTGACATTCTTTCCTGCCTAGTTCTTCCTTCGGTGTCTTACATTTAGCAATCCCTATATTTTCCTCTAGCAATTTTTCCATGATACCCATGACTACCTCCTCCATTTTTTCCTCCTCCCAAAATATTATGTTGTTTCTTTCTTTCCATATATGCCACCAAATATATGGTGGAATAATTCTCCACAAAAATACTAGCTTTGGGTGATAGAAGGGACAGTTCCAATTTTCCACAAATTGACTTAAGTTATCCTTCAACACCCAACACAGTCCAAATTTCTCCCACACTAGTGCCCAGATCTTTAAGGTATATGGGTATTCAAGGAATAGATGAGAGATATTCTCCTCTTTTTCTTTGTAGAGATAGCATTGGTTTGTGATAAAAAAATCCTTTTCTTTTTAGATTATCCAGTGTTAGTATTTTACCATGGTGAACAGCCCACCAAAAAAAAATTGATTTTAGGGAGGAGATTACTAATCCAAACTTTACTGCATATTGGGAGGCCAAAGTCCTTACTTAAGAGATGTTTGTAAGTCGATTTGACTTTAAAATTACCACTAGAAGTTAAATTCAATACCACTTTATCCTCCTGGATTAGAATAGGCAGTCTTTGTTCTCCCAGCAACTCTTCCAACTCAATAAGAAGTTGAATATTCTCCGAGGAATACATATCCTTTTGCAGTTTCTTCTATTTCCTCTCCTAGTCAATATAATCCTCCACCTTCATTCCCATTTCCTCCTTTAATTTCTCCATTAGTCTTTTAAATTAGTTGTAAACCAGGGGTTTCGCCCCCATCCAATTATCCTCCCAAAATCTGATACTTTTCTCATTCCCCATTATCCACCTTGCCCCTTCCCTCAATATGTTTTTGTTCTTAACAATATTCATCCAAATTTTGGAGCCTCCTAGGAGATCATTGTTAAAGAGATTCCAAGTGAATAAGGAGTTTGAAAAATATTTAGCTTTCATGATATTGCTCCAATCTGTATTGTCTTATCCCAATCTCCATCCAATCTTCACAAGCAGAGATTTATTCAGGTCACGAAGTCTTCTCACTCCTAATCCCCCCCTCTACTTTGGTTTGCATACATCCTCCTAGTTGACCAGACTCAATTTGTTCTTTTCCTACATTTCAAACCAAAGGAAATTCCTCTATATTCTCTCAATTTTGTCCTCCATGTTTTGGTTAATTTTAAAAAGGGGTAAAAAGTAGATTGGAATACCCTAGAGAGTCATAGAGAGTAACTATAGTTTACCAACATTACTTAGAATTTTCCCTTTCCATCTTACCAGCTTCTTTCGGATTCTTTCAACAATAGTATTTCAGAAGTCATTAGTCACCTCCATAGTGGTTAGTGGTAGACCAAGATAAGTATCTAGGAGGTTGGTTGACTGACAGCCTAAAATGTTCCTAATCTTCCTCTGCATAAAAGCATCGGTGTTAAAAAAATAAATCTTACTTTTAGAGTAATTTATTTAATGACCTAAACTGTCTTCATAATTATGGAGAATACTCTTCCATGCCTTAGCTTCCATAATAGAGGATTCTCCAAAAAGAAATGTGTCATCTACAAATTGTCGTAATACTTTAGTATCAGTAGTAGTAGCAAGTTTAATCCATTTAACACATAGTATATTTACAAATTTAGAGAATGATCTCCCCAAAACTTCTGCTACCATAATAAAGAGGTAGGGAGATAGCAGGTCTCATTGTCTTAGTCCTCTCTCCACTTCAAAATTGCCCCAAGGGGAGCCACTTAGAAGTACTGAATATTGGACCATAGCCACCATCATCCTAATAAGATTTATAACTTTGCCATTAAACCGCACTCTTTCAAGCACATCATAAAGGAAGTCCCACTTTACTTTATCATATGCCTCAAAGATATCTAGCTTGAAGGCCATTCCAGGTCTTTTATTTCTCTCCATTGAATGTATGATCTTAGGAGTAGTTATCAGCGCATCCAGAATTTGTCTTCCTGGCACGAACCCCTTTTGTGGTTTTCTTATAATGCTTTCTAAAAGGGCTTTATCCTATTAACCAGAACTTTTACAAAAATCTTATATACTGTGTTACAAAGGCTTATAGGCCTAAAATCTAAAGACTCATGGGTGTCAAAGTCTTAGGGACCAAAGCAATAAAAGTCTTATTTATCCTTTTTAGCATCTTCCCCATTTTAAAGAAATCTCTAGTAGCCCAAACCAGCTCACTTTTAATGACCTCCCAGAATTGTTGTAAAAAAGTTGGGGGGAAACCATCAGGTCCTGGGACCTTGTAAGCTTTCATAGAAAACACAACACTCTTCACTTCCTCCTCCATGATGCTTCCTAGAATGCTATTATGTTCCACATCTCCAAGCACCTATGGGATCATATTTATAAAACTTATTTTGATAACATGATTTCCTATATTATTATCCTTATTATAAGCCCTACTAAAAAATTCCACCACATGTCTTCCCATCTCCTCTTGGTGCTTATATTCTCTTCCCCCTTCTCCTTCCAACCAATTGATTGTGTTCCTTCTTTTATGATTGGAAGCTAACCTATGGAAAAAGGTAGTGTTCCTATCTCCCTTAGTTAACCATTGGACCCTTGATCTTTGCTTCCAAAAAATTTCCTCCCTCAAAATGATGTCCTTCCATTTTCTTCTATATGCTTCCTCTTCCTAAGTGGTATTTTCCATATTATTTCCCTCAGAAATCTCCCCTTGAAGTTTTTTAAGTTTTTCCTCAACTTCTACTTTGATTTTGAATAAATCTCCAAAGGAACTCTTAGCCCAATCCTTAATGTTTCTCCTTATATTATCTAACTTTTGAGTTAGTCTATACATTGCAGTAAGTCTATACATTGCAGTACCATCTATCCTTATATTACACCATTCTTTAATTCTATCTTTGAATTCTAGGTGGGATTGCCACATTATTTCATACGTGAAAGGTTTTAGTTCTCCTTTTAAACCATGCTCCCAATGGAAGATTAAAGGGGAATGGTCAGAAGCAGTTCTTGTGAGATTCTCCAAAAGGGAGTTACTTAACCAATTCCAGTTCCCTATCACCATCAGCTTATCTAGCTTAACCTGAATGATATCACTTCCTTTTCTATCATTAGTCCAAGTAAATGGGTTCCCTCTCAACTCAACATCAATTAAATCCACTTGTCCCATAAAATCATGAAGACCATGCAAGCTTTCAGGGTAATCTCTATTTCCTCCTAACTTCTCTGAGTGATAGAGGGGGGTATTAAAGTCTCCCATACACATTAATTATTTATCCTTCATAGTTTCTATAATCCTCTCTAGCTCACCATAAGTTTCCTTCCTCCCTACCTTATTATTAGAAGCATAGATATTAATAAGCCCCCATTTTTTGTTACTAGTTTGAAACTCTGTTATTATAAAATTTATGTCCCTCCATATCTCAATCCTTGTCATTGAACACAGGTTTCACATGGTGGCAATACCCCCTGAGGCTCCATTAGTATCCATATGCATGAAGGTGGCCCCAAGCCAAAGTTGACTAACTATTCTATCAAAATTAGCACTAGGCATTTTTGTTTCTTGAATTAACACACAATCAACATTTCCTGAAATATACATTATTTTAGAGCATATTTCTTCTGGGAAGTTATTAAGCCCCCTTAGATTCCAAGAGAGAAATTTTGTTTCTTACCTTTTGTTATAGTCTCCAATGTGAGTTGCTTACCACTAGCCACATCCCTTGCTGCTTGTTTTGTCCTAGTTACTCTACTAGTCAATCTTCCAGTTGTCCCACATGTTCCTACATCTGGTCCCCCCCCCCACTTCTCTTCCTTTTCTAAACTTCCCATTATCCATTATCACCCTCTTGTGGTGAAGTGGGGCTTAGTTCCTTTCCAGCTTTCCCTAGACTTGCCATCACTTTTGCTACTATCTCAGCTAGAGAAGCATTTATCATTCTTAGAGGGATATATACTCTCTCCTAGGTAGCACAGTCTATAGCTATATGTTCCTGAAAGCCCTTATCTCTTAGACTTGTTGGTGAACTAGGAAGGGAGTGGTGTGCCACTATATCACCTTCCTCCATCATTTATCCTTCCTTAAGTTTCCCTAAGGGTGAACTTATTAATTCCTGTATCTTACGTCTAATAGGATACTCTTCCATTTTCTTCTTATCCTCTAAAGCTTCCCTCACTTTAGGTTCACTTTGCCCCCTAGATCCTTTGATAGGGGTATCCTGAATCATGTTAACCTCCATATTTTGTGGGTCAATAGTCTCCTCCTCCAATCTTGGAGCTTTCAAAGGTTCCCCAACAGCTTCTTTTACAATTCCTGGGGATCCTTCTTTTTTTTTATCCTTTTGCAATTAGGCCTTACAGTCAACTATAAGATGTCCAAATTGTCCACACTTCTAATAGAAAAGTCTCGCATTCTCATATTCTATGGGTTGATATATCTCTCCCCATTTAGTTTTTAGTGTGACCACAGTCGGGAGGGCCTGATTCAATGCCACATTTACACATAATCTAGCATACACCAATTTTGATTTTTACACTGTCACTTTGTCCTTAGTAACAAAGTGACCAAAGGAATTCCCTACCCACCTTAGTATCTTCTCATCCCAAAATTCAAGGGGTAGTCCAGGTAACCTTACCCAAGCTAGAGCTAGCTTATTAAGCTCTACACTAGCATCAAAGCTTGGGTGCCACCTTGTTAAAGCAAGAGAATGCTTTCCATAATACCAAGTTTCCAAAAGTATGAGATTGATATCCTCCTCCACTGTGAATTTAAAATAGAAAAGGCCACTTGGCATTGCAGAAATACCAACACTACCCTTTATCTTCCATTTTTGGCTCACCCACTTATGAACCATCTCAATCGTGGGTTTGAAGGCAAGAAAACTGCCCACTACACATAGTTTGAGGCCAGAGGTAACATTGTCCACCAAAGTATCCGAGAGGGAAATTATTGGCCCATTAACACTATGAGAAATCTTAGGATCCTCCATTAAAAAACTAGCCACCTGTGAACCCACTAGTGCATTCTTCCAACATCCAATGGTTCCATCTGTCATCTTCTATATGCCTTCCACTAGACTACCAGAAGGTCCACCATTTCCCAAGATTGTAGGGTCAAAAAAAGTCTTCCCCTCCACCCCCATGGCCCCACACCTATCTATCATGTTCTCCAAATCCCTACGCAAAGTTAACACCATCTGCAAATTAGGTCAGGGTAGAGGGTCTGGAGGCTTAAGACTTGCCATGACCGAATTCAAAAATTGAAAATGGGTGGCAATAGGTATCAAAGTTGCAGAGCAAAGCAGTGTTGTTAATTTTATATTTTTGTCATGTTACAAAAGCCAGTTTGTCTATTATTCCATGTGAAGACCTTGTTAGATGTAGGAATGTCAATAAGGTTATCTTTTGCAAACCATACTTTAAAATCTAATATTACCTGGTTAATGGTTGTGGATCCATCTACTTTTTATCCTAAATCTAGAATTACATTAAAATATTCTCTAATAAAAATATTTTCTTGTGGATTTAACTCTAGATAATTACTAATCTCATTCCATATTTTTTTCTTATTTGTAGTTGGTGTTGGTCCATACACATTAATAAGTGGGAATTGAATTTTGATTTTGAAGCCTTTTACTCTTCCCCTCATCCAGTTATTATTGGATACAAATGGAGTAAAGTATACCCTCCTTGGGTCCCAAACAATACTAATCCCACCTGGGGGCTTTATTGAATCAACTAATTCCATTTTCCAAGAACCTAGTTTTCTTCTAAATTTTTTTGCTTCTTCTTTGTCAAGTTTTGATTCTTGAATTAATAATATATCTTATTCAAATAATGTTAAATTGCACTTGAGTAAGTGCATTTTTTCATGAGCATTTAAGCTCCTAAAATTCCATGTTGTTAGCTTCATGGCTCTATGGGAAGGAACTTCCCCTTTCGTACATTTAGAAGATCCTTAATTTTTTTCTGGTTACCAGCCAAATTTGTAGCTGCTCTAAGTTTAGTTAAGGATTTTCTTCCTCTCTTTTTTCATTTTTTTTCATATTTTGGATGTTCAAAGCCTTGCAAATTTGTTATGATACCAAGGTTGTCTATATTTTTACTAGCATTCTGCACACTTGTAGCAATAGGCTCATCTTCCTCTTTATTTGAGTATTCTTTTTCTAACTCTTTCACAATTTTGGTACTAATTCCTCTATAATCCTTGTCTATATCTATCCTTACTATTTTCTTAATTTGATTAATTACTTCATTTATTTTTTCTATATCTTGTCGAAATTCTTCTGATTCCTAGATCCCAAACTCCTCCTAGTTTTGGAACTTTCCTTCTTTATTTCTATCAATGCCCCATTTATCTAGTATTTCTTCTTGATTTATCAATTCAGATTCCCATAGAAATGTCTCCACCTCAATTGTAATATATCTAAAATCATCTTCTCTTTTCTCTTGGGAAGGTGGATTAGATTTCATTTCCTTTTATTTTACATAATTATACTCTTTTATTGTTACTATATCCAATTGTTTATCTCTCCCTATCCTATTGAGGTGCCTAAGACTATGGTTTTATCTAATATTGATTCACTATTTCCCTTGGTATCTGTTAAATTGTGTGTTTTTGTATTATCCTTTAATCCTTATTTTCAAATTCTTTCTTATTCATTTCCATGATTCTTTCAACTAGCCATATAATTTCCTTCATCACTTTTTCACTTTCTTCATCTTCTTCAGTGTTGAGATCCTCAGGAATTCTTCTTCATCTAAGTCAACTTCATCCAAAGGAATGGGGGATACTATTGATGCTCTATATTTACTTTATTCAATGTCATTTTCTGAACTTTTGTTAATTGATTTTGAACATATTTTTCTCTAATTTCACTCTTTTCAAGATTAGAAGTAAACTTTTTCTCCTTGCACGCTTCTATTCCTTGTCAGTTGCCAAGTATATTTTTTTCTCTGAGGGGATGTTACCTCTTATTGGCATTTTCTAGAACTTATATAACTTCTAATTCTTTTTTTTATTTTTCCTTTTTGCGATTAGTTGCTATGATACCTAGTTGTCTTTCTATTACCTAAGTAGTCCCTTTGTCTTTTTTTTAGGATTTGCTTCAACACTTTCCATTTATTTCTTTCCCTAAATAGATTTGGGACTACATTTGTTGTTAAACCCTTCCTCTAATATTGGGTCCCTAATTTTGTTAGCCTTTTCTATGTTATATTTCCCTAATTATTCTTTCTCAATTTCTAAATCACCGCTTCTGTTGCATTGGTTGAGACATAATCTTCTTTGTCTCCATTTATTAATTCTATATCCACTTATAAAAATTGAGAGTTGCCCTTAATTTGTGATGTGCTTAATGTAGGAAATTTTGTTGTTGGTGCTTCCTTTGAATAACAATCAACTCCCACTTCCTTGATCTATGTGTGACTTGTTGTTAGCTCTTCAGTTGAGATGTTATTCGCTTGATCTTTATTTTTTTTAACTTTTCATTACTATTGTGTGACCTTGTAGCTCATTTTTAGGCTTGTTCTCTATCAAGGTGTCTTTTACTAGATTATCATGCTCTTTCTATGTGTTTGAATTAGTTTATTTTGTTATTGATGTCTCAATTGTACTATTCTTTGTAAAGAGTACTTGATTTGTCTCTTCCTTTCTTTTATTTGAATTCTAATCTTTCATAACATTTATTTGGTTGTGTCTCTCTTTTACTGATGTGTTATTATGCTCTACTCTATTTTTTATTGTCTTTGACTAGCTAGGGTCCTAGAAGTGACCTTTGTGAGCTTTCTCCCATTAGATCAATTGATTAATTAACATCATGTCATGGGCCAGCTTGTTATTAATGATAATATTATTCCTAATATCTTCTATAAAAAGATTCTCTTGTCAACAATATTCACATTGTGGGAGTCTATATATATTTTCCTCAATGATATTCTTTTCTTCTATATTTTTATCCTTCTCTAATCGTTGGTTATTTTTTACTTCTAATAGATTTATATTCACTCAATGAACCTGACACTGAATTGTGTTCTCATAGCTCTTTTCTACTATTTCATCTTCTTCAATTTTTCCTCTTTTGAGCTATCAATCTCTCTTGTTATATATGACTTTAGTACAAGATTTTTACTCTTTCCTGTTAGATCCCTAGCTTCTAAATGATCCTTATCTGTGGGCTTGACCTCTATTGGTAATATCTTTTTTCTTATTGCCATTGAAATGGAAAGGTTTCCTTGAGAGAAGAGTTCCTATCAATTTATTTAACATTCATTATTCTATAAGGATCCATTTTAATGATTTCCTTGATGTGACCTTCATATCTTGTATAATTTAAATCATAATTGATCTATTAGTTTTGAGTTTTATTGGTTTTAATTCTTGTTTCCCTAATTCTAAATTAATTAAGAGTTTGATATCGTTAGAGACTGTATAATTATCTTCAATGCCTATGAATTCACCTAAAGAATTCCCTATTCATTTTAAAATTTGGTTATGAATTAGCTTTGTTGGTATTGATTTTAAAACAACCCATATTGGTGCTTAGTGCTTTTTAGCCAAAGTTTGACTAAAGTTTGGTTCCCTTTTAATAAATTTAATTGAGAAATCTTTTTTAAAGCAATATGAAGCTAAAAGGAAATCATCTATAATGTTTTTATTTTTGCAATGAATGTAAAACAAGTGATTAGTAAGGGAGGAGATACTTACCTTTTCACCACAAAAATCCTTCGACCATGCTGTCAGGTTAAGCTTTTTAGATGCCAAACCATTCTAATATGCATAAAGACTCCTAATCTTGGCACTTCTTCCACCTATTCTCACTAATTGTATCACTCACAATAAGACTATTTCCTAACTAGTAGATGGGTTCTTTGGAGGGACTGAAACCCCTATAGATACTTCCAGATCCTTAGTTTTGACATTTTGTGTTTCTATTTTACAGTTCCCTACCCTAGATCCTTCCTGAAAGTTGGTGATTGCAAGTTTTAAAATTGTATTTTGGCCAAGATTTCTATAATTCCTACCAAACTAGCTTGAGGAAGGAATTGTTGCTAATCTATGAGGCATAATATATACACCTAGGTTTTCATTATTGATCATGGGTTTGGACTTAGTCATCTGTAAAGGTTGGTAAGGTATTTTTGTTCATTCCTTTAAGTTCCTATTTTCAATTTTTTCTAATGGATCCCTCTAGGTTTTAGAGACGGGTCTTTTCCACGTGTCTCTTGAGATAGCGATTTTAGGGATAATGCGTTAGTTGTATTTTTTATATCCTCTATGATTTGTTACGGTGATTCACTTTTCACCATCTAAACTTCGATTCTAGGAATGAGCTGCTAGGTTTATTCTAAGAGAGTACCTTTTTCCTATGAGGTGAATACTGAGGCTTCCTTTTCCCGATCATGCTTTGAGGAGCTTGGGAATTTACAGATCATCCTTTTCCCACTTTAGAATACTTGGTTTTGGAGAAATATATTTCTATTTTTCCAGGGGATCCTTCAACGTGTCGTCTTATTTAAAGGCGAAGATATCCTTGACATTGTTCAAAATTGTGTCCTTGCCAACAGTTGGAGAGTCTAGTGTTGCTTGCAAAATGTCAAAGTGATAAGAGGTCGCTAAAGCACTTGATAGGGAATACTTTCTTTTCTCAAAGTACGTATAAGAGTTTTAGATTCTTGTATATTTTGTGCAATTTGCACTTTTCCCTATGCTCGTCGTATTTCTCAGATTATTCTCCACTAATGTTTCATCTAATAAATTGATAGATCAAGAAGATGCTTCTAATTGTTATCGGGTGGCAACTGTTTGAATTTGACCCAGTAATGACTTACAAGACTCAGACACAGACCGTGGCTCGTGAAAATGTATAAGCTTCAATTATTTAATTTATACCACCGCCTTTACCTCTTACTTGGTATTGCTTGCTCTATTTTTATTGATATTCTGCGTTTCGATGAGTGTCTTTTCCAATCATTCTTTGCATTTGATGATTATTCTCCCAATCAGTTGTTATTTGTTTTCTTTTATCATCCAGTTTGTATTTGAACTGCCTGATGATTGGATATATATATTCAATTTTCCTATGCATGAATATAGGTAATTCAAATCTGTGACGTTGTCACTTTCTTCTTCAATAATTTGAAAATAATTTCCTTGACAACTCGTGTTTGTACAATGATAAGGTTATTTAAAGCGAGGAGAATTTAGAGAGACGGAGGTTGTGGAAGTGATTCAATCGTGACTTCTTATATTATTCAGTTATCAAACTATTAAATTGAAGTTTCCAGCACAATTTTGTTTTACTTGCATTCACTACTTATTTGATCTGAAGGCATTCACTGCACATGAAAGATTAGTGTATTCACTGCTTTCTTTGCATTCACTACTTTGTTCTCCAAAAAAGTATATTAACAATTATATTCATTTTATATATTTTTTATTTTTTATTTAAACATGATTATGACATTTTAAAAAAATGAAATTTCTTATCATAAGAATAAGTATGGAAATTCATCTATTGAAAAAGTGTATGATGTGAATATTGAGGTTAGAGAATGCACTCTATAAAGCCAACAAGTCTTTCATTGAGATTTTTAGTAAATTCTAAGCACTTTTTTTTTTTTTGGGCAGTTGGTGCTTACCCTCACACCTAGTCTCAAATACTATTGTTCTCTTTTAACACTAGTGTTTTGCTTTGACATAACTAGAACAATGGAGTTAGCCACCTAAATTTCATAAGTTCTTAGGTCCGTATGATGTTGATGTGACATATATATACCAAGAAATAATTTTGAATTAGAGAATGTGTTTTATCTCTTTTTAGAACTCCATCAATTTGTACCTTATTTTTCCAATGTTTTAGCCTCCATAGCTACAAATAATAATTAGGGGTGTGTATGTATCCCAAAGCTTAGTATGAGGAAGGATCTTTAAATAAAGCATTCTTAAATGTATGTCTTTAATTAGGTGTCCAATTTCACACTCTCCAAACACTTATTTTGGCATTTCTCATTCCTCTATGTACTACAACACCTTTATTGAGTTAAATTAATGTCTAAATAAATATTATGAAACCTATTCTAATTTTATTTTAGAATTATTAAAATAAAATTGAAACTTTATTGTATGGGGGTTATTTTTTAAACTATATTTTAAAAATGTATTATTTTTTCATATGGCCTCCACTTCTTGTTTTACTCATGAAGATGTTCTAAGCTAAACTACGAACCATACTATTTTGGTTTAAATGTTCCTCAAAGTATTTGTTTAGGTCAAAATAATTGAAGTTAGCAAATTATAATGTATGTAGGTGACTTGAAATTTACCATTTTTCTAACCAAAAATACAACTGAAATTATTTCATCCAAACCTCCATGTTATCATAAAGTATAAAACACCAATTAGAGGTTAAACTTATACCACTAAATCTATTTAAACACCAATTAGAAGTTGAACCTATTCTAATGGCATTAATTACAATATGAGACTCTCCTTTTTGTGAGGTTTTTTTATTTCAAGAGATCTACACATGGATAGACCTTCTGATATGGCTTCTAGTTCGGCAATGTCATTTGTAGCCTTCCCTATATCCTTGGCAATTTTATCACAACTTTATTCCAATTGTGAATGATGCATCCAATGCTGGCTAAATCAATAGTTTCATGGGAGGCACTATAAAAAAAATTAATTTATGCTAATTTTGTTGTGGTGGGAACCATATGCAATTTTGTCTAGCCAGAGAAGAATCTTTTCTTCCTTTACCATGGTATACCAAAAATGTTTGCACACTTCTATAAACCCTTATCCTCAAGAATACCCATGAAAAATAAAAGAGCATTTCAAGAGGTGGCTTATAGTTCTCTATCTATGATGTCCAAAGGTGCAAATACAAGTATGGTGGCTCTCAAATGAACCTAGCTATGCAACCCTTGCAAGGCGCACTATAGAATGAGAGATTCAAAGATGGGAGCAAGAATGCTAGCATCCAAGAATCACAATACTATTAGGATAACACCATAGATACAAATAAAAATTTCATTCTAATATAAACAATATCAAAAAATAATGGATCACATAGAAGAGAACACAAGACACCAAGATTTGACGTGGTTCACCTAATCCATGGGCTATGTCCACCAAACAGAAAGTCTAATATTATTAAGATCCAATGATTACAACTTGATTACAATCTATAATCTCTTACATCTCAGTACCACTGCAAGAAGCAATTTTTACATCACACATTATGAAAAAATCCCTAACCCTAAGCCCTTTTATAAAAGTATTTTTTTTGCTTTAGGGTTAAAATTAGTTACAACATCTCAGCCCATAAATTGGTGAATACTAAGAATTTATGAAATATGTACAATACTTCCCTGATTAGTCACCACAAACTAACAATCTTCCACTTGGGGACTGATCAGACTCTATACTAGACAATAATCTCCCGCTTGGAGACTGATCATTTAGCTATGTCGCTACTCCATGAGGCTCCCACTGGATCAAACCATCCTAGACCATGTTGTTCTTTTATTCTATTCAGTCTAGAAGACCAACCAAAGTTGAAGAGGAGTTCATCTTCTCCCTTGTCACTACCTTTGTAAACATACCCATTGGATTGTCATCAGTATGTATCTTGTCTAGCTTTAACTGTCCATCATCCAAAACTAACCAAATGAAATGGTACCACAACTGAATGTGTTTTGTCTTTGAATGCAGAGCTGAATTCTTTGCAAGATGAATGGCACTCTAACTATCTATAAACAAATAATTATCCATCTGAGGGTGTCCCAATTCTTCCAAGAAGAATTGAATACATATCATCTCCTTGTTTACCTATATATCAGCAACATACTCTACCTCTGTAGTGGATAAAGCATTAACCTTTTGCAATCAAGAAACTCGGCTCATAGTTGCCCCACCAATACTAAATACATAACTTGTAGTACTATGTTTGGTATCAATATCCCCTGCCAAATCTAAGTCAATATAGCCCTGTAAATCAGTAGTAGATCCCCCAAAGTGTAAACACTTACTGGTTGCTCCTCTCAAATATCTAAGAATCTATTTAATTGCATTCCAATGCTCAATTCCTAGATGACTCATATACTTGCTAATGACTCCCACTACATGTGCAATATCTGGCCTAGTATATACCATAGCATACATCAAGCTTTCTACAGCTAAAGCATAAGGTACCTTGTACATCTTATCCTCCTCTCCTTGTGTCTTGGGACACATCTCTTTAGTCAACTTCAAATGACCAAGTAAAGGTGTGTTGACATCTTTAGCATTCTCCATAGGGAAAGGTTACAACACCTTCACAATATAATCAGCCTAAGATAATATCAATTCTTTGTTCTTTCTATCTCTAGAAATCTTTATACCAAGGATTTGTTTTGTTGCCCTCAAATCCTTCATAGAAAATTCATGTGCTAACTAGTGTTTTAGCCCCTTAATGTGATCCATGTTAGACCCAGCTACAAGCATATCATCAACATATAAACATAAAATAATGTAGTTGTCATCATCCAACATCTTAAAATAAATACAATTATCTAAATGAAACCTACTATATCCATGTTCATGCATAAAACTGTCAAATTTTAGATACCATTGCTGAGGTGCTTACTTCAACCCATATAAACTTTTCTTCAATCTGCACACTAAGTCCTCCTTACCTTTGACCTCAAATATCTTTGGTTGTGCCACATATATATATATATATATATATATATATATATATATATATATATATATATATATATATATATATATATATCAGCATGAAGGAAGGTTGTTTTAATATCATGCTTCTCCAAATGCAAATCTTCAATAGCCACAATACTTAAAGCAGTATGAATAGAAATCATTTTAACAATAGAAGAGAATATCTCATCAAAATCAATGCCCTTTTTCTGTACAAATCATTTTACTACTAACCTAGATTTAAATCTTTTCTTACCTCCATCCTCTTCTTTCAACCTATAAACCCATTTATTCTATAAAGGCCTTTTACCTACAAACAACTTCCATAAATCCCAAGTCTTATTTTTTCAACAAGGAGTCCATTTCATCTTTCATTGTAAACTCCCACTAAATCTTAGTATCCACCTACACAGCTTCATCATAACATTCAAGTTCACCAGCATCTGTTAGTAAAATAGAGTACAAAGAAGGAGAAAATCTTTTTGGATGTCTACTTAGCCTTGTTGACCATCTAACATTCATTGGGGTGTGTGGTATTTGTTTTTGTAGTTGTTGCACATCATGAGAAATTTTTAGAACATCATCTTTTGGAGTATCATCCAGCAATACATAATCATATTCTTTCTTCTCATGTTGCTGCAATAGATCTTTCTTTCTACAACACTTTCTCATTGAATATGACATCCCTGCTTCTTACAATTTTATGATTTTCAAAATCTCAAAGCCTATAATCAAATTCATCAATGCCATATCCAAAAAATGCGCATTTCTTTGATTTAGCTTCTAGCTTGGTTCTATTTTTGGAATCTATATGAGAAAATGCTTCACAACCGAAGGTTATAAGAAAAGAATAACTCACCTTCTTACCAATCCATGCTTTCTCTAGAATACCACAACCCAAAGGAGTAGAGGGACCTCTATTAATTAAATATACAATAATATTGACAACCTCCACCCACATGTGCAAGGGCAACCCTGCATGCAACCTCATGCTCCTTGCATGCTCCATTGTAGTCATGTTCATGCATTCAACCACTCCATTTTCCTATGCAGTCCTTGGAATAGTTTTTTGCCTATGAATACCATTAGTGGAGTAATAATCTTCAAATTCATGACTGCAATACTCACCACCACTATCAGATCTGAGACATTTTAATTTCCTACCAGTCTCATTTTCAACCAAGCATCTTCTTTCTTAAAAGTTTGAAATATATCAGATTTCTGTCTAAGGAAATAAACCCATACTTTTCTAGTTGCATCATCAAAAAATGTAACATAATAATGAGAGACATCAAGGGAAGATACCTAAGCTGGTCCCCATACATTTGTATGCACAACCTCTAATATCTCACTTTTATTTTCCTTCCCAGTCTTCACAAAACTCTCTCTCTTTTATTTTCCATACACACAACTTTCACAAAAATCTATATTAACACATTTCAAACCTGGTAAAACTTTCTTTGAATGAAGTAATTTCATACCTTTCTCACTCATGTGCCCAAGTCTTTTGTGCCATAGTGATGTATCAGAATCTACAGTAGTTATTTGTTCTCCCTGCTCAACTACAGTAATTGTGCCTGAACATTCATTTTTTTCTGAAATAATCAAAGTAGAAGGAATAGTATGACTTGTACAAAGATATAAGGTGCCTACTTTCACACATTTTTCTACTACAAGGGAACCTTTTGAAACCTTCTAATTTTTATCATTAAAAGTAACTGCACAACCCTTATCACCAAGTTGCCCTACTGAAATCAAATTCTTACTCAACCTTGGAACATGTCTTACCTCATGTAGTAGCCAATGATTCCCATTCCAAAACTTATCTTAACTTTTCCTTTTCCAAAAATCTAATAGGGTTCATTATCTCCCAAATAAAAAAGCCCAAGATTCCCTTAGACATAATCAATGAAATAACCTCTATGAGGTGTAGCATGAAATGAAGCACCAAAATATAAAACCCATGAATCATCAACACTTTCTAAAGATGGAAGAAAAGCATCCTCTTCAAATTTGGTGCTTACCACATATGATTCCTTATTCCCTTTTGGTTTATCTCCTTTATTTTTCTTTCAGGTCTAGCAATCTTTCTTCTTATGCCCTAGTTTCCCATAGTACCAACAATAATTTGGTCCTCTCGATTGAGAAATTTTCCCCTTTGACTTTCCTCTTGATTTCCCATGATTTCTAGAATTATTTCCTCTCTCAGTCATTCTACCTCTTCTTTGTGCATTCAAAGCACTTCCTAATGTAGATCCATCTAAGGTTTTCCTATGAGTTTTCTCACTCAAAATAACACCAATCACACATCATATGTTAGGGTATTAGATCTAGAAACAAAAGTACTCACAACCATTACCAAGCCATCCCAACTTTCAAGCAAAGAACACAAAATCAAGAGAGCCTTAATTTCTTCATCAAATTGAATACCCACATAAGATAACTGAATAGTAACAATATTAAACTCATTCAAAAGATCTACAATAGATCCACCTTCTGTCATTTTCATATTAAATAAATGCTTCATTAGAAATACCTTATTTAAAGTGGAGGGCTATTCATACAATTTTGCTAGGGTTTCCATCAACTCTTCCATTGTCTTTGCTTTTGTAATGTTAAATGTCACTAATGGTGCCAAGCATAATTGAATGCTTCCAAGTGTCTTTCTGTCTAAAATCTCCCCATCCTCATTTTTCATAGTTCCTTGGTTCTTAGTTTTTCCTTCCAAAAACTTCCATAAATCATTTTGATAAAGATAGTCCTCCATTTGCATCTTCCATAACTAAAAGTTCTTCCCATTAAACTTGTCAACCCTCAGCTTACCTGTTAGTGTAGTTTTTTATTTTTCCTATCTTGCTAAGTTTTTTCTACACTTTTAATAATCTCATTAGGTTAATAAAGCATGTCTTATTAGGTGAATGGTTGTGAGGTGTCACCTTCCTACATGTGAGCATCCATTAGCTATCTTGGGAAGATACTTTGCTATCTTTAGTCTGATAGATGGTTGCTCCTCATTAGTTGGTGTTGCCACCTCCTCCCTCTTCCTAGCCTATATAAGCATGCTACTTGGCTTGTATTTGCATCTCTTATTTTTTGCATCCTCTTAATGTTATTTTACTTCTAGCATTTGCATTACTCTCTAGGAGACTAACTCTGTGTTGCTATTTTGATTTTGTATCATTTGCATTCATAGTTTAGATATTTATTCTTTGCACTTTCTGGGTTATTAATCTTTTCAAATTCTAACATGGTACCAGAGCTTTTCTATGTGCAAGAGTAGATTTTAGTTTCCTTATTTGAGAGATTCAAGGGAGCTAATAAATTTTATTGTAGTTTTTTTGAAAAATGAAGTATGCTCTTCTCTTGCATCTTTGGATGATCTTGAGAATCAAAAAAGTTTTGACAAAAATGATTTTTCTCTAGGGTTTTAATCTCAAATCTGACAACCAACTTGCATATTTGGAGTTTTCAATCAGTATTGCAGGTTCCAGCATGCCATTGATGGACTTAGGAAGCTGATCTAGCATTTGCATGTCATATTTTGGTTGTTGGGGTCGTTTCTTGATTTTTAGAGCCATTTTTTACTGTTAAAGGTGTCTGATTTACACTATAGCAACATCTTCTATACATCAGCAAGAAAAATGCTTTCTAAGTTTTTTTTGCAGCCCCGAAAAACTATCTGGGTATCTTTTAGATTTTTCATACAATCTATATATTTTGCAGGATCAAGTGTGGAAAGCTACAGTCGTACCCCTCTCCATTGGCAGTCACAAATTTGAACACAGTTTTCAAATGTCTCGTTCTTGCTCATACGACCACAGACTCTGATTTTGATGATTCTTATTATGACCTTGGCTATTTTTTTGTGCTCTATCCACTAGTGGAGTTGTTTTTTGATTTTCATGCATAAATGTTTCAGAAATTGCAGATTCTTGGTTGTAATTGTGCACAGTTCTCATTTTGAAAACCTCAGAGGATCATAACTTTCTCATACGACCTCATATTGAGGCGATTCTTTTTTTGAAAGTGCATGATTTTTTGAGTAGATCACAGTGGTGCTATTTGTTTCCTTGATTATTGTACCTAAGTTTCACTTTCAACATATGCTCTTCATGAGGGTTTGTAATGCATTGAAATCAAGACCACTAAGTATTTCTTTCTAGTGGTAGTTGTAAACGCACTAAAATAAAGTGCCAAATCATATTTCTTTTGGGGAGGGTTCTTTGATTGAGTAAAAAGGAGGGGCATTATCGTGGCTAGGTTCTCTTCTTTTTAGCATTTCTTCTCTACATTTCTTCATCATGGATCAAACAAATATGCCCATCCTAACTCCATACAATTACTTTGAGTGGAAATCATGCATGACAATTCACTTAAGGAAAGCGAGATTAAATAGGATAACTATGGGACTTGAAACTGAACCTAATAAAGATGAAGATAAGCCTAAGTGGTTTAACAAATGTGATGAGGCATATGGAACATTTTTTTTGTCTATTTCTCCTAACTTTCTATTTCACATTGAGTCCTTGGATACACCAAATGAAGTATGGACAAAGCTAGAAACACTATTTGGCACACAAGATTCAATGAAGGGTCATATGTTGGAAAATGAATTAATTAGTTTAAGTCCATAAAATTTCAACACAATCCAAGATTTCTTCACCAAATTGAAATCACTAAGGCTGCAATTAAAACAATGTGGAATTGAAAAGAAAGATGAACAACTAATTCTTAGTATTCTCTCTAAGCTAAGTTTAGAATATTCTGTGTTTGTCTCTACCTTATATTCTACTAAGGGTGCACTTGGTACTCAATTCACCATGCCATCTCTAGATGATTTTGTTGTCAATCTCACTTGAGAACAGGACAAGCTAATCTAGATGGGCACTCTTAAGTCCTCTAAGTCACATGCCTTAGCAACCAACCAAGGCATAAAAGAACAAAAAGGACAAAGTAGTAACAACAATAGTAAGGATGAGAAACAAAATAATAGTGAGGAAAAGAAGGATCAGATACCAATTGCTTCAAAAGAAACTATTGATACCTCATCCTCTAAGGGCGATAAGCCTAAGAAAGAAAAGGTTAAATGTGCCTATTGTAAAAGACCCGGTCATGATGAACATAAATGTTTGAAGAAACAAATTGATCACTTGACATACATTCTTGAGAAGAATAATATTAGTGTTCCTGAGTCTATCAAACAAAGTTCTAATGAAGAGTCTAACAAGGCAAAAGAAAACAACAAGGGGAAAGGAAAGGGCAAGGCTCTTGTTGCAGTTGCTTCCTCACCATCCACTTGGGTTCTTGATTCAGGTGCTTCGCACCACATGGCTTCATCTAAGGAAGAACTTGCATCCTTGGATCCATGTACTATGCCTTCTATTTTAATGGGTGAAGACACTCCTATTAAGGTGTGTGGGAGAGGGTCTATTGATGTGGGGGATGGCACATTCCATGACGTTCTTTATGTACCCTCATTATCAACTAATCTCCTATCAATATACCAGATCACTCACATAGGTTTAGGCAAGCGGGTTGAGTTCACTCCTGATTCAGTGGAGATACATGAGTTGCATAGTGATTATGTAGTTGCAGTTGGGAGAGTAGATCATCAGTCATGACTCTATCTATTTTCTCACTTTGTTCCTGATCCTTCTTCATCTATTTTTCTCACTCACTCTAATGATGTGACTAAATTATGGCATGAGCGATTTGGCCATCTTAACTTTTGCTATTTGCATCAGCTCAACCAGCACAGCATGGTCACAGGGTTGCCTTTGGTTCAATTCTTAGGAGGGTTGCATTCTTGGTAAGCATCCTAAGGAAAAGTTTGACAAAAGTAAGGCATGGAGAGCTTCATAGATACTAGAGTTAGTTCATGGTGATTTGGCTGGTCCATTTCAACATCCTTCTTTCAGCAGGGCCCGATATGTCCTCACATTCATTGATGACCTTTCTCGATATACATGGGTGTACTTTCTCAAACAGAAGTCAAAGGTATTTGATCATTTTCAAGACTTCAAAAATTTTGTAGAAAAGCAATCTAGGAAAGCCATCAAGTTTTTTCTCACAAACAATGGTAGTGAGTATGTCAACCATCAGTTTGAAAGATTTTGCACTTCAGAGAGGATTGATTTACAGCATTCAGTTCCATACAATCCTCAGCAAAATGGTGTTGCAGAATGAAAGAATAGATCCTTGAAGGAAATGGAAAACTGTATGATTCACTCTAGATCTCTTACACCACAGTATTGGGCAGAAGCCATTAACTGTGCTTGTTATATCCAGAACTGTGTTCCTCACCGAGCCTTGAAGGGAGTTACTCCTTTTGAAGCTTGGAGCGGTTGGAAACCATCAATTACAAACTTTTGAGTTTTTGGCTCCCTTGCATGGGCCCACATTCCTATAGAGAACAACTATAAGGCCTTGGATCTGTAAAGTAGACCTTGCATATTTGTAGGTTATCCTGATGGTGTGAAGGGTTATCAGTTTCTCTACGCTACTACACATGAGTTATTCATTGAGAGGAGTGTTCAGTTTGAGGAGGGATCTTCAAGCTCACTTTCTATCACTTCTCCAACTCCTTCTACCTTGACATTAGAGTCACTTGGAATACATGACAGATCTTCTAATGAGTTAGATTCACTTGAATAGTTTTCTACCTCTACTTCTGATGCAGAAAGTGATTTAGAGAACTCACCTCCTTCCTCTCCTAGTCCTCATTCAGAGGTTAATGATTCCCCTCTAGATTTTCCATCTTCCTATCGAATTTGGGCTAGACAGACCTTGCAATCTGCAGGTGATTGGGTTGGGGATCCATCAGACACCAGGCGAACTCATTCACAATATCAGGATGCTCCACATGTCTTCATTGCTACTACCTCAAATCCATAGTCCTTTCATGAGGCTTCTGGTATTCCTAAGTGGGATACAACTATGCAAGAAGAGTATAGTTCCTTGATGAGGAACCACACTTGGGATCTTGTCCCTCTTCCTAAAGGAAGAAAACTTGTTCGATGTAAGTGGATCTATCAGACAAAATTTGTAGCAGATGGATCAATTGACAAATATAAGGCTCGCTTGGTTGCCAAAGGATTCTCCCAGGTTCCTGGGATTGACTACTCTAAGACTTTTGCGCCAGTTGCCTGAATGAATTCCATTCAAATTGTTCTTGCCATTACTATAGCTAATCATTGGGAAGTACATCAAATGGATATGAAGAGTGTTTTTCTTCATGGTGACCTTCATGAGGAGATCTACATGGAGCAGCCACAGGGCTTTCTTAAGGATTCCTCACTTGTGTGCCATCTTCGAAAGTCTCTTTATGGCCTCAAATAGGCTCCTAAAGCCTGGTATGCCAAGATGGACTCCTTCCTTCTATCAGTTGGGTTCACTCAGTGCCATTTTGATCCTAATGTCTGCATTTTGCAATAGGGTGATTCACTTCTATTTTTGATTTTGTATGTTGATGACTTGCTAATCACAGGAAGTTCTTCACCCACCATTAAGACTGTCAAAGTGGCCATTCAAGATAGTTTTTTGATGACTGACTTGGGCTTGTTGCATTACTTTCTCGGGATTGAGATCCTTCAGTCTCCTTCTAGGATCACCATCACACAATCCAAGTATGCTCTAGATTTACTTTTGAGGTTTCATATGGCTAGATGTAAGCCTGCTCCGACTCCCTTCCTTTCTGGAGTCAAACTTGAGGCTCAATGTTCTTCTCCACTTGTTGATGGCACTTTGTACCACCAACTTGTTGGAAGTCTCATTTATCTAACTCATACAAGACTTGACATCTCCTATGTTGTAGGCATGGTCTCTCGATTCATGCAGGAGCCGCATGAGTTGCACTGGAAAGCAGCCAAGCGGATCCTTCACTACATTCAGGGTTCTCATAGTTGTGGGATTCACTACACAGTAGGTATTGAGCTTGATTTGGTGGGCTACACATTCAAATTGGGCAGGTGATTCTAAGGATCTCAAGTCTACTTCAAGGTATAGCTTCTCACTTGGGTCAGGTCATGTTTGTTGGTCGAGCAAAAAGCAGTCTGCTATTGCTCTATCTTCTACTAAGGTTGAGTATCAGGGGGTTGTAAATGCTGCCATTGAGGCCATTTGGCTTCAACATCTTCTCACTGAGTTTGGTATCTAGATTAGATGGCCATCAGTCATATTTTGTGACAACCAGAATGCCATTCAGATCTCACAGAATCTGGTTCATCATCAACGGACCAAACACATAGAGGTCCACATGCACTACATCTGGGAGCTCATCCATGGTCATTTCATTGACCTTCACTATTGTTTGACTTCTAAGCAAGTTGCTGATATCTTCACCAAACCCTTCACTAAGAGCAAGTTCCTTCATTTGCGAGCTTTGTTGGGGGTGCGGGATGCTTCATCTTTTGGGGGGGCCTCTTCCTCTCACTCAGAGTCTTGGCTTTTTTTTGGGGGGTCTCTTTTCTCTCTCTTTTGGGAAATCTTATGTAAATGGGTACCTCATCAGCCTTGACTTGCCAGGACCCATTTCTACATCCACCTAAGCTTCGCTTATGGGGGGGTGTTAGTGTAGTTTTTTTATTTTTCCTATTTTGCTAGGTTTTTCCTACATTTTTAATAATCTCGCTTAGGTTAATAAAGCATGTCTTATTAGGTGAATGGTTGTGAGGTGTCACCTTCCTACATGTGAGCATCCATTAGCTATCTTGGAAAGATACTTTGCTATCTTTAGTCCGATAGATGGTTGCTCCTCATTAGTTGGTGTTGCCACCTCCTCCCTCTTCCTAGCCTATATAAGCATGCTACCTAGCTTGTATTTTCATCTCTTGTTTTTTGCATCCTCTTAATGCTATTTTGCTTCTAGCATTTGCATTACTCTCTTAGAGACTAACTCTGTGTTGCTATTTTGATTTTGTATCATTTGCATTCATAGTTTAGATATTTATTCTTTGCACTAGTTTTCTGGGTTATTAATCTTTTCAGATTCTAACATTACCCTCATCTACCATCACTCCCACTCAACTATGAGATTTTCCTACAGAGGATAACTACAAAAAAAAAAACATTTATCTGATGCCACTTGTTAGGATAAAACCATGGATAGAAATAACAATTTCATGCTAATATAAACAATATCAAAAAATAATAGATCACAAAGAAGAGAACTCAAGACACCAAGATTTAATGTGGTTCATCCAATCCCTAGGCTGCATCCACCAAACATCAAGTCCAATATTATTACAATCTAGTGATTACAACTTGATTACAATCTATAATCCCTTACAAATCAATACCCCTACAAGAAGCAATTTTTGCATCACACATTATGAAACAATCCCTAACCCTATGCCCTTTTATACAAGTATTTTTGCTGCTTTAGGGTTAAAATTAGTTAGAACATGTTGGCTCATAATTTGGTGAATAAAGTGTTATAAAGAATTCCAACTTAGATTATGTGAGCTAATGCCAAATGAGTTCTCCAAGTGCTCCAAAATCACCAAGAAAACTTGCAGCATAATGTTAGCATAAAGACCTATATTAGAGGTTCATACCATTTTCAAACACACTTCCATAGAGGTTCATGTTGTGTTGTTTTCAAATCTTCCATTTTGACATAGGCTGGGAGGGTAGTTAGAAAGGTGGTGAAACTCATTTTATGCTCTGCCAATCACAATCATTCCATAACCTATAATGATTCTCAACACATGTATTATGTGCATAACCTATACTTATTGTTATTCCCTACTCTAGATGACAGCTACATTATGTCAAATGGTTCATGCACTTGCCTGTGCTTCCATATTTCTTATTTACATATGCAAACATTATGTTAAATAATTGCCTTTTGATAACCCCAACTCAATATTGAATTGAATACTTGTATTTGACTTGCTATCATGGGGGAATTATTTGTGAAATCTATATTTGTACCCATTGTAATTAGGAGTATGGATAAAAGTGGAAGTTAGCAACAAGGTACAAGGAACTTCTCTTTACACATGTTATCATATTTACATGAAATTTTTTGACACCTTCATCATCAAAAAACTCCTGATTTGGTATAGTATGTTGAATGTGCTTGTAGGAACCAACTTTACACCTATGAGCAAGGGGGAGGGAGAGACCATGGTTGTGGAATTGGCTTCCCTTGGAAATGAGCATTGCATGCAATGAGAATCATATAAAACAATATTTTTCCATGACTTGTATTTTTTAAAGGCATTATATCAAACTATGCGAGAGTCTTGTATGGTTTCTACTTTGATTAAATACATGTCATTAGATAAAGGAGGTCACGGGCTGGTTGTAGAAAACCATAGAGTCTAATTTTATACTTGTTGAGGTGTTTTAAAATCTCACAACTCCATTGGGTATGTTGTCAATGATCTCACCTTCGTCATGTTGTCTTCATTGTGTATTTTCCATTTTCATTATTTCATCACCCAAAATTTATACTGACTCTCCATACAAGATTGAATATTGGATATATATGGGCTAGTTGCATTTGTTTAAAGATCCAGGATTCCTTAGCACATATCCATCACGTATATTATTTTCAATGGAGGTGAAATTCTTTAACACTATGACTGCAATTTTCATTGCTTCATCGCTTCCACACTTTGGTATGTAGGAGAAATGAGATGATCAATTCAATATTTAACAAAACTATTAAATTAAAATCATTTCTTTTTCCCGTAGCATTCCATCAACCAATTTAAATATTTCATTCTCAAGGAATTCACATACAAATATCCATCACATTCCCATTTGAACAGATTGCTCGATGCTAAATATTTCAAACTCAACTCATTCAAACCTTGGTACATGACAAAGTTCATTACTTCTTGAGGCTCTGGGAAATAACTAACTTTTATTCATGTTTATTAACCTCTTTCTTTCAATTTGATAGAGAGGTTAAGATTTTTCTCTGAAACACATTTTTTATGATTTCTCGCTTAACCTTTTTGGGTTTTTAGAGATTAATGTTTAGTGATCAAAACGTGTTTTTGGAATTCTTTTCTTAACCTTCTTTTTGGTCAGAGAGGTTAAAAATTAGAATAAAATTACATGTTTTGAGCACATTTCTTAACCTCTTGGTATTTAAAGGTTAATGTTTCAATTGAAAATACATATTTTGAAGGCTTTCATTAACTTGGCATAACTTTTGACTCAGGAACTAGATTTTGAAAATTTGAAGTGTTGGACGAAGCTCTAGATGAGCCATAGGTTTCAAGACCAAGAAATTATTAAAACTAGAATAAATTATAGACACTCTTAAAGCTTGAATTTTGGCACATTTGTAACTTTTTTTGGCTCAGGAAGATGAAATTTTTGCAATCCAACTAGATTGGACTGTCAAAAACAAATCTTAGGCACAACATAATGAGAAAAACTTTTGAAATTTTGAACTAAATTGATACCAAGGTAAGAAGCAAGCCACAAGATTGTATTTCACAAAGTACGACGAATTTAGAATATGTAGCAGTAACAAATAATTGTAATTAGATAATTTAGATGAAGCAAATGTTAAAGGATATTGAAATTGAGTTTATTGAGCCTATTATCATACATTGTGATAACACAAGTACAATTATCATGTCAAATAATCTAGTGTTTTATTCAAAGACACAACACATTTTAACTATCACTTTCTGAGAGATGGGTAGAAGAGAAGGAGATCATATTGGAGTATTCTAGCAAAAGGAGAAGATAGAAAACATATTCACAAAACCTTTGGCTAAGGATACATTTGAGTATCTGATAGGTATGCTTGGGGTTATGCCCCAACTATCTTTAGAGTACTTGATGAAGAGATTGTACCACTCTAGTATGAATTAGAGCATTATTCTTTTGTTTGGACTAAATGCTCGATGCTTCTCCTATGGGGAGTACTTGTGTTTGAGCAGGGTCATTAAGGACTCTTGGTAACAATATTTAACAATGTCTTTGGTCACTTACAATTTTGCAAGACTAGATTAGAGATGATTTAGAGAATTCACGTAATGACACCCTTTTTCATTGATATTAATGGGGGAGATCAACACACGAAAAACACCTTTTAGAGCTAATGGGGGAAAGATATGCATTATGGGGAGATTAGAAAATGAAAAACTCTTTAAAATATATCTGTATGAGAGAGATAGATAGAGAGAGAGGAAGAGATGCTTTTACATTCATGAACAACATGAATGAGGGAGTAAAGGCAAATGGGGAAGAAATATATTTTGGTATTCATGGTACTTTGTGTTTTTTATCATAGGTTGTCATCAATGCCAAAGGGGAAGATTGTTAACATGAATCCTTGATGTTGCTAGAGGTATGATGGTATGAGGGAGATTGTCAGTATGTTAGAGAGATGGTTGAGTGCTTATTTCTTGTGCTCATAACTTTGTTTATCATTGATGTCAACATATTAGTTTTCTAGACAATTCAGTCAAAGTTCTAGAGGAAGATTCATTCGACAAGGTTTGTGGTTAGAGATTTATGTTCTACGCACTTAGACAAGATTTTAGGAACAAGTTTTAATGTTTTGTCTGTGTTCATGGAAGGAGTTTTGCAGATTTGTGTGAGTTGCAAAATATTTTGTGGAGACTTCTCTCAGAGTGAGTTTCTAGAAAGCGAGTACTGGTAATTGTGTTGTATCTTTTTGGTGAGGCTGAAGACCATTTAACAGGTTTGGATTATGGTAGAAGAAATATTTAGGATGCTATGGTTAATGTGGCATAATAAAATATTCATTCTATGAATATTTGTGAAGATTATTCAACATATTGTTCCCACGAGGTGATTATTGTTAATAATCATTATGGGAAGTGATACTTGCAATATAATGTGTAATGTAATATCTTATTGTGGTCCTATACTATTCATTATAAAATGAGAAAGCATCAAGGCTGAATCGATACTTGTTTTAGGACTTGGTATAAAGGAAAGATTGTTTCCTTGGTTTTAATCATCAGTGAGATTATATGTTACGTTATGCAAGCTTGAAATTGGCAAATAATTTTCAATTGAGTTAGTTTGTGTACTTGGATATGTTATGCTATGGTATGTGCAGGATCATGGTGTGCCAAAAAGTGGCGATGTGAAAAAAAAAAAGCTTGAAAATGTCTAAAAGTGTTTCAAAATCCACTCTAACTTTTTTCCACCCATCCTGATACCAAAGCTAAAAACTAAGCCCAAGCCTTATTGAGTATCCGATTTCATATCGAATACCCAATACCTATACTATGATTTTTTTTTTTTAAATAGCAAACCCGAGGGTTGTTTGTTCACATTGTGTTTTTGGTTTTGAGCTCAGATATCTAATCCGCGAATGGATACACAATATGGGTTAGTGATTTTATTTCATTTTTTTAATGTTTTCAATCAATTTTATTATAAATTTGTTAGTTTTAATTGAATTTGTTAAAATTTAGGCTTTTTATAGAAATTGTTGAAATTTAGGTTTTTCAATAGAAATTATGATTTGTGAATTAATAGGTATGGCTAGTTGAAATGATGATGTTGAGACAAGAAATATTGTTCCTCATAACCCACCACCAAATGCTCCAATGCCCCCTCAAAATTGTCCACCAAATGATCCCCTACCCCCTCAAAACCCTCCTCAAATTGAGGATTTTATATTTGAAAATCTCACTGAATTGAGGGCTTTGCAAACAACATATAATATTGTACTTGCATTGGCTCCTATGTTATCCATGTTAAACACCATAGTGGATAACATTAAAACACTTACCGAGGAACAAAATGTTGCTCTTCGTTGGCGTGATAAAATGCATGAGATGTTTGATGATGGGTTGGACTATGATAAGGTTGCAGCCCTCAATATAAGTAAAGATGATTTGGTTGCCCTTTTTGCGAACCTAAAAACTAATTTACCAGTCGACTGCAAAAAGCCCAAACTATCAATTAAGTAGTGCACAAATGACGCCATATGTATGAACTTTTGGGATCATTGGTGGATGGTTTTTGACATCCCTCCACATAGCAATTTAGAGGTGCCATTTTATTTCCTTAGAAAATTGTATGTAGAATTTGTGTTGGGCCTCAAGGTGAACTATTGGAGCATGCATCCCAACATGGGTGTAGGAGGAGGAGCTACTCAAGATAGACCCTCTTCCTAGTAGAAGAAAGCTGGCACTTTTTTCCCCCCTACTGATGCCCCCCCCCCCCCCCCCCCCCTCCTCAAGTGCAGCATCCTAATATTGTTGCAGAGGCTAGCTCTCAAACTATTAGTGCCATCCATAAATTGAGTAGCCTATTGATATCCCAAGCTAGGTCAGTGTTGCCTTCCTATATTGATGATGCTAGCATGAGTTCATCATTGATGAGCTCATCACATGTTTGTGTGCCCCATACTTGCATAACGTGCAAGAATATTTGTCTGGGTCTCATAGGTGATCATTATGAGTATCAATTTGTATTTGATGAGGATACACTAGATGCACATACAGAGGCTACAGACCTTGATGTGAGAGAGGAGAGGCATGCAAAGGCATGGACTCCTTCTATGTTGGTACGTGTATACGTTTTTTTATTACAACATATGCAATTTAAAGTTAATATTTATAATAGAGTAATTTTAATTTTTAAGTCATACTGACTTATACATGTATGTGATCTTCGTTCATGTTTAGTTGATGACTGAGGAGAAGCTGAGACAGGTTGATGATGCCACGCTCTCAGCTATTTCATTTAGCCTTGAGACATCTATGGTACATTATATTGTGGTCTCATTGTTTTTCTATTTGATATTGTAGCATATATGGTTTCTAATATTTATTTTATCTTACAGGTACCACTTGTCCCTGGGGGACAAAGTGCGAGGGATGAGCCAGGACCCATTGACAAAGGAAAGGTAATTAGGTGCTTTCTATTTGATTAAATATCGATGCATTCTTGTTAAATGTTTTTGGTAATGAAATTTAATTACATTCTTTATTGTATAGGGCATGGCTATTGGCAATGAGTCCATGCAAATTCTATGTTGTAGATGCTCAGGCATTTCCATTCACACTGAGAGCCCCATTATATGTATAAGTATCATTTATTTTTTTATTTTCATAAACAAATTCAAAACTGATTTATGTGATATTAACAACTAGCATTTTGTATCTCATAGGAAACTCCTAGTGCACATGAGGTTGGACAGGAGAGTTTTGTATCTTTGATGATGCAGCCACTATATCCTAAGGAGGGGCCTACATTAGTAAGTTGTAGTTTGAATTCTTGATTATATGTTATAAATTTAGCATGCTATGAATTATAATGTTATAGTTTAAGTTGTAGGTTCATCTAATAAACATATTTGAACATACACGGGCCACAATCAGTGAGGTACAAGCATTGTCGACAAGAGAGGTATTTATGATAAAAGTTTAATAGTATAAATCTTCATTAAAAAAAATATCATTATGTATTTGAGTAATTCAATGTTAGATACAAAGAATCATATAAATTTAGTAGTCTAACTTTGGGTTTTCCTTTTTTATTTATGTAGGAGGCATCTAATCCACCTAGTGCAGTGAAGAGTTTGCATTTTGATCATCCACCAACAGCCTAAGATAGTATAGTTGTCATAGGATGTGTCATGAGACATTTTGAGATGGCATATGCCACATTGTTTATAGAAATATTGATATTATACATATTCTGATGGCATGATCAGCCACATTATGTATATGGATCTATGTATTTTGATATATATTTGTGTAATTTGTCTATGGATACATGAACTTTGATATATATTTGTGTAATTTGTCTATGGATACATGTATGTTGATACATATTTTTGTCATTTATGTGCACAAGGATATACATATTAATTTAGTATCTAGTATTTTTCAATTTATCGTGGATCATGTGTATTGTTCATGTTTATGGAATATCATTAATTTTGATCATGTTTGTTATATTCAATTCAAAAGCAATAATTTGTGAATAACATTTTAACTACTTTTATTATCAAATTTGGATGCAATGTTTAATTTGAAATGCTATCATGAGTTATATCTTTTTCTATCAAAAATTCTATAATTAATATATGAGAGTTCACTTTCTATCATGTGATTCAGAGTGAGCAAAATAGGGAAACCTTATTTATAGAGAGAAACCATAGAAATGAGTGACATACAAAAAACCATTGTTTTCCTTGTGGTTTTAGTTTTAGATTAGATTTATTCCTTATCTTGGCCGAATGATACAAATCCCTTTGGTACACCTTTAATAAATAGTAATTTAAGTAAGGGGATTCACAAAAGGATGGTATTCTATCAAGGAATTGGGATGAACTCAAAGGCTTCAACAAAGATCCATGTCATTTTAGACAATAACATCAACACACTTTTTAACCTCCTACACAAAGTTCACATAACCCCAAATCTAATTTTAAACTCCACCTTCAACCTTGAAACTAACTCTTAGCTTCAAATCTAATCTCAACACACTTAACAAAGCTTAGGAACCAAATCATCCAAAACATACCTTCTTGCTATCCTTTGTATAGACCCAAACACAATCATTCATAACTTTTGAATCATACTTCATTTCCTCAATCCAACCATCAAGTAATTAGATCACTTAACCCTCCCTAACATATCCAAAAATTAGGCCAATGCAACGATGGAAAATTGAGATATGGCCTCCAAAAAAACACTAAAAATTTTGTGAAAAATAATTTTCCTTTGACAATCTCATTAAAAACATGTTACCAACAAAGTATAACAATGGAAAATGATACAATTTGTAGAAAGAAACTTTTTTTTATTACTTCTTATTAATCATACACCATACATCTTGTTTGTATTTGAACAATATACCTTAAAGATACTCTCTAAGAGTTATAAACTAACCAACTTTCTCCACTAACTAACTTCTACTCCCTTTGAATCAGTTGATGACAATTTATTGTCAAGTTTTAATTGTAATTTAAATTGTTATTACATTTTTTGCCCATTATTTATTTAATCAACATCTAAAGGCCCTAATAAGACATTTCCCACCCTATATAGTACTACAAACGCTATAATCCCATGCATTCCCATGATTAGCCTTCTAGGCCATATTTTGCATATAATGTAACTTTTATGTAAACTGGCTTCATTAATGCATTCTATCATTTCACACCTTATATAGATGTTTCCAACCTTGTACGGTCATGCTCAAACCCCTAAGTAACTCTTTGCACTCATTTTCACTTTGCAAGAAAAAATTGCAAAAGTTGCAAAATTGCAAGTTTGCAACTTTTGCAATTTTCAAAAAATTTTACTATAACTTTAAATTATTAATTATATGAGTTCACCAAACTTGGTAAGGGGTTATCGATATCCCTCATGAGCTCCGACTTACGACCCTCAAAAGATTGACCCTACTTAGAGCACCTTGGAGACTCTTCGGTACGAGGTGGTCACGGACGATGGAGGCCCTATGTGGCTGGAACAAGGGTGTCACTAGGTTCACCTACCCATTCAGAGCTAATGAAACTGACGATTTGATGCCAAGATCAGCAAGTTTCAAAGTTACACTGTGGTGCACCTATGAACTGAGGCACACTGCGAGTTTTGGCATCGAGCATGATCATTGTATCGAATCCAAACAGAATGTGATCTCTCAAAAATGAGATAGGTTATTTTAGGCCTTAGCATGACCATCCTATATCATTTGATTTTTCATTGATAGCCCTCACGAGCTCTGATTTATGACCCTCGGAAGATCAACCTCAACACGCACTTAAAGCACCTTGGAGACTCCTCGGTACGGGGTGGCCACAGATGATGGAGGCTCTCTGTGGACAAAACAAGGGTGTCACTAGAGTTCATCCACCCACCTAGAGCTAATGGCATTGATGATTTGATGCCAAGATCAGTGGTTTCAAAGTTGCGTTATGGTGCACCTATGAACTAAGGCACGCTGCAAGTTTTGGCATCAAGCGAGATCGTTGTGTCAAATCCAAATGGAATGTGATCTCTTGAAAATGAGATAGGTTATTTTAGGTCTTGGAATGAACATCCTATAGCATTTGACATTTCATTGATAGCCCTCTTGAGCTGTGAATTACGACCCTCAAAAGATCAACCTCTATACGCACTTAGAGCACCTAGGAGACTCTTCGGTATAGGGTGGCCGCAGATGATTGAGGCTCTCCATAGCCAAAATAAGGGTGTCACTAGGGTTCACCTACCCATCTAAAGCTAATGGAACTAACAATTCGATGCTAAGGTCAACAGTTTCAAAGTTACGCTATGGTACACCTATGAACTGAGGCACACTGCAAGTTTTGGCATCGAGCGAGATCTCTGTACCGAATCCGAATGGAATGTGATCTCTCAAAAATTTGATAGGTTATTTTAGGCCTTCACATGACCATCTTGTAGCATTCAAAATTTCATAGATATCCCTAATGAGCTCTAAGTTATGGCCCTTAGAAGATCGACCTCAATATGCACTTAGAGCACCTTGGAGACTCTTCAATACAGGGTGGCCGCGAATGATGGAGGCTCTCCATTGCCAAAAAAAGAGTGTCACTAGGGTTCACCCACCCATCTAGAGCTAATGTTGCTGATAATTTGATGCCAAGATTAACGGTTTCAAAGTTACATTGCAGTGCACATATGAATTGAGGCACACTGCAAGTTTTGGCATCGAGCGAGATCATTGTGCCAAATCCAAACAGAATGTGATCTCTTGAAAATGAGATAGGTTATTTTAAGTCTTAGCATGACCATCCTATAGAATTTTATGTTTCATCGATATCCCTCATGAGTTCCAAGTTACAACTCTCGAAAGATCGACCTCGATACGCACTTAGAGCACCTTAGAGACTCTTCGGTACAGGGTGGCCATGGATGATGGAGGCTCTCCATGACTGGAACAAGGCTATCACTAAGGTTCACCCACCATATAGAGCTAATGGCACTAATGATTTGATGCCAAGATCAATGGTTTCAAATTTATGATGTGATGCACCTATGAATTGAGGCACACTACAAGTTTTGGCATTGAGTAAGATCGCTATGCCAAATCCAAACATAATGTTATCTCTTGAAAATGAGATAGGTTATTTTAGGCCTCAGCATGACCATCTTATAGAATTTGACTTTTCATTGATAGCCCCCACAAGCTCTGAGTTACAACCCTCAAAAGATTGACCTCAACACACACTTAGAGCACCTTGGAGACTCCTTGGTACGGGGTGGCCATGGACGATGGAGGCTCTTTGTGGTGAGAACAAGGGTGTCACTAGGATTCATCTGTCCATCTGGAGCTAATGGCACTGATGATTCAATGCCAAGATCAATAGTTTCAAAGTTAAGTTGTGGTGCACCTATGAACTAAGGCACACTACAAGTTTTGGCATCGAGGGAGATTGTTGTGTCGAATCCAAACGGAATGTGATCTCTCAAAAATGAGATAGGTTATTTTAGGCCTCGACATGACTATCCTATAGCATTCAAAATTTCATTCATAGCTCCCACAAGCTCTGAGTTATAACCCTCGAAAGATTGACCTTGACAAATAGTTAGAGCACCTTGGAGACTCCTCAATATGGGGTGGTCACGGACAATGGAGGCTCTCCATGGCTGGAACAAGGGTGTCACTAGGGTTAGTATTAAAATCAAAAATATTATTTTTTTACCTCTCTCAATTTTTTAACATTGGGCATAATGCAAGTCTGGTGTTAGTATGTATTAAAATCATCATTTTTTAGGTCCCTCCACATAAATTGCATTAAGTAAAACCATCTTTGTTTCTTACATTAAATCAAAAAGTTTACATTTACAATATATCAAGTGTTTCATCATTATTACATCAATGCACAACTACCAAAAATTGTAGTGTCAATAAAAGTATTGTCAAAAATTGTAGTGTCAAAAATAGAATAGATTTTTCTTCATTGTGCTCCTTATTTAAGTTTTTATCTTCATGCATGGCTACTCTTCATGATGTACCTACATTCCAATATCATAAAAAATATTAGTAACTTATTGTATTAAACAAGATAATCATCGATTCACTAAATCATTATGAACAAAATAACATAAGAAGTAAATATATTTAGTTGAGTGTTCTAGTAGGGTCCTCTCTTTGTTTTAGGGTTTCCAACAAGGCTTCATGATCAGCATTAGTAATAGTAAAAAGTTCTTTTACTTTTGGTCTTCCTTGATGTTGCAACAACTTTACATTTGTTGCTATAATAAGATGTGAATATATGAGAATTGTTTTGTGCTTTTGATAGTCTTCAAATGCAAGAATTTCATTCCTTCTAAACATGTATCTCTGTAGCCATGTTCCAGTGACAACCACTAAACTAGTAGGATATGTGAATCGATCATCATCTGTGATCGATTGTGCAAGCTTTTGTTTACCTCTGACACAACATGCTAACCAATAATCTGATTTGTCATCATTTCCCTATGGTGAAACCAGTGCAAAGACATGTCCTGGCTGAAGAAGGTCTGATAGATGGTTATGATCAAGTGAACTTTCCATGCCATCATTTTTGATAGAAGGTATGATAGACAATGGAGTAAGATAATGTGGAGCCCATGTGTCCACCCACTCACTCGACCCACAGTGATCCCAATCACATTGAAAACAACTAAGACAAAAGCAAGCTAGTTGTTGTGTCCAAATGGTTCATGTACTAGAATCAGATCTCTGGAATGAATGCATGTTTGATGAATCTCTCACTATAGCACAATCTGATCTATCATCTATGGACCCTTCCTCAACCAACCAAAAGAACCTGTGTATGTTAGATTGTGGTGACTGATTAGGAAAGTACTGTACATACTTCATAAATTTTTGGGCAGTAGCCGACATGGTAGCCAACATATTATGGCCGACATATGGCCGACATGTTATAACCATAAAGCAGTTTAATACTTGTATAAAAGGGCTTAGGTTTGGGTACTTTTCATAATGTTGTGATACGAAATTAGTTCTTGCGGCGATATTGAGCTGTAAGGGATTACGGATTGTAATCAGGTTCTAATCACTGGATTGTAATAAGATCGGACTTGCTGTTTGGTGGACCTAGCCCAGGGATTGGGTGAACCACGTTAAATCTTGGTGCCTTGTGTTCATTTCTGTGTGTTCTATTATTTTATGTTATTGGTTATATTTGCATGTAGTTTTTATTTCTGTCTATGGTTTATCCTAACAAGTGGTATCAGAGCCTAGTTGTCTTTTAGTTATCCTCTGCAGGAAAGTCTCACGGTTAAGTGGGAGTCTCACAATTGAGTGGGAGCGATGGCAGATGAGGGTAAGTTGAGGGTTGACAGGTTTAATGGGCAGAACTTCCAGTTATGGAAGATGCAAATGGAAGACTATTTATATCAGAAGGATTTATGGAAGCCGTTGGAAGGAAAAGCCAAGAATCAAGGAACTATGTCAGAGGCTGAATGGGATCTTTTGGACAGAAAGGCACTCGGAAGCATTCGGTTATGCTTGGCACCATTGGTGGCATTTAATATTACAAAAGCAAAGATGACAGAAGATTTGATGAAAACCCTAGCAACACTGTATGAAAAGCCCTCCGCTTCAAATAAGGTATTTCTCATGAAGCGTTTATTTAATATGAAAATGGCAGAAGGTGAATCTATTGCAGATCATTTAAATGAGTTTAATACTAT
The DNA here is from genome assembly GCA_028749045.1 of Cupressus sempervirens. Classification (NCBI taxonomy): domain Eukaryota; kingdom Viridiplantae; phylum Streptophyta; class Pinopsida; order Cupressales; family Cupressaceae; genus Cupressus; species Cupressus sempervirens. The sequence goes on along the minus strand of CM053783.1, from coordinate 442,032,161 downwards.
TACTAGTCAATTATCTTCTGTGGGTATCAATTTTGATGAAGAAATTAGGGCTCTCTTGATTTTTTGTTCTTTGCCTGAAAGCTGGAATGGCTTGGTAATGGCGGTGAGTAATTCTGTTCCTGGATCTAGTACCCTAAAATATGATGATGTGATCGGTGTTATTTTAAGTGAGGAAACTCGTAGAAAATCCTCAGGTGGATCTACATCAGGAAGTGCTTTAAATGCACAAAGCAGGGGCAGAACGATTGAAAGAGGAAGTAACTCTTGAAATCGTGGGAAATCAAGAGGAAATTCAAAGGGGAGGAGGTCTCAATCAAGAGGACCAAATGATTGCTGGTACTGTGGGAAACCAGGGCATAAAAAGAAAGATTGCTGGAATCGAAAGAAAAATGAAGGAGATAAATCAGATGGAGACAAGGAGGCAAATGTGGTAAGTAACAAATCCGAAGAGGATGCTTTGCTTCTGTCTTTAGAGAGTGTTGATGATTCATTGGTTTTAGATTCTGGTGCTTCATTTCATGCTACACCTCATAGAGGTTATTTCATTGATTATGTCAAAGGGGATTTTGGGCTTGTTTATTTGGGGGATAATGAACCCTGTCAGATTATTGGAAAGGGAAAAATTAAGATTAAGTTGCAGAATGGGAATCATTGGCTACTACATGAGGTAAGACATGTTCCAAAACTAAGTAGAAATTTAATTTCAGCAGGGCAACTCGGTGATGAGGGTTGTGTAGTTACTTTTAATGATAAAAATTGGAAGGTTTCAAAAGGTTCCCTTGTAGTAGCAAAAGGTGTAAAAGTAGGCACCTTATATCTTTGTACAGGTCATATTGTTCCTTCTACTTTGATTGTTTTAGAGAAAAATGAATATTCAGGAACAATTACTACAGTTGAGCAGGGAGAACAAATAGCTGCTGTAGATTCTGATACAGCGTTGTGGCACAATAGACTTGGGCACATGAGTGAGAAAGGTATGAAAGTACTTCATTCAAGGAAAGTTTTACCAGGTCTAAAATGTGTTAATATGGATTTCTGTGAAAGTTGTGTGTATGAAAAATAAAAGAGAGTGTGTTTTTGTAAAGACAAGGAAGGAAAACAAAAAGGATAAATTAGAGCTTGTGCATACAGATGTATGGGGACCAGTCCAGGTATCTTCCCTTGGTGGTTCTCATTATTATGTTACATTTATTGATGATGCAACTAGAAAAGTATGGGTTTATTTCCTTAGACAGAAATCTGATGTATTTCAAACTTTTAAGAAATGGAAATGCTTGGTTGAAAATGAGACTGGTAAGAAATTAAAATGTCTCAGATCTGATAATGGTGGTGAGTATTGTAGTCATGAATTTGAATATTATTGCTCCACTAATGGTATTTGTAGACAAAAAACTGTTCCAAGGACTCCACAGGAAAATGGAGTGGTTGAACGCATGAATAGGACTATAATGGAGCGTGCAAGGAGCATGAGGTTGCATGCTGGGTTGCCCTTACACATGTGGGTGGAGGCTGTCAACACTATAGTATATTTGATTAATAGAGGTCCCTCTACTCCTTTGGGTTATGGTATTCTAGAGGAAGCATGGACTGGTAAGAAGGTGAGTTATTCTTTTCTCAAAACCTTTCGATTGTGAAGCTTTTGCTCATATAGACTCTGAAAATAGAACCAAGCTATAAGCTAAATCAAAGAAATGTGTCTTTGTTGGATATGGCATTAATGAATTTGGTTATAGGATTTGGGATTTTGAAAATCTTAAAATTATTAGAAGTCGGGATGTCATATTCAATGAGAAAGTGTTGTACAAAGATCTGTTGCAGCAACATGAGAAGAAAGAAGATGATTATGTAGTGCTGGATGATACTCCAAAAGCTGATGTTCCAGCCATTCCTCATGATGTGCAACAACTGCAACAACAAATACCACACACACCAGTGAATGTTAGACGGTCAACAAGGAAAATTAGACCTCCACAAAGGTTTTCTCCCTCTTTGTATTCTATTTTACTTACTGATGCTGGTGAACCTGAAAGTTATGATGAAGCTATGCAGGTGGATACTAAGATTCAGTGGGAGTCTACAATGAAAGATGAAATGGACTCTTTGCTGAAAAATAAGACATGGGATTTGTGCAAGTTGCCTACAGGTAAAAAAGCTTTACAGAATAAATGGGTTTACAGGTTGAAAGAAGAGGAAGGAGGTAAGAAAAGATTTAAGGCTAGGTTAGTTGTAAAAGGATTTGCACAGAAAAAGGGAATTGATTTTGATGAGATATTTTCTCCTGTTGTTAAAATGACTTCTATTCGTACTGTTTTAAGTCTTGTGGCTACTGAAGATTTGCATTTAGAGAAAATGGATGTTAAAACAACCTTTCTTCATGGTGATTTGAATGAAGAAATATATATGGCTCAGCCACAGGGTTTTGAGGTCAAAGGTAAGGAGAACTTAGTGTGCAAATTGAAGAAAAGTTTATATGGCTTGAAGCAAGCACCTCGGCAATGGTATCTAAAATTTGATAGTTTTATGCATGAGCATGGATATAATAGGTGTCATTCAGATTACTATATTTATTTTAAGAGGTTGGATGATGATAGCTAAATTATTTTATGTTTATATGTTGATGATATGCTTGTAGCTGGGTCTAACATGGATCATATCAAGGGGCTGAAATGCCAATTAGCACATGCATTTGCTATGAAGGATTTGGGGGTAGCAAAACAAATCCTTGGTATGAAGATTTGCAGAGATAGGAAGAACAGAACATTGACACTATCTCAAGCTAATTATGTTAAGAGGGTGTTGCAACATTTCTCTATGGAGAATGCTAAAGCTGTCAACACACCTTTACCTGGTCATTTGAAATTGACTAAGGAGATGTGTCCCAAGACACAGGAAGAGGAGGATAAGATTTCCAAGGTACCCTATGCTTCAGCTATAGGAAGCTTGATGTATGCTATGGTATGCACTAGGCCAGATATTGCACATGCAGTGGGAGTCGTTAGTAGGTATATGAGTCATCGAGGATTTGAGCATTGGAATGCTGTCAAGTGGATTCTCAGATATTTGAGAGGAACATCCAATAAGTGTTTACACTTTGGGGGCTCTACTACTAATTTACAGGGCTATGTTGACTCAGATTTGGCTAGGGATATTGATACCAGGCGGAGTACTACAGGTTATGTCTTTACTGTTGGTGGGGCAGCCGTGAGCTGGGTTTCTAGGTTACAGAAGATTAATGCTCTCTCCACTACAGAGGCAGCCAAAGAGATTATATGGCTTCAATTCTTCTTAGAAGAATTGGGACATCCTCAGAAGGATAATTATTTGTTCATAGATAGTCAGAGTGCCATTCATCTTGCTAAGAATTTAGCTTTGCATTCTAAGACCAAACACATACAGTTGCGGTACCATTTCATTCGGTCAGTTTTGGAGGATGGACAGTTAAAGCTGGAGAAGATACATACCAATGACAATCCAGCAGATATGTTGACAAAGGTTGTAACAAGGGAGAAGCTGAACTCCTCTTCAACTTCTGTTGGTCTTTTAGACTGAACATGAATAAAAGAACAGTAGAGTCCAGGATTGTTTGATCCAGTGGGAGCCCCATGTGGTAGTGGTATTGCTACAGGATCAGTCTCCAAGTGGGAGATTGTTGTTTAGTGTGGAGCCTGATCAGTCCCCAAGTAGGAGATTGTCAGATTATGGCCGACATATGGCCGACATGTTATAACCCTAAAGCGGTTTAATACTTGTATAAAAGGGCTTAGGGTTGGGTACTTTTCATAATGTTGTGATACGAAATTGGTTCTTGCGGCGGTATTGAGCTGTAAGGGATTACGGATTGTAATCAGGTTCTAATCACTGGATTGTAATAAGATCGGACTTGCTGTTTGGTGGACGTAGCCCAGGGATTGGGTGAACCACGTTAAATCTTGGTACCTTGTGTTCATTTCTGTGTGTTCTATTATTTTCTGTTATTGGTTATATTTGTATGTAGTTTTTATTTCTGTCTGTGGTTTATCCTAACAGTGTACTACTAAATCAAGAGTCCCCACCTGTGATAATGTTGAACTACATCAATCAACAATGCTACGAGCATCAAGAAGCTTTGCTTCTGAAATCTTCAATTTCTCCTTAACTAGAGCTCTCTTCACACATGGCCCTGCTCCATCATGTTCACCTTTCCCATGGCCAGACTCAAAAAACTTCAAATATGAGGCACCCCCCTCTCTATGTGCATCCTACACAACCAATAAAACATGCGACCATTCTTGAATTGACCTATACAGTTATTTGACCAAATGATATGTCTATCCATAGAAATTGCATGCTCCTGTAAGAAATTAAAATAATTCTCGAAACAATGTTGCACAAACTAGTGAGAGTGAGATCTATCATCACTCATATAAAAATGATACTCTCTAATAATCTTTTGATTATCTTCCGCACTATCAGGGCCATGTTTGTATGTTATGTGGACAAAAATAGCAATTTGAATGGAGTTGTAATACTAAGATTGTGTCTCATTTTGAGGCTACAATGTGTATTTTTCAGCAAAGTCAACAAATGATATAATAGTGCCAATGGGAAAAGTCTCCTTACACATTCTACATTGTTGATCCAACCACTGAGACCTGTGATTATGTCTTGCATACTTGTAGAAAAGATTTTTCTTGAAATCTAAAATAAAACTAACCACACTAATTTCTTTTGCAACCAATTCACTTCTAGAGCCCTCACCCCCACTCTTCAATGTGTATTTCACCATTTCATATACCTTTTTTTTAACTATTGTCTTCCCAAGATCTTGTTCACACCCCTCATGGAAACATGTGTGAAACTTGGATAAGCCACCACATTCTGAACACTTTTCATTTAAGCAAGCATTTTTATAAAAGAAACAACCATCAACTCTACGAGATAAAAATTGATTTAGCAAGTCTCTTGATGATTTTGGAAGACCACTAGCACCACAATTCTCCAACATTTCTTTACTATGCAAAGTAGAACAAATGGAGCATAATAGTTCATGGTGCATAGAAAACTCAACATGATATTTGCAACAACATGTATTTCAAATGTTAAGTGGCACACAATAAAATGGCTTCAAAGATTCAAAAGCCCTTTGTGATAAATGAAGACTTGGATGACTCTCTCTAAATTGTTTGAACAACATAGTTTGACTTACCTCCAAATAATGTTTAGGATGTGGTGTGTAGTATCTGATGCCAATTCTCAACTTTAACACATCTTTAGCATTGGGTGACACTCTTGAGCTAGAGTGACAAAATTGTTTTATTTCTTCCTTCAGATCATTGAATAGCTTCTTATCAAAATATGGAAGTCTCCCACCAAAAGCCCATGTTTCATTTTGAAGAGGATCATCAATTATCTTGTCTACTAAGTGTTGTTCTCAAAGTAGTATGATTTAGGTTCAAGTCAATACAAGTTTGTCTCATATATCTACCCTTTCCCAAATGATGACTTACCAAAGAGGTTGTAATAACCCTTCAAGTAGCTCTCTTATCCTTCTCCTTGCTATTTTTCCTAATGCTATTGACAACACTGAAAAGATTCTTCATAATAATGGCATTTCTTTCCAATTTTTTATTGACACGAATCTTCAATCTGGAAAGCATAGTTCTCATCTATTGCATCTTTAATAAGTGCATAAAAAGATGACATTGCTCCACCATTGTCTTGCCGCAGAAAAACATCTTATATAGTCTTGAAGCCCATAATCAAATGGTTCTTTTTTATTTTTTCCCTTCCAAATTGGTAATAATCATTTCATCAATTTCAATTATCCATTTTGGTGTTCTAGAACCTTCATGTCGGTTATAATTAGGAGATATGTAAGGTTCTTGTCCATTGTCATGTTCGACATGGTCAATCATGCAATTTACATTATGACCTAGTAGTATTTCATTCTCCAATTTTTTATTCTCTAAATTTTCAATCTCTGCATTATTGTTCTCAATTGGTACATTTTCATTCCCCAGTTTCACATATTCATTATCTAACTCTACGATTTCACCTTTGACCAATAAATCATCAACTTGACTCACATTTAACATACCTTGTCTTTTCCTTCGGTGATTTACCTTGTCCTTTTCCCTATATGTCACAATATCTTCATTCAATACCTTCCTTTTGCATTTATCCTTTTGATGACTACTTCTCCCCATTTCGATGACAATATCAGACACCTAATGATATATTATTGAACCTTTTTCTGATTGTTTAGGCCCCCAAAAAGTCAGTTTTCCCAAAACCCATGAAAATGGCCCACAAAAAGTAATATTATCAGGTTTGTAGTGACAGAGAGTATGTTGAAAAAATCATGCCAGTTTAATCAAGTATCTGATCTCATATCGGATACCCAATACTAAATCGGATATCTAATATCAGATCGAATATCTGATATTTATTCCCAAATTTTGGAGGGAGTCATGGGCAATGTAACAAATTTCATTAACTTATATGTATGATTAATATATATATTTGATTAATATATATATTTGATTATTATTATATATGATTATTATTATATATGATTTATTTACGATTATTATTATATATGATTATTATATTATATTATTATTAAATATAAAAATATATGTTATTATTATTATAAGGTCTATAAATATTATATATATATATATATATGATTATTATATTATATTATTATGATTTTTACTATTATATTATTATTAAATATAATAATATATGTTATTATTATAATTATAAGGTCTATAAATATAATATATATTTATATATATATATATATGATTATTATATTATATTATTATGATTTTTACTATTATTATTAAATACAATAACATAATATATGTTATTATTGTTATTATTATTATGACCTATAAATATTTTATATATATATATATATATATATATATATATATATATATATATATATATATATATATATATATATATGATTATTATATTACATTATTATGTCCCTAGGGGCCCTAAGATCCCCAAGGACACAATTGGTTGGTTCTAATGCATCAAGAGGGGTCATAGGTTAACCTATGACTCCTCTCAACGTATTTCATGACAACATATGTCCCTAGGGGCCCTAGGAACCCTAGGGATGCAATTGGTTGGCTCTAATGTGTCGAGAGGGGCATTTCATGACAACATATGTCACTAGGGGCCCTAGGGCCCCTAGGGACGCATTTGGTTGGTTCAAATGCATTGAGATGGGTCATTGATTAACCTATGACCCCTCTTGACACATTTCATGACAACATATGTCCCTAGGGGCCCTAGGTCCCCTAGGGATGCACCTGGTTGGTTTGAATGCGTCAAGAGGGGTCATAGGTTAACCTATGACCCCCTTTGACTCATTTCGTGACAACATATGTCCATAGGGGCCCTAGGACCCCCATGGATGCAATTGGTGGGTTCTAATGTGTTGAGAGTTGTCATAGGTTAACCTATAACCCCTCTTGACACATTTCATGACAACATATGTCCCTAGGGGCCCTAGGTCCCCTAGGGATGCATTTGGTTGGTTCGAATGCATCGAGAGGGGTCATAGGTTAACCTATGACCCCTCTCGAAGCATTTCATGACAACGTATGTCCCTAGGGGTCCTAGGACCCCTAGGGACCCATTTGGTTGGTTTTAATGCATCAAGAGGGGTCATAGGGTAACCTATGACCTCTCTCGATGCATTTCATGACAACGTATGTCCCTAGGGGCCCTAGGGCCCCTAAGGACACATTTGGCTGGTTCCATTGTGTTAAGAGGGGTCATAGGTTAACCTATGGACCCTCTCAATGCATTTCATGACAATGTATGTCCCTAGGGGTCGTAGGGCCCCAAGGGATGCATTTGGTTGGTTCTAATGCATCGAGAGGGGTCATAGGTTAATGCATTTCATGACAACGTATATTCCTAAGGCCCATAGGGACACATTTGGTTGCTTCTAATGCGTCGAGAGAACCTATGACCCCTCTTGATGCATTTCATGACAATGTATGTCCCTAGTGGCCCTAGGGCCCCTAGGGACACATTTGGTTGGTTCCAATGCATTGAGAGGGGTCATAGGTTAAGCTATGAACCCTATCGATGCATTTCATGACAACATATGTCCCTAGGGCCCTAGGACCCCTAGGGACACATTTGGTTGGTTCTAATGCATCGAAAGGGGTCATAGGTTAACCTACAACCCCTGTCGACGCATTTCATGGCAACATATGTCCCTAGGGGCCCTAGGACCTCCAAGGACACAATTGGTTAGTTCTAATACATCGAGAAGGTCATAGGTTAACCTATGACCCCTATCAATGCATTTCATAACAATGTATGTCCCTAGGGGCCCTAGGACTCCTAGGGACACATTTCATGACAACATATGTCCCTAGGGGCCCTAAGACCCCTAGGGATGCATTTGGTTGGTTCTAATGCATTGAGACTTATGACCCCTCTCGACTTATTTCATGACAACGTATGTCCCTAAGGGCCCTAGGGTCCCTAGAGATGCATTTGGTTAGTTTCAATGCATCGACGCATTTCATGATAACATATGTCCCTAGGGGCCCTAAGACCACCACGAACGCAATTGGTTGGTTCTAATGTGTCAAGAGGGGTCATAGGTTAGCCTATGACCCCTCTCCATACATTTTGCATTAAGAAACCTATGACCCCTCTCGATGCATTTCATGACAACATATGTCCCTAGGGGCTGTAAGACCCTAGGGATGCATTTGGTTGGTTCTAATGTGTCAAGAGGGGTAATAGGTTAACCTATGACCGTCTCGATGCATTTCATGACAATGAATGTGTTAGATTGTGGTGATTGATCAGGAAAGTACTGTACATACTTCATAAATAGTGGGGTTCGGGGCATCGCCCCGAAAAAAAAAAATTTTGGAAGTAGCCGACATGGTAGCTGACATATTATGGCCGACATATGGCCGACATGTTATAACCCTAAAGCGGTTTAATACTTGTATAAAAAGGGCTTAGGGTTGGGTATTTTTTATGTGTGGTGATATGAAATTGGTTCTTGCGGCGGTATTGAGCTGTAAGGGATTACGGATTGTAATCAGGTTGTAATCACTAGATTGTAATAAGATCGGACTTGCTGTTTGGTGGACGTAGCCCAGGGATTGGGTGAACCACGTTAAATCTTGGTGCCTTGTGTTTATTTATGTGTGTTCTATTATTTTATGTTATTGGTTATATTTGCATGTAGTTTTTATTTTTGTCCATGGTTTTTTCCTAACAGAATGTCCCTATGGGTGACACATTTGGTTGGTTCAAATGCGTTGAGAGGGGTCATAGGTTAACCTATGATCCCTCTTGATGCATTTCATGACAACGTGGACCCATTTGGTTGGTTTGACTATGTTGAGATAGGTCATAGGCTAACCTATGACCCCTCTCGATGCATTTCATGACAACATATGTCCCTACAGGCCCTAAGGCCCCTAGGGACATATTTGGTTGGTTCCAATGTGTCAAGAGGGCTCATAGGTTAACCTATGATCCCTATCAATGCATTTCATGACAACATATGTCCCTAGGGGGGCCTAGGACCCCTAGGAACACATTTGGTTGGTTCTAATGCATTGAGAGGGGTCATAGGTTAACCTATGACCCCTCCTAATGTATTTCATGACAACATATGTTCCTAGGGGCCCTATGACCCCTAGGGATGCATTTGGTTGGTTTTAATGCATCAAAAGGAGTCATGACCCCTCTCGATGCATTTGATGACAACATATTTGGTTGGTTCTAATACATTGAGAGGGGTCATAGGTTAATCTATGACCCCTATCGATACATTTCATGACAACCTTTGCCCTTAGGGGCTCTAAGGCACTTAGGGATGCATTTGGTTGGTTCTAATGTGTCGAGAGGGGTCATAAGTTAACCTATGACCCCTCTCAATGCATTTCATGACAATATATGTCCTTAGACCCCCTAGGGCCCCTAGGGACCCATTTGGTTGGTTTGAATGCATCAAGAGGAGTCATAGGTTAACCTATGACCCCTCTCGATGCATTTCATGACAACGTATGTCCATAGGGGTCCTAAGGCCCCTAAGGACCCATTGGAAATGTGTCAAAAGGGGTCACTAGGGGTCCTAAGGACATATGTTGTCATGAAATGCATCGATGACCTATGACCCCTCTCGACACATTTCATGACAATATTATATTTAATAATAATAATATACTATATATTTTAATATAATAACAATATAATACTATATAGTTTAATATAATAATAATATATTATTAGATTATATAACAATAATAATCATATATATTACTAGATTATATATTTAATAATAATAATAACCATATATATTATTATATATAATAATAATCATAAAATATTACTATATCAATTTAATAATAATAATTTTTATCATATATATTACTATATTATATTTAGTTATAATAATTATTATATTTATAACTATATTATATTTAATAATAATAATCATAATAATCATACATATTTCTATATATAATAATAATAATATTAGTAATCATAATAATCCTCTAAAATTTCCCTCCAAATAAAATTTCCAATGTGGGTGGTTTCCCTCCCAATTGCAAAATTCAAAGTAATTAGATACCCAATTTCATATTAGGTATCTGATATGTAATCAGATACCCAATTTGAAATTGGGTTAGGCTTGGTATTTACCAAACCTATTTGGTTAAACCAAAAAAAATATTTGAGAAGGGTTTCACTAATGCTCAAACTTCAAGTAGCCATTTGACAATGTTATTTTCATCGAAATTGAATGAAATGAAAAGGGTTTTTTTATAACACTCTCAAGATTCCATCAATATAATATTTGTCAAATTCTGAGTTTGATAAGTATTTATTAGTTAATTTTCAATGAAGATTATTGTAAAGTGTCAATTGACATACTAATTGAAAAATAGCTATAACTTTCAAATGGTATAATATTTTTTAAATCCAAAAGTTGTGTCACATTCTATGCTTCACCTAGTATAAGGGAAAAAAATTCAATTAGTTAAGGTGGTCAAACACAAGAATTTTTTTATTCCAAAAAAAATTAGTAGAAAATTCATATTTAATTATTCATTTGGAATAAAAATACCCAAAAATATGCATCACATTCGGGCATGAGTTTACTTTTTATATCTATAATTATATTAAAAAATATTATCATTTGATTTTGATTAAGGTGGTTAGACATACACCTACTTTTTATTTTCGCCTTGAAATTTTCATAGTACTGCATTAAAATCCAAACATTTGACTAATCAAATATTTTTTTCTCTAGATAAGGCCTAGTAGTTTAGAAACTAAATTCAATTTCCTACATATTATTTTCTTACAAATTTTTTATATAAATTCTAGAACCACTTTAAAATTATGTGTCAAGTTGACATAACCTTGATTTGTTGGTTTTTCACTGCCACTTAAGGCCATAATTTGGTTGACCATGATCCTGCACATACTTGCTAAAGATTGTTTAGTGAAGACAATCTTGAAGCATGTTGGATAGTGGATTCAATTGTCTTCCTATCAAATCCTAATAGGCACTAGTACATTTGTCATTGATTTTTCGAGCAACATTTTTTACCAAAGGCCATTTTGGCTTCTGATTTTCAAAAAAAATGGGTATATGTTCTGAAAAGGTCAAAATTCTGACGTTGTATAACTTTATTGATAAAATTTTGATGAAAATTAACTTTATTGGTTAAATCTTGACGAATGCAATATATAAACAAAAAAAAGTTGAAACTTATTTCATTTTGTCTTTTCCACGAGTGGGAGATAGGGTTAAGCACACACACCATTGTCAAGAAAATAGGTATGAAATCCAAATGACCTTGGTTTTTTCATTCTTTTAGCTGGATTCTTGGAGTTTCATATACATTTTATGTCTTGCCTATATATTTTGTCTCTTGCCCTTGTTAAACTACTGTGTGACTAACATCACCATCAAATCAATATGGGTCAGGCATATAGTCCCAAGAACTTTAGGTTGGATATTCATTGCTCAATCAATACACCCTTTAGCTAGAGAAATGATTGGCTCCCAGCTCTGGCAAAATGCCTAATTTGCTCATTTTATATGTTTGTTATGTTGTTTACTTTATTGAATTTTTTCATTTTCCCCATCTCTACTGAATGCCATTTTGATTCAATTAATTGATTGAATGTTATGTGCAATTGGGGTTTGTATATTGAGCTTGGGATCTTGGTAATCTCATGAATTTTATCTTTTTCCTTCATTGCTTCATCAAGCTTTGTGGCCTGGTAAGATGCATGTCCATATTCACACCACCATATCTGAAGAAAATAGAAAGACCAAAAAGAAGCTGAAATACAAGGATGATTCAACCATGTATGTGGGCGTATTCATTTTACTAAATATTGAAATCTAAATTACAAATTAATGTCAATTAGAAATGCAACTAAACTTTAAACAAGCAATTGGGTATATAATGCACATAGTCAATAAGTAAACATATAGAAATTAATATAAATAAAGAAAACGAGACTTGTCATTTTGGTACCTTAGATGTGAATTAGATCATTTAAGTTCTTTAGATTAACTAACTATTGAAGGAGTACTACTTACACCTAGCATCATCCTCATGGGACCTTAGGTTTGAGCTTCTCTTCCCCTTTCCGACAATACTAGCTTCTTTGTTTTATTTGGTATCTTGTTTTTTTCTTTGTGTATAGGACTGCTTAATTCTCTTGATGATTTAATAAAACATTTTAACTTAGAAAAAATGGGGATTTCAATACAGAACTTTATTGTAAATGTGTAAAGATTTATTATCTACTATTGTGCTCCAGAAAATTAGATAATAGATTTTTATGTAATCTAAGAAACTGTTCCTTGAATTTATATATTACTTCCTCCCATTTAATATTAACACATTATATTGCTTTATTATTATATTCCATGATATTTTTTGGATGGTGATGGTAGTGTAGAGAACCATTGTTTAGTTAAAGTATGAAACGTCAAATGTGTTTCAGAAATGGTAGTCCACATAACCATTTTTTAATAAGTATGGTAATAAGTGTTCTATATATACCTGTGTGTATGCGTGAAATATTTCAAGGATAAAATAAATTAGAATTGTGTTCTAATATTCAACTCTAATTCTATAATCTAACTATTTTCTCATCAAATTATGTTACCCATAATTTAGTTTTATATGTAAAATCTAAATGACACTAGTTTTTGGTTTTAACCATTTTACCCATATTTCATCTAGATAATTAAGGGAAATGCTCATCATGATGTTATTCCAAAATGACTCTAGTTCTATGATTTAAGTATTTCCTATTAAACCATAACATTGTTTTTCTTTATCTGGTGCTTATAATGGTTTAGAATTATTTCAATTTGATCTTTCTAAACTTTCTTTGATCTTTAGTGGACATATCTAATGCTTATAATGGTTTAGAATTATTTCAATTTGATCTTTCTAAACATTCTTTGATCTCTAGTGGACATGTTGTTGGATAAAAAATTTCAATTGTGTGTTGTCTTTGATGTCACACAAATGTCATATCAGTCATCAAACAGAGTCTACCGAGCTCAAATGGTCAACAAGGCAAAAAATAGAGTCTACCGAGCCCAGAAGGTTAGTAAAAAAAATTTGCAGTGTCTACCAAGTAGACAATTGTTACCGAGCTTCCAAGGTTAATCAAAGAAATTTAGTTGTTACCGAGCTCACTCAGTCATCAAAGGAAATGTGGCAGAAGAAGTTCTTACTAAGCTCTCATGAACAAAAAAGGAATTCAGTTCTTACTGAGTAAACTTGGTAGCCAAAGGATTCTGTAGATGTTGTAATGTTAACTGAGTCAAGACGCTTAACTCAGGAAATTTTCGGAAGCAGTATTTACTGAGCAAGGTTGACCAGTAAAGGATTTTATTGTTTTATGAAATAACATTTATTTGTTTAAAGTAATATTTGTAGCCGACTGATGTATGGTTTATTGGTAAATGTAACATGTGAATGGGCCGACTTGACAATCTAAATGGTATAATTAAGAGGTCAAGTTGCGAATTCTAAGTGTGATGGAGATGGAAGTGGAATTAATGTGATATGAGGATTGATTATTGTGGAAGCAATTTGAAGGATGATCAGAGATCATTGAGGAGTAGAAAAGCCATATTTGATCAAGGAGGATCTAATAATGCAGAACAGAGACCTGTAATTAGCAAATTCAGTTGCATCTTGTTCAGGTCAATTTATTGTTGCTTTCTAACAATTGTAGCAGTGATTTTAAATCTCTTAACAGAGTTGGTTTAACAACCATTTTGTAAATCCTCTAACAAGGTGACAGTTCAATTGAATTGTTCTAAAGACCTCTAGCAAGGCCACTCCTAATAGGGTGATCAAAACCCTCTAATAGGGTCACACCTAACAGTGTGTATTGTAACCTTTAACAGGGTTGGCTCCTAACAAGGCTCACTTTAGAAGAGTGAAAATTGGTAACTAGTTACTTGGTGGTTTTTCCCATATTGGGTTTCCACGTTAAATCTAGTGTCTCTTGTGTTCATTTTGTTTTCAATTACATGCATGAATGCTTGAAGATAAGTAAAAGTTTAATTTACTGAGTTATAGCATTTTTGTTATATTTATCGAGTATCAGAAGTAACTAGATCTTTAAGACATCTAAGGGATCTGAGGATTCATTTTTGTAAGTAACTGATTCACACCACACCCCCCCCCCAACCCCCCCTCTCTCAGTTACTCTATCTTTAATCCCAACACATGTCTCTACCTCACACTATTGGTAAATGCAAGAAATTTATAACTAAGTGGACCCATTTCGGTCCATTATGTTTCCATTAGAATGTTAAGCATTGATGCAGAGTTGAACTCTCTAGAACAAGCATAGCAATGTTTCTCTTTGGACAACCTATACTTCAAGATACAACAAAGAGGTGTCAATAAAGATCTAAACTCTATGTATTTTCTTTTAATCCTTGCCTCTCACAAGATATCCATTAACAATAATGATGTAAAATCCTTAGGTAATATCATTGATATAATCATAGAGATATCAACACATTCCTTATTTGTAAATTGCATCAACAGTATACATTGTTCCAATATTTGCAATTAAGTTCACTTGGAATGCCAATGATTATTGATACATGTGTAGAGATGATTGGAGGCTTGCAATTCATCACGTATCTATCCAAGACAACTCTATTTGAATATCATCAGTCACTACTACTTGGAGACTATATGTATCACAACCTTACACTAAACATTTTCATCAATCAAATAAATTTTCTTTGCAATTTACATGGTCATATAAATACTAGCATTTAGAAACTCATAGTTCAAGCAATAACAAGACACAATAATCATCGAGCCAATCTTTATATATTCTGAACATAATACACAAAATCACATACAATTCACTATTCATCTAATCACATTCATCATCCATTCCCTACATATATTGATCCATGGGTAGTGTCATAGTTCATACTATGATTAGATAGCAACATCATCATAATAGAGATTGGAAATATCCTTGTGACATCACAATGATCAGACTATCCATCAAACATATTTCTTGTGGTGTCTTATCGCACAATTTTCTCTATGTATCTATTTTTCTTAATTGTTGTTTTATACCATCAATTCCTCAAGAAAGTATAGATGCTTCCTCTTCTCCCTACTAATATGCATTCATGATTTATGATTATTGTTTTGAATTTCATAGTTGTTGTCCTGGACAATATACATAGAATTCAAACACAAGTTTATATTTGTAGCAGTGCATTTTCTTGAGAGTTTCTAAAGAACTATAAATGGGTCCATTTCCACAACTTTTGAAGTCATTGTATTCCATGATACTAACATGTCTTTGAGAGAATCTACCAAATGTTTTATTTCCTTGTCTAGATTTCCAAATTTTGCATACAATGTCTACAAAAATACCAACTCTCCTATATAGATGTTTCTCTATATTCAATGCATCTGTAGATTGTTGTTGCATTTTTCAAATGCTCATGTATTTCTCATATCATCTTTCAATCACGTTTCTTTCTTCTTTTTCTTCAACAAGGATCTCTCAACTTTTGGAATTTTATCTTATTCACCTCCAAAGATCACACTTGTCATTGTGAAGAATGGAATGTGACTTTGAAAGAAAACTTATATTCAAGTTTTAATCTGCACTCTCAAATCTAATTAGTTCTTCCTTAACAAGGATCTAATACCATGTTAAAATGATTAGATTTATTTATAGATCTAAACGACATGTATTTTCCTTCAATTTTTTACTCTCACAAGATATTCCTATTGACTGATATATGTTCTTGCAAATTGTAATCAGATTAAGGTAATTATTACTTTCAATGATTATAGAAATATGAACTAACAAAGAAGAGTTATGATTATTGTAAATGCAACACTGAAGATGAATATGAATAATAATGACCAAACTCTTAAAAGGCTTGCACTATTTGATTTTTGTACATCCTTCTAAGTCTAATATGATTGGATATATATAATCATTGGAGACATGTCAATGAATAAATATGTCTCCATGTGGGTGGGGACATGTCCATTCATGGATGTGTTGCTCCATAACCAATGATCAGTTTCCTTAATCACACTGATCCAAATCAACATCAACACAATGTAATTATGGTGACTTGTTATCAGTAATTTATGCAAACATAATCAGACTTACATCTATAGAATATCAAAACAATTTTCTCATTAATTGATTTACCATTGATGCATAAAAATGGCAATAGAATTGGATCAAATACAATTCATTTAAATCAATATTATACTTGGATTTAATATTCAGATTCATCGTGGGTGATAGATGTAGACAATAGTTTGATATAAGTACGTATATACATACATCAATATACATAATATTTATTGATGAATGTATATGCATATAATCTTCAGATCTTTGTATTCAAGTTATCATCCATAATCATTTGAACATTGCTATCATTTCAACACACAGTTCATCAATCTTCTTTGAATACTAATGTTCTGATATGCTTTTATGTGCTACTCTTGGATTTTTCTTCAAAAGCTTATTTGCTAAAGTTTTGGATACCATATGTTGGCAACATCTTAGAAATTGGAATAAATCATTTAATTAAAAGTATTAGGGGACATAATAAAATTAACTTGGCAATCCCTATAAGGGATTAAGAATAGTTTTAATAAGGACAAAGATTGAAAATTAATATAGTTATAGATTGAATATGAATAAAGAAACCGTAGGCTTGAATATGTAATAATCTGACATTTTGACTTTGAAAACAACTGGAACAACACAAACCAATGAAAGGAATAAGATTGAAGACTTGCATAGATTACTTGAATTGGACTAAAAATTCACAAACATTTTCTTAATTATTTTGTATGAAGTTTACTGAAAAATCACCAAACTTTTCTCAACTATTTTTTTACGAAGTTTAAAATTAGATGCCTTTATGTTTAGCATTACGTAATAAAATAAAATAAAATTACAGAGGTTTACTCTCCTTCATTACAGACCATTAAACACATTGAAATCTGAATGAAAATTTCAATGATAGCCCTTAGAATTGTTCCTTTCTTTTCTCAAACATTCTATTTATATAGAATTCATATTTCATAATGTAGAATGTAATTTATCTCCCTTTTTAACAACAACCATACTTATCCATTGAATGCATAGGTATTTCAACATTCATCCATCCATTTCAACCTTGTATAGTCATATTTCAATAATATTATATGTACGATTACATTTTTCATCCATAGATAATATACCATTGATGTAAGTGTTATGGATTGTATCTTAAAAACTCTCATTTTAGATAAACATGGAACACTTTTCCTTTAAAAACACATCATAGATGACATATTTTAACCAAACACTTACTAACATTTTCATGAATGTGTTGACTATCTCCATTTATATTTGACCCCCCAGTCATCTTTGACAATGCTCCTAACCTAGCTAACATAAATGGAAACATCTCATTTTAAGCTACGAATCATGGAAATAATAACCTACTTTGGCATTTATGGAAACTTTTCTTACTTCTTTGTCCTCCACTTCATTCTCCCCTTTTGACATCAATCTTCAAAGCGTGTCTAAGATACCAATATTGCAACTCTTTCTAGCCTCTGAATACATTAATATTTTGAGATATGCTTTCTTTGTTGCACTTTCACACTACTTTTATTGTGTCTTTACTATTCCAGTAATAAAAATCCAATGATGTTTGACTAATATATGCCAACATTAATTTCATGTGCATCATTTGTTTTGTGAACATTCATAATTGGGGTATTTCATCATTGACATCTTTGTTGTTTGTAGTTGATTATATCATTCTTTCTTAAAAAATATTTAGCCATATTTTATGATTCCCTCGTAAAGCATTTAAAAGAAGTGCCCCTGATTTTTAAATAAAACAAACACCAAACTTTTGGGTTGGGTGAGAATTTTTTCAAATTCACTTGACTCCTACATTCATGGCAGAATTGGAGATTTCCAATATTGCAAAGATTTAAGATTATGAATCACACTCTAGAAAATAGAAATCATACCAAACATTGAAACCGTTGAGAACACCACATGCTACAAGGATGAATTAGATCATCTGCCATTTGTCATCCCACACTTCATGATTTGTTAATTACAAGCACATATTTGGTCTTTCTTCTTTTCTTTCCCTATTTTCACTTCATGATTTTGTAATTACATGCATAGATATGAACTTTCTGACATGGATTTGCTCTTGATTCATTAGAATTTATTTTTATCTTGAATATACGTTGCCCTATTTTAAGTAAAGGTCACCATGTTTCTTTTGAAACTTGATTTTTTTCTTAAAAAGTGTTGCTCATCTTGATAAAAAAAATTTGCTATTTATATTCATAGGGATGCATTCTCATAGTAATTTATCAGATATGAACTAGAATGAAATTATTCTGAATCTAGTCTGAAATTGGCAATAACTTAATTAATTCTTCTATAGTACATAGTGATCTGATGTCTTATAGATTTTATGGATTTTTATCCTGGAGTTTATATTGAGCTCCTTTCTTATTATTCTACTCTTATGCTTGTCTTTTTCTCCAAGTTGTAGTAACTTATTGTAGGACCAAAAAATGGGTTAATGTCTAACATACTATGAGAAAGTCACGAACTCAATAAACATACGCTAACACCCTCTAGTCTACCATGAAAGCTAAATAAACAAAAAAGAAGCAACACAAGGTTCAAAACACCCTCTTTCATTTGTAGCTCCCATGTCCTTCTTTCTTCTCTATATGATGTAGCAAATTGCCTATAATGCACACAATGAGGAAGCAAAAGCCTAAGATAGTGACGATGTTATGAGAATACTAGAAGATGTGATTTTTAGCATGAGAGATGGAGCAAAAGACTAAAAACTAGGGACCAGAAATGAGAGAAAGAATGCTCATTTTATAATCAAAACAGAGGATGAGAGCATTGGAATTGTCACCTTGGATATGTGACATGGCAAGAGATTCCTTTGAGAATCCATGACGCATATGACACGAGATACCAAGTGTAGGATTGTATGATGCTTGGAAGTCAAACTTGGCTAAAGATCGAAGAGAATTTATGACGCATCATATGACACCTCAAACCCACTTAAAGTCGAGAATCTATGACAATGGAAGCCAAATATGGATGTGCATAAGAGAATAAGAATATATGGAGTATGACATATCTTAGCCAAGTGTCAATGGAGAATCCATGAGGTGTCACACCCATGTGTCATGATGATGTCAATATTATGTGGAATATTTGAATTAAAAATCTATTATTCCACACAAATAGAAATTAGTGAAAAATGGAATTAATGGTGGAAAATATGACTTAGGAAATTGAGAATTTCCATGGTTTGTGGATGATGAACCAATTAATTAATAAAATATCAATTAATTGAGAAGGTTAGTTAAGAAGAATAATTAGTGAAATGACATAGGATTAAATTGTGGGTTATTTAATCCTATAGAGAAAATTAGTAGATGATTGGCCAATTTGATTAAATAAGTGCGACAATATCCTTTGATAAAGTGTGATGATAATGGAGACTAACTAGAATGATGACAGATAGACCAAAGCCATGGTCAAATTGATCAATTGATTGAAATTGATAACATGTCAAGGACACATGACATGAATTAAAGATACGTAACATTTAACTAACATTGTAAAATGCTACAGGATTGAGATTGGTTGATAGGGTTTATCATAATAACATTGAAAGACACTGTCAATATTATTAAAAGGGTTGATAATGCTATGATCTGACATTGAGAGACTCAAAAATGTCAAAGATCAGATGATGTGAATGATAGTTTGACCTAGCACTAAGAGCCATGACAATACTAAGGTCAGATTGATAAGATTTGATAGATTGATAGGTTTCGAAGGCACTGAAAGCCACAAAAATGCATGGGATTAAACAAATGATGATTTATTTGGGATGTTTGACATGTTCTAGGTTGACTAAGACTGATTTTGGGTGATTATAGGTTGATTTGGGGTGATTCTAAGTTGATTTGATATGATTCCAAAATGATTTGAAATGGTTTTGAGTTTATTTGAAATGGTTTCTAATGATGTTGAAATGGTTCCAAAATGATGTGAAAGAGGATATGAGTGATGAAAGACACTGTTGAGATATGGTCAAGTTGGCCAAAAGATCAAAGTTAGTGGGATGAGAAAATGGGATGAATTAGTATGAAAAGTGATGTCAATTCAGGGGCCCGAGAGTATTTTCAATTGTTACCACTCAATATAGTTACCAAATAATGAAAATGATAGCTCAATTTTTTCAGAATGAAGATATGAATCCAACACAACTAATGGTTCATAAATCAGAGTTGAAACGCAAAAGTGATGGCCTCTAGAGTGCAACAAAGGGGCTCCAGGAGCAGTCCATGCATCTTATTGCCCCAAGTACACCCAAAACACAACCAAGTGCACCCAATGCACACTTGGTAAGCCCAAGTGTGCTATGACAATACCAGGTGCACCCATGGTGCACTTGGGAAGCCCAAGTGCACTATAAAACTACAGACTACGCCCTATAAGGCTCTAGGGGCCAAAAACTGCCCGACTGGACTCAGAATGACCTAAAATAGTGTGCATGCCCAAAATGGTGGAAAGAGGTCAGAACATGAGTAAAATCAGTCAAACATGGTCACATTTGGTCAAAATTGGTCAAACAAAGGTTCGACTAAGGTTGGACTAGGTGGAAAGCCCTAAAAGGTTGACAGATAATGTAGGATGATGAAGGAATGTAGGAATGCAAGATGAAGATGATTTGGTGTATTAGAACACATGATCATGGTGGTAAATGAAGATATGAATGAAAGAAGACCAAAGAGATGAGCTGAGGATCGGTTAGAATGAGGTGAAGACTTTTGCTTTCAAAAAGTGTGCTATCTGTCAAGTGGAGCTTCATTTTGATGAAACCATAGACGTGAACCATTTTTGAGTGTCTAAATGTTGTCCCTCTTTCATACAATGTGATTTAGAGTGTTGTGTCAAAGAACACTAATGAGAAGGCCATAACAACATGCCCTAGTAGGAATGATATATATGGGTTTCCCCTCAAGAAATTGACTAAGATATGCATATGGTAGATCAATTTGTCAACAATGAGATGACAAAGTCATAGCAACTGACGGATCACAAATCAGAGCTAAAATGTAAAAGTTATGAGATTCAATGTGTAGAATGGGGGTTGACGGGGCCAATAAGGAAATTACAAATAGTAAAGGGATCATCCTCGAGGCCAAATAGAGGTTGCAAGGCTAGTGACAATACAGGTTGACACAGATATGCTCATGGATATG
This sequence comes from Cupressus sempervirens, assembly GCA_028749045.1. Taxonomy (NCBI): domain Eukaryota; kingdom Viridiplantae; phylum Streptophyta; class Pinopsida; order Cupressales; family Cupressaceae; genus Cupressus; species Cupressus sempervirens. The sequence continues at coordinate 442,010,277 of CM053783.1, read as the reverse complement.
TGACCAAGGTAGCAGATGAAGAAGACACAGAAGATAAAGGAGATGAGATGAGGAAAAGTTCGTATGATGGGAAGAATTTTACTTTTGTAAATTACACTATATGTCAAATGGATCTTTATTTTGATATGGAAAATGGAATGCAACGCATCATGGCATAAAGGGCTAGAGTGCAAAATGCAAAACCTTTTGCATAAACAAGCACGATGCAGACAGAAAATGACCTTGTCCTTCCTAAGGCATACATACATGCCCAACACTCTCAAAGGTACATTATAACAAATAAAAAAAAAATTAAAATTAAAATGACCATGAACCATCCTAGCTACTCTCAAAGATTAGTTTATATCATCATGTAGCATAGGAACATGATCGAAGAAAATACAAAGTAAAAATAAATCACTCACTAAATAGCATGAGCCAACAGCTATTCTTTTCCATTATTACTTTTCTTTTAGTTTTTTAGGTCTTAAGATAGTGTTTGATAGGTTGATCATGTGATAGTTCTAATTGTTGACTCTATTGATAGGTTCATAGTGACAAGTTGGATTGATTTTTGGTTCACATTGCTCAGATAGGTGTAATTTTCATTGAAGTGCAGTGCTTTGAGTTTCAATCTACAAAAGTACGAGTGTTTATGTAAAAGGGATGATTATGTACAAGGTTTATTACAAATTTTTGAAGGGTTTTATGATTTTTAGGGTTTTTGGGGATATTTGATGTTTTTGTGTCACTGGTTTCTTCAAGACATTTTATGATTTTTAAGATTTTTTCAAGACATTTTATGATTTTTAGTGATTTTTTCAAGACATTTTATGATTTTTAGAATTTTTTCAAGACATTATATGATTTTTATTGGATTTTTTCAAGACATATTATGATTTTTAGAATTTTTAGGATTTTTTAAGGATTGTATTTGAATTTTTTAGGATTTTTCCAAGATCATAAAAGCATATACAGGTGTTAGCTCTAATCCGTTATGCGATAAGTCCAATGGATAAAAAGTACTTAGGGATATGCCCCTAATTCAAGCTCAAACTCATGCACCGTGTAGGTAATATGCCCCCAGACAAGACACACACTATGTACAAAGGCCAAAGACAAAGTATGTATAGATTGATGATGCTTTAGGTAAGATAACAATGGATATTAAGTTCATGGGCCATGACAAGGGACCAGGGATGTCTTGCAATATGAAGGATATGATCATTTAATGACAAAAAGGGGGAAAAAACCAGATGGAATCCTAATAGATGGAGGAGCAACAACTGATTACACAGGGCACCTATTTACTAGGTTTTCACCATGGTACTTGACCAAAGTGCCTATTTGCCAAGTTTTCACTTTTGGACAAAAATTTTCTCTTGACTCAAATTTTTGTGCCAAGATGCCTGTTTTCCAGGTTTTCATCAAGGCATCCATTTTTTCATGACCTTTTTTCACTTTTTTCTTTTTTTTAAATATTTTTTTCAAGACTTTTTTCAATTTTTTTGATATTTTTCGGGACTTTTAGATGTAATCACGAATGTTGTTGATGAATGCTGAGAATATATCTATTGTTGGTGCTTCTAGCTAATAATCTCTAGATCCAAGATTGACCATAAGTACACAAGATTTGCTCTGAGTCTGTAGCTAAAATCAAACCACTAGAAAGGCCTTGAGATATACCATCATTTACCATATGTAAGATAGTGTTTACCTCTCGTGAATCAAGGCATCTAAGGATAAATGGGTCAATGGATATGTTGTGTGGGATGTCACTGATGATGAGGTGCTCAAAGGTTTGTTGGGTAGAGGCTTGATTTTGGGTGGTAGATAGATTAGGTAGTAGGATTGGGGGATAAACTATTGGATATAAGGAAGGATTGGGAGGATTGAGACCAACGACTTCCCACATAAATGTTGATTGATAGAGCTCAAGTTGACTTTGTGGTATGTTGAACATTGGAACACTAATATTCATGGCATCATCTTTTTCATCTTGTATCCCTAGAAGCTACTTAGCTTTTGATTTTTCATGGTCTAATGGTGTCTTTTGATTTTAACCAAGAGACATATTCTTGTCATTTTTTTCTCTTTTTTCTTGGCAACTAGAAGGTGGAGTTGGCTCCCCAAAATATGCCAATGTGCTCACTTTAGGAGAAATTGCTTCTTTATGATCACAAATTTTAATGCCTTCATAGATTTCAAAGTCTTTTGTGAGAGTGTCATCATTTTCAAATTGATCAAAAATCAATGGTCCATGTTGGTCCCAATCCAACAGTTCAAGATAACTTGAGGGGATGGCATCATCAGTTTGAATGGGCTCTAGTTGAAGGTATAGATATGGGCATTAGATTCAGTTATATAATTGGGCTCATGCTTAGAAGTTGGAGGACTATTGGTTATAGGTGGGGTATCCTCAAATGCCTTTTCATCATTCAAAACATCCATAGTCTTACACATAGGTACCATAGAATAAGGAGGACCTATTCGTAATGGTTTGAATCTAAGCCCCAAACTAGGAGGTCATCCTTTTGTAGTGATAGGTTCAATTATTCCTTGTTTCTGACATCCAAGACCACTATAGCCATCATAGCCTTGTTTTTGCATGGTAATAAACCCAGGTCCATACTTGTTAGGAGATACCAAAGTGAGTTTTTGTTCTACTTTTTCTTTCTCAATACACACAGATGTATTCTCATTGATAGAAGTGGCATTTTGAATAATGGTCTCAAAATGTTGGTCTTGCAATAGTTGTGATTTACCATAAGATTGGGAAGAAAGTGGTGACTCCCTAATGTGGGATACTTGAGACATAAAGTACTCTCCACACCCATTGTCTTCAATCTTCATCTTTTCTTTGGCCTTAGTAAGGAGTATATATGTGTCCACATATTTAGAGGAATCTATGGGTTATGCTTCATTGCTTGTTGGGACTTGGCATATAGTAGCATCTCTTAGATTAGTACAAAACTGAAAAGGGTCTAGATCGCCAGGGATGGTAACCTCCACATTATTATAGAAAAACTTTAGACATTGATGATATGAAGAGGTCACTGCTTTCATAGCATGAAGCCAAGGGCATCCTAGTACCATGTTGCAATTCATTTCAATATCTAGGACCTAGAATAATGTATTCTCAGTAGTTGGACCAATTCTGATGGGTAGCTTGATGATGCCCTTGGAGAAGCGTTCACCATCATCATAGGCCTTTATTGTGATTCTTCAAGAGGGATCTACATCTTCCTCAGAATAACCCAAACCCTTGACAACTTTAAGTGTACAAATATTCAGCCCTACTCCTCCATCTATCAAGACACATTTGACCTTTACATTATGGATAAAGACTTCAAGGTGAAGATGATCATTGTGGTTGGGTATATCTTTAAGAATATCTCAAGGGGAAAAGGTGATATGTTGTGATGTAGAGAGGTTCCCCACCATGGCTTGGAATTGGGCAACATCAATGTTATCAGGGACTACTGACTCTTTAAGGGCTTGATCCAAGATCTTCTGATGTTGAGGAGATGCACATAGTAGTTCCAAGATGGATATTTGTGCAGGGGTCTTGTTGAGCTGTTCAACAAGGCTATAATTAGATGAAGTAGGAGTAGCAAGTCTACTAGGGGGTGCAAGTTTAGTAGAGGCAGTAGGTCTAGATGGAGCTCCAGGTAGGGTGATCTTGGTACGACATGTGGTGACAGTGCAACAAGGGTCTTTAGCCTCTAAGGTGAATGTGGATATGCAGAAATCAAACCCATTGAAATAGTTGATGGTGTAGTCATATCCAGTGTGCATGTAATTCATATTACCTTGTGAGTTTGAGTTTGAACTGAAGGGTTTCTCTTTGTCATGATTACCCAAAGGATCTTTTAAGATAGTATGGTCAAATTTGGATGCTAACAGTGATGGATCAACTGTGATTACACCATCATCAATAAGGTCTTGTATTACATGCTTTAGTTGGAAACATGATAAGCTCTCATGTCCTTTAGTGTGGTGGTAATCACAGAATTTTTTGTCATCCCACCAAGACACTTTAGTTAGTGTCTCATCTTCAATTGGGGACAGCTGTAGGAAGTTATTACTAAATAATTGTTGAAGTGCAGTCTGAAGAGGTATCCCCAAGGGTGTGAATTTTCTATCCTTTGTTCTAGGATGTCTCTGAGGTCCATCCTACATGGAAGTCTTAGTTTTCTATTGTGGAGGTGATATTTGATTGGGAGTTTGTGAATTTGTAGGGTTGACATCTTTCAAAGTTAATTGAGGTTGGGTTGTGCTAATCGTACATGCATCCACAATGCCATCATTGGTCAAATTCTTGTTTTTGGAGAAAAATTTTCATCTTTTCATTAGATGAGTTGGTGTTTGTGTTTTCCTTGTTCATCTTGAGGATTCCCTTATGGATAAGAGCATCTTTAATGCTAGCCTCTTTTTTCATTAGTTTAGAAATGGTGCTTAGATTCTTTATTTTGAGTTCATACATTAAGTCCAGGACTAAGTTTTCAATGCACAAGTTAACTTGTTGTTCTTCAGGAATGTCTAGTGAGCATTAACTGACTAAGCTTCTCCAACATAGTAAGAATGTGATGAATGGTTCTCATGTCTTTTGTTTAGTTGAGCACAAATTGGAAAGCATCACCTCATTCGTAATGTTAAAGGCAAAGTGGGAGATGAACTTGTCTACTAGCTCTGACCAAGATTTGATAGTACCAAGAAGTTTGGAGTACCATTCGAGTGCGGGCCCACCTAGAGAATGGGGGAACAATCTCATGAGGTAAGTGGGCTCATCACTAAGTTTGGTACAAGAGGCATAGAATTCTTAGATGTTATCAATGGGGTTGCCTTTTCCTTGGTATTTTTCAAACCTTGGAGCCTCAAAGTGTTTTGGGAATGGAGGCATATATAGACTTTTGTTAAATGGATTAGGATGTAGGTCCCTTTCTATATATAGAGCCTGTTTCTTTTGGACTCACAATGCCTTGACTTATTTGGAAAGTTGTTTGAGTTGTTGCAATAGCTCTTCATTAGGGTTTTGCATGATATCTTTCCCTTCAAGTCTTTTGTGCCTATGAGTAGATCGTTTGTTGTGGTAGGAGCTATGTCTACTCAATTCTAATATTTTTGTGTCTGATGAGTCTGGTGATGTGTCACTAGGTGGTGGAGGTATGTTAGTACCTTGAAGACAAAAGGATCCCTATTGTGACACATGTTGGGGTACTTGTTGTGGTATTTGATGTGGCACTTGTTGTGGTATCGACTGTGATTGATGTACCGTGTGTTGTTGTTGTGCCATTTGTTGTAGTTGTTGTTGGGATACCTCTGTTGGTTGTATGTGAGACCATGTATATGATTGTTTTTGTAGAGGTATTTGTTGAGGTTGTTGTGGCACATGTTGTTGTTGTAACAAATGTTGTTGGTATGCAATTTGTTTCTCAAGGCTTCTTTGGTATTCCAATTGTTGTTTGAGTTGCTCTTGTTGTTTAGCACACATGGCTTCTTGTTGTTGGATTTGTTGTTGATACGTCGGGTTCACCAAATGTAGGACCAGAAAATAGGTTAATGTCTAACATACTATGAGAAAATCAAAAACTCAATAAACAAACACTAACACCCTCTAGTCTACCATGAAAGCCAAATAAACAAAAAGGAAGCAACACAAGGTTAGAAACCCCCTCTTTCATTTGTAGCTCCCATGTCCTTTCTTCTCTATATGATGTAGCTCCAAATTGCCTATATTGCACACAATGAGGAAGAAAAAGCCTAAGATAGTGATGATTCTATGGGAATACTAGAAGATGTGATTTTTAGCATGAGAGATGGAGCAAAAGACTAAAAACTAGGGACCAAAAATGAGAGAAAGAATGCTCATTTTATAATCAACACAGAGGATGAGAGCATTGGAATTGTCACCTTGGATATGTGACATGGCAAGAGATTCCTTTGAGGATCCATGATGCATATGACACAAGATTCCAAGTGTAGGATTGTATGATGCTTGGAAGTCAAACTTGGCTAAAGATGGAAGAGAATCTATGACACGTCATATGACACCTCAAACCCACTTAAAGCCAAGAATCTATGACAATGGAAGCCAAATATGGATGTGCATAAGAGAATGGGAATATATGGAGTATGACATATCTTAGAAAAGTGTTAATGGAGAATCCATGAGGTGTCACACCCATGTGTCATGATGATGTCAATATTATGTGGAATATTTGAATAAAAAATCCATTATTCCACACAAATAGATATTAATGAAAAATGGAATTAATGGTGGAAAATATGACTTAGGAAATTGAGAATTTCCATGGTTTTTTGATGATAAACCAATTAATTAATAAAATATCAATTAATTAAGAAGGTTAGTTAAGAAGAATAATTAGTGAAATGACATAGGATTAAATTATGGGTTATTTAATCCTATAGAGAAAATTAGTAGATGATTGGCCAATTTGATTAAATAAGTGCGACAGTATCCTTTGATGAAGTGTGATGATATTGGAGATTGACGAGAATGATGATGGATAGACGAAAGCCATGGTAAAATTGATCGATTGATTGAAATTGATAAGATGCCAAGGACACATGACATGAATTAAAGATACGTAACATTTAACTGACATTATAAAATGCTACAAGATCGAGATTGGTTGATAGGGTTGATCATAATAACATTGATAGACAATGTCAATATTATTAAAAGGGTTGATAATGCTATGATATGACACTAAGAGACTCAAAAATGTCAAACATTAGATGGTGTGAATGATAGTTTGACCTAGCACTAAGAGCCATGATAGTACTCAGGTCAGATTGATAAGATTTGATAGATTGATAGGTTCCCAAGGCATTGAAAGCCACAAAAATGCCTAGAATTAAACAAATGATTATTTATTTGGGATGTTTGACATGTTTTGGGTTGATTAAGACTAATTTTGGGTGATTAAGGGTTGATTTGGGGTGATTCCAAGTTGATTTGATATGATTCCAAAATGATTTGAAATTGTTTTGAGTTGATTTGAAATGGTTTCTGATGATGTTAAAATGGTTCCAAAATGATGTGCAATTGATGTGAAAGAGGATATGAATCATGAAAGACACTGTTGAGATATGTTCAAGTTGACCAAAAGATCAAAGTTAGTGGGATGAGAAAATGGGATGAATTAGTATGAAAAGTGATGTCTATTCAGGGGCTCGAAAGTATTTTCAATTTTTACCACTCAAGATACTGACCAAATAATGAAAATAATAGCTTAATTATTTCACAACAAAGATACAAATCCAACACAACTGACGATTCATAAATCAGAGTTGAAAGGAAAAAATTATCACCTCTCGAGTGCAACATAGGGGCTCTGGGAGCAGTCATAGGCATCTTATTGCCCCAAGTGCACCAAAAATGCACCCAAGTGTGCTCACTTCACACTTGGTAAGCCCAAGTGAACTATGATAGTACCAAGTGCACCCATGGTGCACTTGGGAAGCCCAAGTGCGCTCTGAAAGTGTAGACAGCGCCCTAGAAGGCTCCAGGGACCAAAAATTGCCTAACTAGACTCAAAATGACCTAAAGCTTTGTGTGCATGCCCAAAATGGTGGAAAGAGGTTATAACATGAGTAAAATCAATCAAACATGATCACAGTTGGTTAAACAAGGTCAAACTAAGGCTAGACTAGGTGGAAAGCCCTACAAGGTTGATAGATAATGTAGGATGATGTAGGAATGTAGCAATGCAAGATGAAGATAATTTGGTGTATCAGAACACATGATCATGGTGTTAAATGAAGATATGAATGAAAGAAGACCAAATAAATGAGATGAGGACCAGTTAGAATGAGGTGAAGACTTTTTCTTTTAAAAAGTGTGCTATCTGTTAAGTGGAGCTTCATTTTGATGAAATCATAGACGCGAACCATTTTTGAGTGTCTACACTTATTAGTTACCTTATCTTTCTAAGCTTACATTTGTTTCATGAGCTTTACATTCAAATATATATATAATTTTGATTCTATGTTTGCATATATTTATCAAAAAATGATTTAGATGTCAAGATACTACTAATGCTTTGATATAATTGTATAGCCTGAATATTTGCCAGTGAATAAAGTCCACACCTAACAATATGAACCCAAAACAAAAATTAGGAGACAATTGCTAGATTATTTTGTCTTAGTTCAAAAGAAAAGGTGATGGAAAATTTTATTTTCCCTACAAAAAATGTAAGTGCCTAAAGAATCAAAGAATTATAATCACAATAGCAGAGAGACATTGTAGGCAACATGATCACATTGAAGGGGGAAAGGATTTTTGGCCATTAGTGAATGTGGATTTCCAACTAGGGGAACATGGAAGTGTGAATATCAAAGAAAATTGTAATTCTCCCATGGAAGAAGATGATCCTAAGGCAGAGAACACAATTGAAGATTTTGGTATTGGTGTAGTTGATCATGTGTTAGAGAACACAATTGAAGAAGATGGTACTGGTGCAACAGATGAAGATGATGATACTAGCACATCTAATAATGATGATGAAGAGAACCTTGATAACTTATAATTGAAAAGGCATATGAGCCCTTGTACTAACCAAGGCTCCCAAAAAACTATTCACTCAATTGTATTGTTGTTGGTGAACATCAAGGTTATGAATGATATATCCAATGTAGCAATCTCACATATGCTAAAGTATATTGTTATGTTTCTTGTCTTCTATGTTAGTGCACCATTAATGTTCTTTATATTAACAAAACTTGTTTCCATAGGCTGATAGGTGAATGTTTGTTACCACAATCAAACATTCTAGCTCACTCTTACTGGGAATTATCGGCCATTATAAAAGATATTGGAATGAAGTATCAAACAATACATGCATGTCCCAATGATCATATTATATATTATAAACAATGTGAATTTGCAATAAAATGCCATGTGATGAGGCATATTAATGTCTTAATTTTGATATAGTTTTCATAGTTTGGACTTACTTGTTTGGCTTTGTCAAAAAACATTTCCAAAACATTTGTATAAATATCTTGTGAACTTATGCCAAAGACAACTAGAACTTACTAAACCTATAGGTAGTGTGTATGACATACTTTGCTTAATAATATACATAGAATGTAGTATTTCATATATATATCTTAAGCTATGTTTTAATATCTAAATAAGAGTAGGAATTTTATCTTGTATATATGTTCTAGATGTTTCTAACTTTTAGGAAAATGAAGAGCGACACAAAGGGTGGTGATTACTACATTAAAGGAAGAGGATAATGGAGACAGATCATGGTAAGGGAAAGCGTAGTTCAGTTCCTATGGATCAATCACACCTACAAAGGAGTTACTATTCTAGGAAATCTAGGAGACACAACTTTCTATATTTCCTACAAGTTGTTATTCTATTGCTTAGTAATAGATGTACTATGTCACAGTTGATCTTCCGCCTTCTTTTCTGGCTATGTTTGTTCAAAAAATTTATGTCATGTTTTAAATAAGTATTCAATCCTCTATATAATGGATTTGGATAGTCTTAGTAAGAAAATGAGAATATAGACAATGCTGGTTTAAAATTTAGAAGTTACTCTTTTTCTATTCTTCATGAATTATTCATTTGATGTAATCCAAGAAGGATTTTAATAAAAGAATGATTTTGGAATACTTGTTGTGTTCATAGTTATTTGAAACCAACCAAGGGGGCCCACTTGGGAGGTGGAATAGATTTAGGTAGAGTAGATTCATTCTTTGCAATTTCATGTTTTCAAGATAGATTTATTATATTAGTCCTATAGCATTGTTATTGTGAAAGTTCCTGCAGCACTTGCAAAAAATGATCATGGTGAATGTTTTGAGTTGTTAACTAGTTTAGGTTCATTTTCTAAAGCTTTCTATAGTTATTTATTTTTAGTCTAAGTGTTTTTACTATTTTTTAATAGTAGTATAGATTCTTTTCATGCATTTTACTTTCTTGTAGCATAGGTGTTAAGACTCTTAAAGGAACTTAGTGCACATACTGTGCTAACCCATTTCAAGTCCTACATCCTTGGGTTGACAATTTAAGTGTTTTTCATGATGAAATAGGTAGTCTTCATAATAGTATCCTTGAGAAAGAAAATGGTGTGATTATCTTCATCTATTATGAAACTGTACACCATGCTTGTCACATTAGTAGATATTGATCAAATCAAATAATAAAATAGGTGTCTCGCAAGGTTCTTTGATACATTCTCATTATTCCATGCTTCAAAAATTATTGAGGTGCACTAGCTTAGCACAAATTATGGATTACTATGCACACGATAGAAGTCAAGATGACATTATGTGATTGTTTGTGGATAATTCTTCATTTAAGGACATAGAAGATAGTTAGTCACTCTTTAAAGAAGAACCTCACAATATGAAGCTTTCATTGGCAGACAGACAGTGTCAATCCATTTGGAGAGATGAAATTTGTTTACTCAATCTCACCTATTTTTGTTATTAACAATAACATTACTCCTTGGATGTCCGTAAAGATGGAGAAAACAATGTTGTCAATGATTATGCTAGGTATTTTTCCATTCAATGGTCATATAAATTAATTTATAAACACTGCATCTAAATGACCATAATAATTATATTTTGTTTATGTCTATTCAACTAGGTAAGTACCAAGTGAAAGATATGACCATATATATTGAGCCCCTAATTGACAAGTTGTTGGAATTATGTAATGGGGTCATTATGCATGACATCTCTAGACCAATAGGTCAAAGATAATTTTAGTTTTGTGCAATTCTTGTATGGACAATACATGATGCCCCTCAACTAATACATTTTTGTGGTATATAAAATTGTTAACACATATTATTGGTATGTAATAGTGCTAACACATTTTCATTGTATGTTTAAGTTGTGCATGATAATTGTAAATATCAAAATTAACACATGTCATCCAATTATACATGATATTGTAGGTCTCTAGACAAAGGAAAAAATTTCATGTCCAGTTTGTGGTCCAAAGATGAAATCTCATCATTTAATTTTTTTAGGAAAGCAGGTGTTTGATGAGCATAGGCACTTTCTCCACAACAATCATAAGTATCAAATTACCAAAAAACATCTTTTCAATAAGAAAGAAGAGACGACATCAAAGCCATGAAGAATGACACCTCACTAATGGAAGTAGGAATATAATAGAATGAATCATCAAGGTAATGTCATTCAATTTGATGCAAGTTTTTGTATGAAATTTATATTTTAATACTATATTTTGTTTAGTAATGATGTAATTGATGTTTTTGAAGTTCATCAAGGCATTGATGAGAAACTTCCAAAAGGACTAAAAAGTTATCCTAGACAATTGATTAGGCTATCATACTATGAGCACCTCCCAATCATGCATTTGTTTGATGTTATACGTATTGGAAAGAATGTAAAAGAGACACTATGGAAAATATTGGATGGAAGGCACAACAAAGAAAAAATGGTCAAAATTTATAATGACATTCATGAATCCAATCATGCATTGAAGTATTTCATTGAATCAAATGGCAATAGAAACTAGATTAATACGAGTGCCCTTCCTTGGTTATTAATGCAGCAACAAACTGATGCCATAGTTGAAGCCATGCAAAAAACTAAATTTCTCATAGGATTTGCTACAAACATAAGCATTCTCATATCAAAAAAAGGTGATTTTGGATCAGGATTGAAAACACATGATTGGCATACCTTTGTCAAGGTAAATCATGCTCTTCTCTATTTACCATATATTTGTGAAACTTCTTGTACTTTTCATTGTATTATTTTATAATATATTGAAAAGATCATTTTTTTATTATCAGAGTATGTTCTACCTCTATCTCTCCCAACCAACTTTGATAACATGAGTTTCAAACAATCTATATATGATCTTGGGAAATACATGAGCTTAGAAGTGTTATTTATTAGATTTGTTATATAGATATTATTTTTGTGTCTTGCTTTTCTTTTTCTATAATTTATTGAATATTTTTTTGTAGACTCTCATTAATATATTTTTATGTGCTGAAAACTTCAAAGTTGTGGGCTTGATTAACAAGTCACCAATTTAATTGCATGCATCGAAGAGGAAGATAACAAGATGAATATGGTAGATTTTTGCCATGAGAATCTGTTAATTTGAACGAAGAAATTGAAGAAGTTGAGTTTCCTTTTGAGGACACAAGCCCTAATTTTCTTGCAAGACCTTCCTCTAGAGCACAAACCTTAGACACAAGTGGTCTTCACCCTTTTGCTGAAATTTTGGCCAGCTTTATTGATAGTTCTGGTCCAAATCCACCTATTGTTAATAATCCTATAGCCAATGCTCATTTTTAGCAGAAACCCCATAATCAAATACCTCCACTAATGGCACAACCTACTTTTCCATTTCCTCTCCTGAGCCTCATAACCAATGCTAATCTCAAAAATATACCTGTAGCTACTCTTCTAAAGTTTTATGGCCTTGTAACTAAAGATCCTAATACTTTCTTTTTTTATTTTGACATACTCTGTCATAGCTTTGACTATAACACTGATGCCCATAAGCTCAAGTTGTTTTTAGCAACACTGAAAGAATTAGCATTATGATGGTTCATGGGCTTAGGAGCTAATGTAACAAGTACCTGGGATGAAATGCAAATTTTGTTTCTAGAGAAATACAAAGAGTATTCCAAGGGGAATGATCCAAGAGGAGATGATATCTTTAGAATATCACAAAAAGAGGATGAAACATTAGAAGACTATGTTTCACATTTCTTGTATGCACTACAGAAGAACCCCCAGCATGTACTGGCGAAGGATTCACAAAAACTAGTCTTCTTGAGAAGGGTAAACGATAATTGTCTAGAGGTATTGGACCTAATGGCTAGTGGTCATGTATATCAATCCTCTTGGGATGACCTCAAGAAAATATATCTTAACTACTCAAGGTCAACTATGAAGAAAGGTAGAGGATATTGGGTCCACAGCCACTAAAGGGATCAGTCAAGGTATTTCAAAGCTCAAGATATCTAATCTACTCTCAGATTTCAAGAAGGACATCATAAATGATGTCGCTACACATCTTAACACAATGACTACAAAGAAGAAGCATGCAGAGGCTGAGGTGCAACTAGTTGAGTACTATCCACATTGTCAAAAGTAGAAGAAAGAATGTCAATGCAAATTGGTCTCTAGTTGAAGAACCAACATCTTCCAACTGAGTATCTCAAGATAAAAGGAGAAGATGAGCAAGTATTCTTCGTTGCTCAATGTCAACCATGGGCCCCACATCAAGGTATACCTCAAGACCCTTTACAAAATTCAAATCCATATCATAATCAATGGAAAAACTATAGTGTCCAAGTTCCTTCACAATATAGTCAACCTAATTGGAATATTGCTTGGCAAAATAATCCACAACAGCCTCAATGGCCTCAGTACTCCCAACCTTCTTGGAAAAACCAAAAAAGCAACTAGTGACCTAACCAACAAAATAACCAATGGTAGAATCAGTAGAACCAATGGCAATGACCCCAAGGGAATTGGTAGTCTACAAACCAATTGAGAGGGCCTCAACAATGGCCCAACCAAAATCCTAGTAACCCACAATTACTGCCTCTAATCTAATAACCTACAATAATGCCACCTCCTATAGCAAATAATGCTAATCTTAAGCCAACCCATTTGCCTACACAATCTCAACCAAATCCAAATAACCAACAACCACAACAACCCATGTATTATGTTGATGCTCAATAATATCTTGCTTATTCTCTAAATATTGCAAATATACATTTGAGATCTAGTACAACCCTACCAGCACCTAAACTACCTCTCATAACTAAAATACCAGATACTCCTACAACATCAGTACCAGCAACTTCTCTACCACAAATGGTTGACCCAACCAATGTAACTAGCTCAACTCAAACTCAAACAATAGTTGAACCTCCTTTTCTACAAAAGTTCATACAAAGTAAACCTACACAAATAGAGGAACAATCCTTTGACATCATTGATTAGCTAAAGAACATGCATGTCCAGATTCCTTTGTTCCAAGCTATTAAAGATGTTCCTATTTATGGAAAAACCATTAGAGAAGCTTGTTGAAAAAGCCTAGGAGAAAGAAAAAGGACCCAACTACAGTCCATGTTATAGGAAAATTGGCTGATATTATGTTAGGAAAATTGGTTATTCCTAAATATTCTGATCTAGGAAGTTTAGATGTGAATGCGATTATAAATGGTCAGTCTATTAAAAATGTCTTCATTCATCTTGGTGTTGCTACAAATATTATGACCAAGGATACTATGAAAAACCTAAATATAGAAGGAATAAGAGCTACCCCAAAAATTTTACAACTTGTAGATAGTTCTATTGTCACCCTTGATGTGATGATAGAAGACATAGTAGTAACCCTAGACTCTCTAGAGTACCCTGCAGATTTCATGATTCTATCCCCAAAAATCAACTTAGTTGGTTACCCTATCATTTTAGGATGACCATGGTTAGCTATAGCTTATGAAAATATAAGTTGTAGGTCAAGGAGTATGACCATATCAGATGGATAGGCAACAAAGAAATTTGTCCTGTATCCTCCAGCACAACCCCAACTAGATTTAAGCACACGTATATGGCTAGATTTAGGGGATGGAGAGGAAGAGTTAAACTCTATAGCACAACTTATGATGTTACATAGATAGTCTTTTCTAAAGCTGTAGGAGGAGGATTCAGTAATTTAGAATATTCTTAATAATACTTGTGTGGTAGAAAAGGATGTATCTGATAATTCGATGTTGGAACTAAGTACATATGAGGAATTTAATGAGAATTGTTTTCTACCCAAGGATCCAAACATTATCCATCAGCTTCTACCATGTGAACTAGATACAAGTCCAATCTCCAAAGCTGCTATGGCTGATCTCACAACTACTATTGAGTTATCAAAAGGTCATAATCTCCATGTCAATAACAAATTGCCTCCCAAACAGATGAAATAGTTAATAGAGCTTCTTCAAAAACATGAAAAGCCTTTTGCATGGGACTATGGGGATATTAAAGTTTTAAGTACTACATTATGCACTCATAAAATATATATCAATGAAGGGTGCTTGCCACTCTGTCAACCCTAAAGGAGGATTAATCTAGAACTTAGAGAAATAGTTAAAACTGAACTACAAAAGTTGCTTGATGTTGGTTTTATATACCCTATATCTAATAGTAGATGGGTCTCACCTCTGGTTATAGTACCTTAAAAGGGAGGGAAATGGAAAATTTGTGTAGATTACAAAGAATTTAATAAGACAACCAAGTAGGATCACTTTCCTTTACCCTTTATTGATCAAGTTTTGGACACTCTAGCTAATAAGAAATATTTTTCTTTTCTTGATGGGTATAGTGGTTATAATCAGATAAGTATAGCTCTAGAAGATTGGGATAAAACCACATTTACATGCCCATGGGGTACTTTTGCATATTTTGTCTTTCCATTTGGCTTATGTAATGCTCTTGTGACATTTTAAAGAGTTGTAATCAACATTTTTTTTGATATATCACATGATTGCATTGAAATATACATGGATGATTTCATAGCATTTGGAGTCACCTATGAGGAACTGAAAAACATCCATTGATAATCATGACCACAATAGTTCTCTATTGGCAACTGAAGGTATCATTGATAATCACAATATCCATTGGTTCTCTACAAGGAACTAAAAAGTATCTCAAAGTAATACTGATCGAAGACTCCAAAATGGTCGAGCCAAAACATGTCACAACATGACATCATCAAGATCAGATAACAATTCAATCTCATCAAGGTGACTAGAAAGTAATCCAAATACAACTAATCGATACTCATAAATGGTTACATAAATCACAGCTTACATAAGAAGACTGGAAAACAATATCAATTAGTACACCACAAACACCATAGAGCATGCCAGCACATAACCATGGTTGGGTTTTAAAAGATCAAGATCAAAAGACATCATCATAACATCACATTCACATAACCCCTGAGCCTCTGGTAGACGTCCTATAATTGGTCAACAATCTAGTCAACCTAAAACCCAAAACATATAACATAGAGAAAACACAAGATTCTGATGCAAAGAACATAATCTATCACTCAATAGTGAGAAATATTTCATGCTCATGCAAGAAGGAGTGGTGCTTGGTCATTTTATATCAGTTGTAGGGATACAAGTGGACCCAGCTAAGATAGAGGTAATTCTAATATTTCCCACACCTACAAAACCAAAGGATGTAAGATCTTTTTTAGGTCATGTTGGCTATTATAGGTGTTTCATAAAAGATTTAAGTAAAATAGCTAGTCCTTTGTATAGACTGTTGACTAAAGAAACTAAATTCATTTGGATACCCACATGTAATGAAGCCTTCCTACAACTTAAGAAACTCCTCACCACAGCACAAGTTTTGAAGGGACCAGATTGGTCAATTCCATTTCATATCCATACCGATGCATCAAACTATTAGGACAAAAGCCTGCTAACCTTAAAAATGCAATCTACTATATTAGTAAAAGCCTCCATGGTCTTGAATTAAGCTACATAGTAACTGAGAAAGAACTTTTAGCTGTAGTTTATGCATTAAACAAATTCAAACATTATGTAACTAGATATACTATTTTTGTTCATACTGACCACTCGGCTATAAAGTACTTAATGAACAAACCTATTATAACTGGTAGATTGGCAAGATGGCTCTTGTTATTGCAAGAATTCGATATTACCATTGTTGATAAGCCAAGAAAGTCCAATGTAGTTGTTGATTATTTGTCCAAACTGCACATTGTTGATGAAGATCCAACACCAATTGAAGATACCTTTCCAAATGAGCATTGTTTCCACATAGCATCTCATACACCATGGTATGCAAACATAACAAACTATCTTGCTACAAATAGAATGCCCCCACACTTCTCTCACAAAGATAGGAGGAAGCTCGCAAAGAAAAGTTTTCATTATTCATGGATAGATAGCAATCTCTTCTATACTAGATCAAATCAGATCATAAGGAGATGTGTCAGGGAGGATGAGATATATGGCATACTACATGCCTATCATGATGAACCATGTGGAGGCCATTTTGCAAGAAAAAGAACAGCACGGAAGGTACTTACAACTGGATATTATTGGCCAACATTATATAAGGATGCAACAAATTATTCAACCAAGTGTGACAAATGCCAAAGGATGGGCTGACCAACCAAGTCAGATGAGATGCCACTCAATCCTTATATTGTTGTAACACCCTTTGACAAGTGGGGTATGGACTTCATAGGTCCAATTGATCCACCATCAAATGGAAAATCATACATCTTAGTCTACACATATTATTTAACTAAATGGGTGGAAGTCAGGGCAGTGAAAAATGAAAGAGATGAGAAACTAGCTAAATTCTTATATGAGGAAATATTCACATGCTATGGAGTTCCCAGAGAACTTGTCATAGATCAAGGAGCCTAGCTCACATAAAACTTGATCACTAAACTTATGAAAGAATACAACATAAGGCACTAAAAATATAGTCCTTATCACCCTCAAGAAAATGGGCAAGTAGAGATCACCAACAGAGAAACTGAGGCCATTCTAACCAAGAAAGTGCAAATAGCATAGGAAGGATTGGAGCAGTAGGTTAACTAAAGCTATCTAGGCATACCGAATGACATGGAAGACAATAATTGGATTCACTCCATTTGAACTTGTGTATGGAAAAGTAACAATGTTTCCTATTGAATTTGAACATAAAACACCGCATACTACTTTGGAATTAAACATCAATCTTCCTATAGCACAAGAAGAGAGACTTCTCCTCTTGAACTCACTGGATGAAATGAGAAAGACAACTTTGGAAAGAATAGAGATCATTCAGCAATAGTGAAGAAGTGGCATGATGCACATATCAGTAATAAAAAATTCCAAGTGGGAGATTGGGCTCTCCTATATGATTCTCATTTCAAGGAGAATCCAGGAAAATTGCAGACTCGATGGTTTTGGGGCCTTATGAAATTCAATATTTATTCGACAATGGAGTAGTCCAACTAACAACCATTGATCCTGTCCAGTTCAAATTGCTTGTAAAGGGCCATAGGTTTCACCTCTATCATAATCCATAGAGCAAAGATGAGTTCTTTCAGCAATTCCAACTAAACAATTTACCAGCTCCTACGAACACAATTCCTACAGCGGAGGGTGCAAACCTTCTTCCTGTAGCTGTACCATGACAAACCTTCAATGAGCACTCATAATAAAACCTTATTTAATTTGAGGTCCATTCTTTCATTCATTTTTTTTTCTCCATATCAACTCATCTCATTTATTTATCTATCATCCACTCACACTCCACATCACCCACAAATTTTGTTTTTACTATTTTCAATAAAACATATTGTCGGCACCTTTTCTACAATCACCAGACTTCACCACCTCATCAATTTGCATGCAGAAGTAGACTCTAAAATTTTTAGGTACAACATTTTTACTTTTTATTCATTTTTAGTGCATAGGTTTCAATATTTATATATAATACTACATTAAATGTAACGTATAAGCCTTAAGCCAATTTCTCATTCCTATGCCAAAAATTTTAAGTGTGGACGCTTGTCAAAATTTAGTGGGGGCCTAAGAAAGTGTATTAATTTCCAAATGTCATCTCCACACCACCTTAGTCATGTCCACATTATAGGTTGTACTTTGGTGGTGGTCTAATTTTAATTTTAAAATCTTTTTGTATCTATCATACCTTTTCATTGTGGTTTTGGGAAAGATCTCTTGTGTTTGACATGACTGAAAAGGACTATGATTTATCATGAGAACTCTTATAGTTAAACCTTGATGTCCTATATAATTAATTGCATCATTATTTTACATTCCAAACATAACTAAGTCTTGTTAAAAGAATGTGGTATCGGCATTTCTCAGAAAGATCAATTTGAAATTCTGAGAAGAGGGTATTTGTAGAAGTGTTAAGGGGCAAAACTTATTAGGGTGGTGAGAATAGAGAAATTTGAGGCTAGGAATTTTAAAGATGGGAGGATAGTTGCTGAGACATGAGCCAGTTGTCCATAGTATTCTACTTGTGAACATGGAGGCAATCAGACGATTCAATGCCTATGGATGGCTTGGCTACTTCCTGCAGTTAACTGAGCTCAATGAAGAAGTAGCAATGGAGTTTATGAGGAAATTTGATGAAGGGAAATCCATAGTATAGGGATTAATAGTATTTGATACTAAGGAGCAGATAGCAGAAATCATAGGACTACCAGCTAATGGGGAGCATTATCTAAATAAACATGATGCTAGGTCATCGAGGGCACAGTTCTCTTAGCTAGGTGACCCTCTACTAGAAATTTCAAAGCAAGGGTGTAAAAGACTCTCTCTACCAACTCCATATCTAGAATTAGCAACCCATATCATTAGGTATTTGACTTGTAAAGGCAGGTTTTCAAACTTACACGTTCACCATTTTAAGCTGCTCAGTTGTCTAAGACATAACATTCAAGTTAATGTCCCCAATTTCCTTTATAATATGTTGTGTATTAGTACTGAAGAAACTCATAAAGGAGATGAAAATTATATTTCTCATCATGCCCTCATCAAAATTCTAGTTGAAAGGTCTCTTAGGGATTCCTCCCTTGTATCGTGGGCAAAATTTGTTGAATTTAAAACCTTCCAGCCTCAAGCCAACCCTGTTCCACAAAATTTAGGGAATGAGGAAGAAATTGTAGAGCCTAGTCAGAATCTAGCTAAAATAGAAAAAGAACCAACATTACCCTCTCCTGATAAACCTGTTGAGCCTATTTCAAAGGGTGATATACCTAGCTCTTCCAGAGACAAAGGCAAGCATAAGGTTGTTAAAGAGAGACATAATCTTGAAAAGGAAGCCCAAAACCCTTCTATTAAAATGACAAAGCAAAAAATGTTTGTTCCTACAGCAACCACTCCTACAGTGTCTACCCCAATAGCACCTAAACTAAAGCAAACCTGCAAAATAGTAGAAATTAAAGAAGTTCCTGTACATCGAAGCCCTCATATGTGAGGTCAAGTATTCCCAATTTCCACTAAAAACCTAAATGCTTCAATTTCAAAATCTCATACACAGTCAGTGGTTGAGAATATTCCAAATGACTCCTATACAGTTGGAACCCCAAAATGTGGAAATAAATGAAAATGAGCCTATTAATGAAATGTCGCAGTGAAATTAGGAAATGTGTGAGTCGAGCCCTACTATTGTCTCAAAAAAAGCCCCTGAAAATGATCAACCTACTTTTCCACCAGTCCTTGTATATTCTAATGTTTCTATCATGCCTTGTAGATCCTCTTGGTATACCCATTACTTCCAGCAAGTTGCTAAGGAACAAAAGAAGAAATTGTTGGGTGATGCGATGCGCTCCCCTGCCCACAGGTGGTTAATTACGTGGTGTTCCATGTTCACTAACAGTCATGGCTTTTGGTGCAATGGTAAATGGGCCCTACAATTGGTATCAGAGCCTGGTTTTGGCTTGGTCATGGGTTCAAATATCCCCGGTGCCTTCCCGACCCGTGTAAGCACCTGGTATGCGCGTCGAGGGGGAGATTGTTGGGTGATGCAATGCGCTCCCTTGCCCACAGGTGGTTAATTACGTGGTGTTCCATGTTCACTAACAGTCATGGCTTTTGGTGCAATGGTAAATGGGCCCTACAGAAATTTATGGCTCAAGAATTTCCTTCATCTAAATTTCAATCTATATTATTTGGTCTATACAATCACTTCATTTTTCAAAAGCCTTGTGGAGGCAAGAAAGAGACCAAATACAGAAAGTAATATTTGACAAAGATGAGAAAATTGAGTCACTGAAAGAGCAACTTGAGAAATAGAAACAACAAATGAATAAGGCTTTAAAGTTAGTTGATCAAGTAATGGCCTCTAGGCCACCACCAAGGTTGTATCCCATTTGTCTGAAGGAGTAATTTTTGCTATTTCAACTGATGATGACAATAAGGGATGTTGATTGTGAATTTTAAAATGCTCAAGATTTCTACAATGTGTATCAGACTTTTCCTTCATGACAAAAAGAATTCGTTGTGTGAACTTTATTTACATAATTTTATAATTCCACATGAGACATAGTAGAACCCTCTACTACATAGGGGATGTTCACCTCAGAGCTTTAATGTCTTGGATGCACAACGAGACAAACTATGATAGACAGTTAAATGCCTATAGAGATCTCAAGAAATTTGAACCATTACCACTACAGGCTAAATCACGCAAGCTTGATGACCTTCTAAGAGACTAGTTTAGACTAACCTATGGGAAACCAAAATAGAGATCAAGGAGAAAGTGTTTGTAGAAAGAGAAAAGGTTTATAGAGATTACTAGACACTTCCAAACTTTACACAACAAAGAGTTATTGCAGGGATTAGGAATCGATGGAACCGACTACCAGAAGCTTTCAAAAAGGTAGAACCACATAGCCCTATCAACTATCTATTAATAGGGTGGCCAAGTATATACAACTGGGAAGATAAATCAGAAAGGAACTATGGATTCCATTGACTTTTTAGCCTCCTACCCTTCTTTGGCCTCTTTATGATAATGATGCTACTAGACCAGATCCATTGGTTGAGGAACACATGGGTGAACATTGGAAGTGCACCAGAGGATTCTTCTACACTTTTAGAAGTGGGAAGGAAGTGAAAACTATAGTGGGAGACTTAAAAGCTATGGCAAGGAAGTATAATGCTTGAGGACAAGCATTTGAATAGTGGGAGGCAGATGATGAGGCATATTAATGTCTTAATTTTGATATAGTTTTCATAGTTTGGACTTATTCTTTGTGCTTTGTCAAAAAAAAATTTCAAAACATTTGTGTAAATATCTTGTGAACTTATGCCAGAGACAGCTAGAACTTACTAAACATATGGGTAGTGTGTATGACATACTTTGCTTAATATTATACATAGAATGCAGTATTTCATATAAATATCTTAAGCTATGTTCTAATATCTGAATAAGAGTAGGAATGTTATCTTACATATATGTTCTGGATGTTTCTAACTTTTAGAAAAATGAAGAGTGATACAAAGGGTGGTGATTACTACATTAAAGGAAGAGGATGATGGAGACCGATCGTGGCCATGGAAAAGCGTAGTTCAATTCCTATGGATTAGCCACACCTGCAGAGGAGTTACTATTCTAGGAAATCTAGGAGACACAAGTTGCTATATTTTTTGCAAGTTGTTATTATGTTTCTTAGTAATAAATGTACTATGTCATAGTTGATCTTTCACCTTCTTTTCTAGCAATGTTTGTTCAAGACATTTATGTCATGCTTTTAATAAGTATCCAATCCTTTATATAATAGATTTAGATCATCTTAGTAATAAAATGAGAATATAAACAATGCTGGTTTAAAATTCAAAAGTTACTCTTTTTCTATTCTTCATGAATTATTCATTTGATGTAATCCAAGAAGGATTTTAATGAAAGAGTGATTTTGGAATACTTTTTGTGTTCATAGTTATTTGAAACCAACCAAGGGGCCCACTTGGGAGGTGGAATAGATTTAGGTAGAGTAGATTCATTCTTTACAATTTCCTATTTTCAAGATAGATTTACTGTATTTGTCCTACAGCATTATTACTATGAAAGTTCCTATAGCACTTGCAAAAAATGATCATGGTGGATGTTTTGAGTTGTTAACTAGTTTAGGTTCATTTTCTAAGGCTTTCTATAGTTATCTATTGTTAGTCCAATTGTGTTTACTATTTTGTAATAGTAGGATAGATTCTTTTCATGCATTTTACTTTCCTACAGCATAGTTGTTATGACTCTTAAAGGAACTTAATGCACATATCATGCAGACCCATTTCAAGTCCTACGTCCCTGGGTTGACAATTCAAGTGTTTTTTATGATGGAATAGGTAGTATTCAGAATAGATATAGTATCCTTGACAAAGACAATGGTGTGATTAGCCTCATCTATTATGAAATTGTACATCATGCTTGTCACATTAGTACATATTGATCAAATCAAATAATAAAATAGGTTCTTTGATACATTCTCATTATTTTGCATCTTCAATGATTATTCAGGTGCACCATCTTGGCACAATTTATGGATTACATGCACACGATAGAAGTCAAGGTGACATTATGTGAATGTTTGTGGATGATTCTTCATTTAAGGACATAGAATATAGGTGGCCACTCTTTAAAGAAGAACCTCATAATATAATGCTTTCATTGGCAGACGAACAATGTCAATCCATTTGGAGAGATGAAATTTGTTTATGCAGTCTCACCTGTTTTTGTTATTAACAATAAAATTCCTCATTGGATGTCCATCAAAATGGAGCAAATAATGTTGTCAATGATTATGCTAGGTATTTCTCCATTCAATAGTCATCTAAATTAATTTATGAACATCGCATCTAAATGACCACAATAATTATATTTTGTTTATGTCCATCCAACTAGGTAAGTACCAAGTGAAAGATATGAATGTATATATTGAGCCCCTTATTGATGAGTTGTTGGAATTATGGAATGGGGTCACTATGTATGACATCTCTAGACCAATAGGTCAAAGATAATTTTAGTTTTGTGCAATTCTTTGTATGGACAATACATGATGCCCCTAGACTAATACATTTTTGTGGTATATAAAATTGTTAACACATATTTTTGGTATGTAATAGTGCTAACACATTTTCTTTGTATGTTTAAGTTGTGCATGATAATTTGAAATATCAAAATTAACACATGTCATCCAATTATACATGATATTGTAGGTCTTCAGACAAAGGAAAAATTTTCATGTCCATTTTGTGGTCCAAAGATGAAATCTCATCATTCAATTTTTTTAGGAAAGTAGGTGTTCAATGAGCATAGGCACTTTCTCCACAACAATCATAAGTATCAAATTACCAAAAAAAATCTTTTCAATGGGAAAGAAGAGACAACATCAAAGCCATGAAGAATGACACCTCACTAATGGAAGTAAGAATATAATATAATGAATTGTCAAGGTAATAGATACTACATTTTGTTTAGTAATGATGTAATTGATGTTTGTGAAGGTCGTCAAGGCATTAATGAGAAACTTCTAAAAGGACTAAAAAGTTATCCTAGACAATTGATTAGGTTATCATAGTACAAGCACCTCCCAATCATGCATTTGTTTGATGTTATGCATATTGGAAAGAATCTAACAGAGACACTATGAAAAATATTCAATGGAAGGTGTGACAAAAAAAAAAGGTCAAAATTTATAATGACATTCATGAATCTAATCATGCATTGAATTATTTCATTGAATCAAATGGCAATGGAAACTAGATTAATACGAGTGCCCTTTTTTGGTTATTAATGTAGCAACAAACTAATTCCATATTTGAAGCCATGCAAAAAACTAAATTTTCCATAGGATTTTCTACAAACATAAGCAGTCTCATATCAAAAAATGTGATTTTGGATCAGGGTTTAAAATACATGATTGGCATACCTTCATCAAGGTAAGTTGTGTTCTTCTCTATTTACCATATATTTGTAAAACTTCTTATACTTTTCATTGTATTATTTTGTAATATATTGAAAAGATCATTTTATTATTACTGGAGTATGTTCTACCTCTATCTCTCCCAACCAACTTCAATAACATGAGTTTCAAACAAGTTATATATGATCTTGGGAAATACATGAGGTTATAAGTGTTATTTATTAGATTTGTTGTATAGATATTACTTTTGTGTCTTGCTTTTCTTTTTATGTAATTTATTGAATATTTTTCTGTAGAGTCTTGTTAATATATTTTTATGTGATGAATATCTTCTAGGTGGCTTTCATCTAAAGAAATTGATAAAAAGGACATAAAACATTGGAAGAGAAAAATTCCTCAACTTTTGTGTGAAATGTAAAAGTTTCTACCTTAAACTTTTTTTATGCACAAGAACACTACCTCATACATCTAGTTGAGGAGATTCAATTGTGTGGACCTATATCAACTAGGTCAATGTAGATGGTTGAGAGGCATTTGAATTTTTTGAAGGGCTTGATTCAACAAGGAGCATGTCCTGAGGGTTCCATGGTGGAGGGATATATGGTATACCAGACCATGGTGTATATTAGTGAATGTATTTCCAAATTTGCAGCAAAGATCCATGTAGGTTGCATTTGGTATCCCAACTCCATTAATAGATTCAAAGGGGAGTACGTGATGGGGAAAGGTAGATTGAGGAAAGTGAGAGGTAATTATAAGATGTTATTATTCTAAATTAATTCTTATCCATCATCAATATTAGTTTTTTCTAACTGGTCTATTTATTTTATACAATTACTCATGAGTGGGATGCACTTCATTTGTATATTGTGAACAATCTTGATTGGATGATGGCATGGATTGAACTATCTCAGCAAAATGGTCACTCATTAACATGGGAAAGTGTTGCTTCATTGGTTAAAGAAGCTCATCATAATGGAGATTAAAATGTTATGCCAAAGGTAATTGATGTAGCAAATGGTTTAAGAGGTAGAAAGGTACATATAAGTTAATTTATCATGACCCATATGTTTATTATCAACTCATAGATGGATGCATAATTTTGACATGTTTGAAAAATAATAGGTCAAGCACCACAAAGCTATGTACTACGATGGTCATAAATTTTGCATTAAAAACTGGATGACATGAAGAGAACTTGTGATTCAAGGATAATTGTAGTCTTTGAGGTCATTAATATTTTTGTCTAGAAATAACATACATCCTCAATAATATGAAAACAGATACTATGGCATTTTGGATGATATAATTGAGTGCAATTTTAATTTTTTCAAACTAGTTCTATTCGTTGTCAAATGGCACAGGCTACAAATGAATCAAAATGATCATGATAGAACTATTATTAAACATGATAATATATTTACAATGATTAATACAAGGTCTTTTGAGCTGTTGGATATAAGCCCTATGTTCTTCCAAGCCAACGTGAGCAAGTGTTTTACTTTGGTGTTCCACATAAACTAAGTTGGTCATTTGTCGTTAGACACGATCCAAGAAGAAGACCAGTAAAGTATAGTGTGATTGAAGAAGAAGATACCAAAGATGTGGAAGATGAAGTAGATGATGATCATGAATGACAATTAGTGGATGATGAAGAAGAAAAAGAAGAAGATGATGATGATGATGATGATGACGATGATGGTGATGATGTTCATGATGATGGTGATGGCATTGATAATGATGGTGGTGGTGATGATGGTAATGATGATGATGATGGTGATAATGATGGCAATGATAATGGTGGTGGCAGTGATGATGGTGATGATGATGATGATGACAACGATGATGGTCATAGTGACGATAATGATGATGATGGCGATAATGATGATGTTGGCAATAATGATGATGTTCCTGATGATAAGATTGATGAAGAAGATGATCAATGACATGATTAATAAAAATGTATGAGGTATAACCAATAAAATATCAGAGATATTGATATATTCATTGAAAATTGTTTAGGTTGTTATATGTTTTTATGATTAATATATTTCATGTTCAAGTCTAATGTCATTGTATAATTCTAATGATAACAACATTGGTGATTTATGGTACACGTGTTGCAAATATGTCTTATGATGCTCAATTCTTGGTGTTGATTAGTTATAATATATTTTTTGTGCATGATTGTCACCCTTTGTGGAAACAAGCAAAGGACTATAGAAATCGGCATCCTTTTTGTTGAGGATCTTGCATAGCTAGCACACATAAAGTAGAGCTAACAAATTAAAAATTATACAATGTTTATGATGTATGCATATTGTTCATGTTATGTTCTATGTAATTTGTAGCATAAGTATCATGTAATTTGTAAATTAAGATAAATGATTTACATATGCAAGAAACGATACCCCTTTGAGGAGGATTATCCACAGTGACATGGATCAAGAGGTATATATTTACTACATGCTTGCTTTCTCTTTACCTTCAACATTAAGTTTAGGCCAACTTAATCAATATTAGATTCATTTTATAGTAAAATATTTCACTCCTTCAACTGTATCTCTCATTTGATGAGTTACAAGTACCACCAAATAGGTATCTATTAAATTTGTCTTCCTCGAGTGAGAGAAATGTAGGATTAGATGAGGATAGTGAGACATGTAGTAGGTCTACAAAAGAGAGACAAATTAGAGATCAAAAGATTACAATAAAATTCAATAAATGCATGCAATTTTTGTTTTCTCAAGGGGGGTCATGTTCTTATGATGATGAGGCAAAAGGAAACATCAAGGTTCCCTTAAGGTATACACATCTTCAAAAAAAATAGGTACCCAAGGAATTACCTCCAATTACAATTGATTTTTGTGTTAACGAGAGGATATATCACATAGCTCCATCATCATTACATGGTTTGGGCCTATTTTTTATGGATGGCATAAAGGTCAGTTATAACAAAGTTGTTGAATTGATGGAGTATGTAGGAACTTGTTACAATTACAATAATTGGATGCAGATAGTTCAATATAAAAATAAATATGTGTAGGTATGCACTGTCAGCAAATTATCTACAATGGAAAGAAAATGATCAAAGTAAAAGACTTGTTGTGTACATTGATGGAAGGCCAGAAGCAACAAGGAACATTGCAAGTTTTATAAATATTATACATCCTAGGTCAACTAATCAGTGACCCAATTGCATTTTTGAGACGTGTGAGGGAAATCATGTTTTTGTATGTGCGATAAAATCAATAAGTGCAAGGGAAGAGTTGCTAATAGATTACAATTTGAATTTCATAGATACAAATAAAGTTACTATCACAGGGCTTGTAAGTAATATATGTGTAATATTTAAGCTAATTACCTCCGATTAATAACTACAATTTATAATATACCATTTTATTAAAAAAAAAATTTGCTAAGTCCACTATTTCTTCATTATGTTGATGTTTTTATATTTTTTCTTTGTCACAGGGTGACATGGTTCCATCGGATGACAGAGGCAAGGATGTTCCTCCCACCCCTTCTTTAGCAAAGGTAAACCTTTTGTATAAAAATTGGTGTAATTGTAATTTTACAAAATGTCATATTAGTATGTTATTTTACTTAGGGTTTTGGAATTATTTTGATTGTTTTATTGATATTTTTGTCACAAATTCATGCTTAGGGAAAGGGAAAAGTACTAGTTACACTAGAGAAATTAGCTATTGACAGGGAGGCCATAATGTTATGTGATGATGACATCACATACATTGTTGACCCTATAAGTGTATGTGAAAAGAGCCTAAAATAGATCAATTTACAAATTCTTGTACTTTTGATGGATCCTAATCTAACTAAGGAGACAGAAGCGATGTGAAATGAATTGTATCGGAGAGCACGTTGTCTAGAAGTAAGTAGCAATGAATATTTATCTAGTACAATAGTTCAATAAAGGTTTATGTTTTATACTAATTTATGGATCATGAACTAAAATATGTATGTGTGTGTTGTGACAAGATTTTTTGAAACCTCACTAAATTGTTGGACATGATGAGGGTACTAGCGTAATTCCTACAGTTATGTGATTTCCATTTTCAACCATCACAAGGGACATCATCAAAATCACCATATACCACACTTATTTATTGTATTCCATTAATAGTAAAAATTGCATCATTATTTTCTTCATGATCATTATTGACAATTTTATAAGAAAGGCGAAGTATATTATTATTGTCACGTTTTTGCAATCTATATTTTATAAAGATAATACATTGTATATATGATTTTTTTTAGGTATTAATGATGTGCATATGCCTCCTTCGATGAGGCTGACCACCACTTTGAGATTTCCAACTACAAGATCGACAACAAGGAGCATGCAGACATCCACACCTGTTGCAACTAGAGTTGGTAAATCCTTGTTTTGCTATATTTTGTTGTGGTTTAAATATGATTTGATTTGTACTTTATTGGGTTCATTTGATCATATTCATTTATTAACTTTGTGCAATGATAGGTACACCTTCTCATGATACAATAGATACCAATACTGGTGATAATTTACCATCCTTTCCTAGATCATCCCATGTTACTTCTACTGGATCATTGGAGGCGTCATTATTGTTGGCCAAGAAAGATATGATTCCCTTAGAATTGCCTAAGCTTCCATGTACTTTAAAATTGTTATTATTTAGAGTATAGTTGTAGTTTACTTATTCATAACTCATTTTTTACTAATGATCCCATGACGATTTTGCAGGAAATGATATTTTTTATGAAACTCTTTATGATTTAACATTGAAGCTATTTGGGCCCACATTACCTAAAAGATACGTAGCTTCGTATAATTGGTAGAATTTTTTTCTATTCATCCATTTGTTGTAATATATTCAAGGTATGTAGCTTGAGTTAATTTTTTTTATCTAACAATTTTGGTTTTTGTTAAAAGATGGAACGACCAAGGTCCTAAATTTAAAGATCAACTCATAAAATCTCTAGAGGATATCTTTGGTCAAAATGTTTTTAACAGAGCCAAAATTTCTCTAAAAGCTTGCAAACATCTAAAGATCGTGAGAAACCAATATAGAAGGGCTCTAAAGGTCAACCCAAAGTATGAGCATCCTCCTATGGTTCCAAAGATGGAACAGAATGAAATCATTGAAGATGCAAAAGAGATAAGACTCAAAGATAAAGGAATTCAACCACCACTGACAAAAATAGGTATGTGGTAGTATTGATGTAATTATGCACAAATTAGTTATCTTTATATTGGTATAATCCAACATATTTCAAACTTTACATAAATAGGTTGCAGGACACATCAAAGGCTACATAGGCTAGAAAATATAAGGTTGGCTAACGCCATCTTGGCTCTGGTGGATATATGAAACTTCATGCATGACTTGTAAGTAGCAGTAAATGAAATTTTGTATCATTTTTTTAAATATAAAATTACAAACAAGAAATACATTCGATATTCATGATATTATGCAAAAAATGTAGCTCTTAGAATTTAATCTAGCACCCATGAAAGAGGACAAACAAATTGGCTTCAAGAAAGGCTATAAAATATTGGTTGCCCACCACCACACAAATTCTAGTAGCTCAAGAGAATATTCTGATGCATCATTTTACACATAGGTAAATAGGCCTAATGAGTAATAACTCAAGTTGAGAACTTGAGAAATAATCTATTTGATGTTAATTTTGAACTATGATAACAATGTGCATGACATTTCGCTGCAGCCTTCTAATCCTACCATAAATTCTACATATGATGAAGGCCCTTATGTGCATCACAGTTATAGAGGTATATTTTCAATTTCTATTAAAAATTTAATTATATAATTATCAATAAAATTTAACATCTTAAATAACAATTGGTGTAACCTTTTTGTGAATATTGTAGAGTATGAAGAATGCCATAGTGAGGGAGTCTAGCATGATGTTAGTGTTGAGAAAGTTGAGGTTGGGGTTGAATAAAATGTGATACTAGATGATGTGGCACTTTCAGGTAAAGAAAAGTCCCTATTATGTTCTTTTGATTAATGAAATACTTATAACATTTTTAAAAATTATTTTGAATTAAATCCATTTATTTGTAATTACATGGGCACATGAGCCTTGTGCTCAAAAAAAGGAGAGGAAGCATCATGTCATAAGATCATAACCGCAAGAACCATGGGAGAATGCTGAAGATAGTCATGATGTTCCTATTAGCCTTTACCTTTGACAAACATCAAAGAAAGAACAAAAGAAGAAATGATTGTTAAAAACCTTGTTTGATGATGCTAGAACATTGTCTTAATGAATGTGTTGATGACTTATTGATGGACATTTATTATTAATTAATTTTATGTCATGCTATTAAGTATTATTATGTAATTATAATGATTGATGTGTTCACAAACTATTGACGGATGTTACATATTAATGAATTGTATGTCATGTTAATGAATGTTATGTGATTATAATGATTCAATGTTATAGTTTTTAAATGAATGAATGAAATATTTAATTAGATATTGAGGGGGGGGGGGGGGGTGTGGGCAAATGAGCTTCCACCTTCATGTGGTTGGCCTTATTAAGTAAATAATATTAAATGATTCTTGAAACCAAGTGAAGCTCAAACTAAACCAATCGGTACCTTCCCAAAGAGATATTGTTTTAATACATATTAACCACAATTGTCTAGGTGTTATTTTTTATTCCTCTACCTGCATCTATGTTACTAGAAAAAGGAAATCATTTAGTCTCTTCTTTCAAAATTCTTCATCTCTCATGTTGGTTTGAACTATAAATTCTAACTTCACCTACATTTGCATGCATGTGCATCTCCAATGTATATTTATTTGCAAGCATGTGCATATGCTTGTGTGCACGTTTTCAACAAATCAATTTTGCATGTATCCCACACTCATGGCTTTCCACGAGACCACATTTATTTGAGGCATTCTATAAAATAGTTCACGTGTCTTGCATATGTTATTTCAATAGGAATGCAGTGGTAAATAAATTGACAACATTAAAATTTTAATGGTAAATATTTGGAGTAGGGTAAATTGAAGGTTTTTTTTACTTGTATTTCAATAGGAATGTAGTGGTAAATATGGTGCTATTTATAGATGTTAACTATGTCAATCTCTTGGTTTTAGGCAATGCAGAAGGAGGCCCTAGTTCAATATGCAATCTCAATTGATATGCATAGGACATCAAGTGGAGCTGAAAAATGCAACAGGTTTGCATTTTTGTTAAAGGTCTTTAATTAGGTAGTTTAAGTTATAGACCATCACAAACATTGTAATTTTGACTCTTATAGGCAAGGTTAATGTCCTCGACATTCAAGAAAATCAAGTCTTTTTATTTTTTGTCTTTTTGAAGATATTCTCTCGTCCATAATAGCCAGAGTTCTAACATTCATGATGGTCTATAAATTTAAAAAACTTTTAGACCTATTAAAAAATGGTAAATGTGGTGCATTTTTTCAGCTCCACCTATTGTTCATGCAAATGGAACATAGTTGAATGTGCATTCTCAATTCAGAGTGGCTGAATCTTATTTTGGACGGGAGGGAGAGAAGCCAAAGACATAAAGGACATGCACCAGAAGATGGGAAAATAAGGTCACTTTGTAGGTCTTTTGTTATATTTTGTCACACGTATCCATATGAATATTAATATTTTGTATAAAAATGGTTATAATGTCTTCCCTACAAATTTTAAAATTCTACTAGTCTCACGATCACCTAAGCATAGAAGTTAAGAATTTTCCCTCACATGTTGAGCATAGGGTAGAATCAGAAGAGTGACATAGTTTTATGTGGAACTCATCAATTTCCTTTAAAAAAACATATTTGAAGTATTAAACTTTTCTTTGTGGTCAGATGAAAGTAAGATGGATTATTGTGGACAATATAACACAATATGTTCAATATGGCCTAATCAGACAGGGTGATGTGCTCTTGAGGTAACTCGATCTAACAAGGTAGATAGTCTTATGTGTTCTTTTCAAGACTTTAGATTCATTTTCTCACATCCCACATAAATAATTTTTGTTATGTGGTTATTATAATTTTATGATTCTTTTTATATAACTCTATATTTTGTTAATATATTTTAATTAAGCAATATTATTATGGATTATAAATTTAATAACTTGTTATTTTAACAATGATTAGGCTTATTTTGTTCAACAGTAAGGTGTGCAAACTCATTCAATCAATAGGTCAAGGATGTTCATATGTAGGATATGTATGTGGTGTGGTGGGATGTACTAGAGTATCTGGGGATTGAACAAGGAAATTAGTTGGTGGCCCATTTTGAAAATTGGATGAGAAAGTGCGATGAGAGTATCACCATAGACCATCTTAGGCTTCGTTCAAGGGCAACCAGAAACTCCAATTGTGTCAATTTCTTGATTCCCAACATGAATGTCTTGGTTGGGCTTCAAGAAATTGACACAGTCAATGCCGAGGTTGCACTTGAGTAGAGCCTGAGCTAGTCTATGGTGATATTGTTATAATATATAGTCCACTAATATAACTGAGATGAGGTTGAATCAATTATACAACTATTATCATATTTATCAACCTTAAACAAACTTAACCATATGAGAAATATAAACTAAAACCACAACAAGATACTCATAAAAAATAACACCATATATGTTAACTAGGGAAACCCTTGATCAGAGGGAAAACCCTGGTGGGGATGGTACCCACAAGATGATGTACTGATATAAATGTTCCTTGTTAGAGGATGGACCTTGTTAAGAGTGTATGAATACATTCAATACATCTGAGTCCCTATTAGGATACTTTAAATCCCCATTAGGAGATTCTAACCCTGTTAGGAGTTGTGGAAGACAATTGGACCCACTAACCAAATAGCTTCAAGGGCAAGATCAGTAAATCCACTATCCAAATGATCTCTATATTATTCCTTGTAGAATAATATAATTGTATTGTATTGTTCCTTCCTCTCTCTCTTCCCTATCAACTGGACCTCTACTCCTTTTAATCTCGTAACCAGATCACAAATATCACATCCAATAATCCCTTGGATCATTTACATGCATTCAATAAGCACTCTGCTCCTTTTCACACTTTGTACTTCTTGTAACAATCACACCATTATAAAAACAAGGAAAACATCTTTCCTTTATACCATATCTTTATAATAATTCCTTGAGTCATCCTTAAGGCTTTCCCAATTAATTATAATAAGATAATTAATTGATTACAATTACAATAGCACTGTCGGCTTAAAATCTATACAAAACTTCACAATGTGATACTAAGGCTTGCACATTCACTAACATCATCAACTGACTATCCTTTGTCACTATCTGACTATGCATCTCTTCATTACATCTAGATGTGAGATAGCCAACAAACATCTAGAACTACTTTCCCAACACTCTATCTCTAAAATTCTCTCTACAAATAAGGTACATCTACTATGCACACTTAACCACGTCATTAGGACATTATGTTGAACATGTCCATAACTATGCATCGCCAAACAATCAAACCATTGTCTGTACCATCAAGATCTATGTCTACTACTCAATTAGTCTTTACAAGAACCATGCTATGTTGACATCAATGACAAACACAGTCATGAATGCAACATGTTAATAATCTCCAATGCTTAGGATACTCCCCCAATGTAGTATCATTAGCATTCATGCTAACAATATTCCACTTTGGCATTGATGGCAACATAGATGGAAAACATCTAAGTTCCAAGAATACCAAGTAATACTTTGTTGTTCCTTTTGTTCTTATCTACTCAAATCCTCTCCATCAAGAAAGTCTAAAATCCTCTGGATTTAGAGATCGACATCAACTGTCCACACACTAAAAGAATCTCAAAACAATAGGTGCATAATAAGTGCATACTCCTTCTTAGACATCAATTGCTTACTTCACACTAAACAGTTCACAATACATCAAATGCATATTCCTACTTCCTTTCATGAATCCTTCTAAATTTCTCTAAAGAGATATGTCTCCCTCATACTTAGGAGTTCTTCTCGTGCATACTCTCCCCCATGCCTTAGGAGATGGTTTTCATGCATATTCTCTCCCATTAACATTAATGCCAAAGATCTCAATCTCAGTGTTACAACATACCAATTGTTGAATATCAATTGCTAATATGTTGCACCAAGTCTTCAACCAGCTCAAGTGTCTAAAGACATTGTTCAATACCAAATATCAAGAGTCCTTAGTGACTCAGTTCATCATAGATATTCCCACACATGGGAACCATCAAAATTTAGTCCAATCAAACAATAGTGCTCTGTACCACTAGATTGATACACTCTCTACATCACCTACTTAGAAGTAGGTAGGGGCATAACCCTAAGCATACCTCTCAAATACTCAAAAGTTTCTTTAGGAAAAGGCTTTGTAAAGATATCTACAATTTGAGCTTTAGTACTTACATACTCTAATATGATCTCCTTTTATGCTTCTTTCTCTCTCAGCACATGATACTTAATAGATGTATTCTTAGTCTTAGAATGCAATACATGATTCTTAGACATACTCATTATACTTGTGTTATCACAGTAAATGATAACAAATTCTTCAAACTCAATTCTGATTTCGTTCAGCATCTGCTTCATCAACATAACTTGATTACAATTATTTGCTGCTACAACATACTCTGCCTCAATAGTACTCTGCAAAATACAATCTTGCTTCTTGCTTAACCAAGAAACCAATCTTCCTCCAAGAAAGAATGCTCCGCCACTTGTGCTCTTTTTTTCATCCATACTACCTACCCAATCCACATCAGTATATGGACATAGAGTGAAATCACTCAACTGACATACCAAATTCCATAGTCAGATGTCCCAAATATATGAATATTCTATTTGCTACTACAAAATGATACTCCTTAGGATCAACTTGAAATGTAGCTACAATCCCAACTAAATTTTCTATATCTAGTCTAGTGCGAGTCAAATATTGCAAACCTCCAATCATGGATTTGTACTTCTTCTACTCTACTACACGTGTCTCATCTTTGTTGGATAACTTGTGACCAATTATCATAGGTGTAACAATAGGTTTACAAATTTCTAGACCAAACTTTTTCAATAGATCTTTCAAGTACTTAAGCTTGTGAAATGAAAATACCATCACTATTCTACATAATTTGTAATCCCAAAGAAAACTTCATTTCTCCTATCGTGCTCATTTCAAATTCATTCTTCATCTCTTCAGCAAACTTATCACTAGCTTCATCATTTCCTTCAAAAATGATGTCATCAATAAATATCACAATAATCAGCCAACCATTTTCAACTTCTTTCAAATACAAGTTACTATCTGTCATACCCTTAGCAAATCCAAGCTTTGCCAAGTAACTATCCAACCTTGCATACCAAGTTCTAGTTGCTTGCTTTAGACCATAAAGATCTTTCTTTAGTTTGCATACCATATATTTATCTTTTGATAAAGGAAAACCTTTAGGCTACTCAATATAAACCTCTTCTTCAAGTTCTCCATTCAAAAAGGTTGATTTAACATCCACCTGATAAACCTTGAACTTCTCATTCACTACATAAGCTAGGAACATCCTCACTGCTTTCATTCTAGTTATTGGTGCATGTGTTTCCTCATAATCTATGTCTTCTTGCTATGAATAACCCTTGCATACAATTCTAGCCTTGTTCCTCACAACTTTGCCTTGCTCGTTCATCTTGTTTATGAATACCCATTTGGTTCCTATCACATTCTTGTCTTTTGGTCTAAGAACTAACTACCATGTATCATTCTTCACTATTTGATCCAATTCTTCCTTTATTGCTTGAATCTAATGATTATCTTTACATGCTTCATCTACGCTCTTAGGTTCAACTTGAGATATCAGACATATCTCCTTATTTACTCTATGCCTTGTCATCGTACCTTTATCTTTGCTTCCAATTATCTACTCAAGAGGGTGATTCTTTGTCAAATTCCTATTAGAGGTAGGAGTTCACATCTCAACTATTATCTCTTCTCCAAGTTCAAAACTCTATTCTTCAATCTAATTCTCATTCTACAAATCATTGTTAGTCTCAATGATAACTTCTACATTTTCATGGTTAGCCTTTATGTCAACAATAGTTACCAAAGCTATCTCTTCTTCTACTTACTCTTTCTTAACTAATAAATGCTTATTATCATAGTCATTTAAAAATCTTTCCATACTTGATTTAAATTCTTCATCTTCATTAGAAAGTGAACTCTTTCTAGATTTTCTTACTCTCTTAGGACATCTAGATGAAAAATGACCAAACTCTTTACATGTCCAACAAACAAAAATTTTCATACCTTCTAATTCTTTTTCCATAAGTAGATCAATACCTTCATTGATCTTCATATCTTCTTTGGATATGGATTTGTCTTTACTTGTGCTCCTATTCTTTTGTATGCAACAAAAGGATTTTGGATTTGAAAACTCAATGCTCTGTTCTTAACACAAATTTGATACCTCACCAAGAATCTCCATCTTCTAGGTGATGAAATTTTCTCTATCTGACTTAGGACTATCTTTTCCGAAATAACTCACCACTGATCTCCCAAAATTGTTAAGCTTATCCTTCAAGGACCTAATGTTGTGATACCAATTGTTAGAATATATAGTCCACTGATATAACTGGGGGGGGTGAATTAGTTATACAACTATTATCATATTTATCAACCTTAAACAAACTTAACCATATGAGAAATATAAATTGAAACCACAACAATATACTCATACACAATAACCCCAGATATGTTAACTAGGGAAATCCTTGATCAGAGGGAAAACTTCAATGAGGATGGTACCCACAAGATGATGTACTAATATAAATGTTCCTTGTTAGAGGATGGACCCTATTAGGAGTCTATGAATACATTCAATACATATGAGTCCCTGTTGGGAGACTTTGGATCCTTGTTAGGAGATTCCAACCCTGTTAGGAGTTGTGCCAACCCTGCTAGGAGTTGTGCCAACCCTGTTAGGAGTTATGGAAGACAACTAGACCCACTATCCAAATAGCTTCAAGGGCAAGACCGATGAACCCACTATCCAAATGATCTTTGTATTATTCCTTGTAGAATAATAGAATTGTATTGTATTGTTACTTCCTTTTTCTCTATCCTATCAATCTGACCTCTACTCCTTCTAATCTCATAACCAGAACACAAATCCTGCATCCAATAATCCCTTGGATTTCTTACATGCATTCTGTAAGAACTATGTTCCTTTTCACACTTCACACTTCTTGTAACGATCACACTATTATACAAACAAGGAAAACATCTTTCCTTTATACCATATCTTTATAATAATTCCTTGAGTCAGCCTTGAGTCTTTCCTAATTAATTATAATAAGATAATTAATTAATTACAATTACAATAACACTATCAGCTCATAGTCTATACAAAACTTCACATGTACAATACCAGGGCTTGCGCACTTGCTGATATCATCAATTGACTATCCTCTATCACTACCTGACTGCACATCTCTTAATTGCATCTCAGATGTAAGATAGCCAACAAACATCAAGAACTATTTTCCCAACACTCTATCTCTAAATGACTCTTTATAAATCAGGTTCATCTACCATACGTCTTTGACTTAGACTCTATGCACTAAACCACATCATCAGGACATTGTGTCAAACATGTATGTAATTGTGCATCACCAGACAATCAAAAAATTGTCCATAATAGCAATACCTATGTCTGCTACTCAGCCAATCTTTACAAAAACCATGCTATGTTGACATCAATGACAAACACATTCATGAATGCAACATGTTAATACTCTCCAATGCTTAGGATACTCGTCCAATGTAGTATCATCAACATTCATGCTAACAAATACCCTCATCCTACTTTGTTGTCTAGTTTTCAAAATGGGTCGTCAACTTCTTCATTTAATTCTCATCTACTCCACATCTAACTACACACCATCCACATATGCATCCACTTCAACCCCTACCATAACATCTCAATTCACCTTTGTCGCACATAAATAACCCTAAGGACTGAACTACAAGTATAACAATGCACATGATATTTTACTTTGATCATTGTACTCATTATCTAGTAGATTTGTGCCTTTTCATTATTATGTTCACTGATCATGACTATCAATATGTGCTCTCTAATTATTGATTAGATAATGTAGTTAAGAGATGTTGGGTTGTAAACATATGATGTTATTTCTTTGAGTTGAAATAAGAAGTGATTTTCAGCTTTTCAAATACATTTTCCACAATCATTGTTACCTCTATTTATCAAATATATGGATGTTGAATCAGAATTTTTATTTATCATTATTTTTTTATGATTATCCATTGAAGACATTTATCAATATTTTATGTGTTATTTTTCTTCAATCTTGAACAAAATTCATGAAGTACATAGGCAAAACACAAATCTTTGTGAATGAGCCTAATGGTAATCATAATCCTCCTAACCCTACTCCTATATTACCCACTAATATCCATCAAGTTTTAGTTCCTAGTGATCCTATGGTTGCAAGATCTAGTTATCCTATTCCTCAACCTATTTTAGTAGATAGTCTCAAAAGGGTTAGCAATTCCTTTGATTCCTATCAAAATGTTATTCATAATAAGAATATTAGACATTTCCTATATAATTTATCTATGAAAATATTGGATAATCCTCATCTTTCTTCGCAACCTAAAGATGATATGAGAGATGATCTTGTTAATGACAATATCCTTACCTCAATTCCTTTGGTTTGTCACTTCCTGCATTTTTGTATTTAGTTTTGTCACAATAAGATTTGAACATGTCTACCACAAGTTGAATGGATCTATCTTAAATATCACAAATTGGACATGATAATACTCAAAATCTAGAGCATTGTGGTTCTTCTAAAGCCTTATTTTGTTTCATATTGTAAAATAAATTATGTTTTGAACCAAAGCTATCTAAAGCCTCATTTAGGCTAATTAGTCACTATTAAATGTATTTTTACATTCCTACATGTAGTACAACCTAGAATTTGGTAGAATAATGGGGTATATTGTATTTTATGTGTTCCAAATGATGCAGGTATGCAAAATCAGACACATGATTTGTTCAAGGAAAGGTGACAATGGGTTGTCTCTATGTTGACATGATAGTAATAAGGCAAAGTGGTTTGATCTTTGTCCATATAGGTTGAGTAGGGGTATTTTAAGTGTTATGTTAAGGAGAGTGGAAGGACTATAAGATTATCACATGGTGGGACATGGTTGGTTGTCCAAGATAGGGTAGTAGGGTGACTATTCAAAGAAATATATTACTTTCATTTATGACCAAAAAGGATTTTGAACATTATTAGCATAGATTGTACCTATTAATAGACACTAGGGAATGGTGTGGACAAAGACCTTGAATTAGGAGAATTATAGTTGACAAAACTAGATAAGGTCAGTTAGACCCTACATTGAATTAAAGAAAAAGTATGTTGTCATAGATTTAGGATAGGTGTATGTGAGCAGATGAATTTTTTTGAAGATAATGAATAGAGAAGGTGTGATCAACATGTAAGACTATAATTAGAGTTTGGGATTAGAAAATGGACCTTGATAATAGAGATATTATGAGTATTGAGTGTGGAGGATTGAGGGGTCTTTGTGTTGATACTAATAGTGAACCTAGACATCATCTTAGCTATCTCCATGTAACACTTGGTATTATTTTATTGATTGAGGATAGGATTGCCACCTCAGAAAACTAATCCTTTAAACTTGATAAATACCCACATAACTTGGTAATGAGAAATCATTTGTTACTCTATTTTTGATGTCTCATCCTTCCAATTTAGTTATCTCTTGAAATTTCTTCATCCTTTTTTTCCTTAGAGTTTCTTCTTTCCTTAATCTTCTAAGCCATCCCAACAAATGGGTTTCAACCCAAACTTCTTTCCAGTGCCACATATCATTGGCATGATGATGGAGTGTATGCATGCCAGCAACGCTTTGATTTTCCAAGTTTCCCTCTTAGATGCCTAATATTTTTCTTCATATCTAGATGTCTTAGAGATCTTCTCCATCCTTGATCACAAACTAAATTCCATCCTTGGCTTTGTATCATCTTCTTTTCGAATACTAGGGATAGTTATGATCTTCTTAGCTTTGATATCCTTTGATCTTAGTCATGTGTGCATTGCCTAGATCCATCTTGAGAAAATCTTTCTTGTGCTTGGATCAACCTAATCATAGTCACCTCCCATCTTGGCTTAATGTATCATCTTTGGAACTCTTTTAGTTCCTCCTTCCATGCTTAACCCTACAACAAACAACACAATTAGGACAATATTTTGCCTTAGTCAAATTTGATCCTAAAATAAAGGTTAGCACAAGTCACCAAATTAGAATTTTATTTATTTATATAAGAATCATAAATAAACTAATCTTGACTCATGATGCCTTTAAAAACTTTAAAAACTTATTTACTTTAATGCTAGGAGTCCCACTAGTACTAATGTTAACCTTAACATTTGTTGAAACTTGCTTGAAAGGGTTTGATAAAAGTGTAAAATTAGTCAGATATAGATGATAAAATTAATGAAAATAAGCAAAAATAACCACCTTTTTGAAATTTTAAAACCTCTAATTTGATTAGAATGATGTGATATGAGCCCCTAGGCCTAAACTAGGGTGTAATTGTGTGGAATTTTGATAGTTATAAGACCTACAACAAAGTTAAATTCATTGTTTGAAGTGTCTCAAAGATCATAACCAGAATTAAATGCTTTCAAATGAAGTCTCCTTGATGAAGGTTGCCTATACTTGAGTGTTAAAAGAGTGAAATGTATTTGTATGTTGGTCCTCTATTGCAGATTTACATTTAAAAAAATGTAGATATGGCCCCTGCTATAGGTGTTAATCATAAAAAAATCTTCAATTACCACTTCATTTTTTCTATCACAAAGAATTCATCAAGATAGAAAATTCCTACTTCCAACAATGAAACTTTTAATTTGACCCATTGTGCAATCAAATGTGTCCTTGTCTTTTCCACTAATTATGATCTCCATGTTGACATTACAGTCATGTTTGTTTTTAGTGACATACACTTATTCAGATTGTAAGTATCTACTGAGCATATTCTACAATTAACAATATTAGTTGAGCATTTTAGACTCTATCAAGTTCTACTATTGCTACAAGGTCCAAGAGACAGTATTCAGTTTGTGCTAACTAGTTACTACCAAGTTGTTATTTAGTAGTGTAAACTGAGCTTTGTAAGGTTTATTGAGTTCCTCAATGCAAACCAAATTGTGCAATGCTTATGGAGTTCACGGTTGATGTGATGTGAGTCCAGCGTTGACTGAGCCACTTAGTGTTAACAAAGTGATTCAGTTTATATTGAGCTTGTAGTGATAGTATTTATCGAGTTATGCAGTCAAAATTAAGTGACTCAGTTTATATGCTGAGTTTCATAGTATTTGTCGAGTCACCAATGCAAACCAAGTTCAAGACTACTTGGAAGTGATCAGTATGGACCAAGCTTCTATGTCTACTGAGTGCATGATGATGCCAAGCATTGGCAGTGGATGTCAAGTATTAGAACCTCACTAAGCTAGTCTTTAGAACCTAAGTTCCTATAGTTGGGCGAAATTTGTGATTTTTGTGTAAACTTGTATTATGGCTGACTTTGTAATTTGTAAATTTTGAATTGGTATATATGTAATGTATTGTATCACATCTAATGTATGGTATGGAAGTAATGTAATAAGAAGAGAAGAGCAGAAGAGCGAATTACAAAGGCTACAATAGTATAAGGAGTAACAAATATTTATTTATCACAGCAAAGTGATTACTACATTCAAAGGAATCTCATTCAGCTAACCAAGTTGCAGATCAGAGATCAACTACTATTTCATCCTAATAGGTGGATCAGTCAAATCCTTTCACAAGGTAGACTTAACAATCTTATGTAAATCTCTTTACCGAGTGCATACTTCATTGTATGTTTGTAAATCCTTTTGCAAGGTGGACCTAACAGTCTTTATTGCTCCTAACAAGACAAATCATCAAAAGTGATCATTGTAAGCCTTAACAGGCCAACTTTATACTGCAATACTAAAGCTTGTGGGTATCATCCCCACACCAGTTTTACTTTCTATTTGGAAGGTTTTTGGGTCACCAAATTGTGTGTCAAAAAGTGTTATGAATGCTTTTATGTTTTCAATTTCTCATGCATGCAATTAGATCAAAATACTCATGAAGGATTAATTTCTCATAAAGGATTAAATTCTATTGGTTACTGATTCACCCCTCCCCTCTCAGTAACTTAGCCTATCACATATATTTCCAACAACTGGTATCAGAGCTTTGTGGTTCTTAGGAAAGAAGTTTAACAACTTGAGCAAAGATCAAAGGCTATGGAGGTATTTAGACTTGACAAGGCTATTGACAACAAGAAGCTAGATTTGGAATTGGCTATTGGTAAACTTAAGAAAGCAAAGGAGCAACTCTCTCAATTCTTGAAAAGAAGGAAAAATCTTGCAATCCAGATGAATGATTAACTTTACATTGAAGAAAGAATTGAAGACATCCATTCAGAAAGCAATTCAAATGAAGCTAATGATGCAATCAAGGAACTCTTGGAAAAGAACAACTTATTTCAAGAAGAAGTAAGAAAATCAAGAAGAGAGCAAGAAATTTAGTTAGTTAGATTATGTGAAGTCATGGAAGAGAAAAACAAGATTAAAGAAGAGATAGAAGGAAAGAACAATAAAATTCAACACCTATCTCTTTAGCAAGCAGACTTCATTGATCAGCTCACAAATGTAAATGAAGAAATCATGGATCTAAGATAGAATGATCTAAACACTAAAAAGCAAACCAATGAGAGAATGATGGAATACCAAGCAGACATGAATCAATTGAATGATCAAAGTTATTATAGACAAAAAGGAAAAGTAGGAATTGGATATATAGAAGAAGGTGAATCATCCAATCAAGGAGCTCAAAAGAATCAAAGACCTACTTGTAGTCACTATGGTAAGATAGGTCATACATCAAACAAATGTTGGAGCAATGGGAAAGCTAAATTCAATGGAAAATGCTACAATTGCAATCAACGTGGTCATAAAGCCAATGAATGCAAAGACAAACCTAAATTTGAAGGAAAATGTCACAAATGTAAGAAGCATGGGCACAAATTTTTTGAATGCAAAACTAAGATATTGAACCCAATAGAACAAATTGTAAAAGCTATATTTGATTGGGACTATAACACTCGGTGTAGATGTCATTATTGTAGAGAATTTAGACACATTGGAATGAATTGTGTGAAACATCATATAAGGATAAGAGATACTACTAGAAGATGTTTTGTCTATATAGAACTTGGTCATCTTACCAAGAACTATATGAATACTAGAAGAGTCTAAAAGAAGGCAAAATATGATAAAATTATAAAGCATACGAGGCAGCAATGGGTTCCAAAATCTTCTAAGAATGCAAGTCTGAGCAATGAACAACATGTCACTTAAGAATTAGGTGACTCCAACATTTATACTTGATCTCTCAAAGGAGAACTAGAACAAGGATTCTGAAGAAGATATCTCACATTAGTTCTAGTCAGAAAAATGAAAGATCCATATCAGCATATGAGATGCAAAGGGATCACCAAGTATTCAAATGATGCTAGTCTTTACTGAGTGTGGTTGGGTTGAAGACCTTACCGAGCAAGGTCGGGTTGTAAGACCCTACTGAGCAAGGTCAAGAGCTACTATATTTGTTGTGTGGTTAACGAATCCTGAAAGACTTTATCGAGCTTTCAATGCAAGTGAAATGGATGACAGTCTATCATTTGAGCAAACAATTGTACCAGGGCATTTATGGCAAAATTTGATGAAAAAGGGTGAAATCAAAGTCATTTCTCACCATGAATTTTTGAGCTATTTATGCAAAGTGAATTTTAGAACATTTAAATGATTCGAGAAAATTATTAAAAGATTTTTATGTTGTTGAAAACCCTACTGAGCAGTAATGGCATCCACTAGCAGCAAATCAAAGAAAGGATTAGATATGTTAGTTCGAGGTGTGGAATGGAAGGCACTATATTTTAAGCTGAGTCCTATGATCACGAAAACTCTAGATCCAAGCAGAGCTCAATCTCGAATTCCACCAAAGGTACTGTTAATCAATGATATTCGTTCACATTTTAAGTGTGCAATTCAAGACATTATAGCTTTGGAAAAGGATGAATCTTTGAAGGAGTTATGTGTGAATGGTGTGTTGAAATCGAAACATCAACATCTTGAAGCAAAAGCTTTAACCCACATTCCAAATATGCTATGGGATTTTCAAATAAAATGGATAAGATTCATTCTCATTCATGTGCACAATGGCCAACTATGGTTGGAACAACCTATTTTGATAACCAAGAAGATGATCCATGGGATCACTGGTCTTCCTATGTTGGTGAAAGTGAAAATGACCAAAACCCTAGGTCGGGTTGAACTAGAGAAGAAAACCCTTGCCGAGCAAGATGGAAGGGGAATAAAGATTAGCTA
Source organism: Cupressus sempervirens (assembly GCA_028749045.1). NCBI lineage: Eukaryota > Viridiplantae > Streptophyta > Pinopsida > Cupressales > Cupressaceae > Cupressus > Cupressus sempervirens. The sequence goes on along the minus strand of CM053783.1, from coordinate 441,965,279 downwards.
TGTCATGGAAATGGAATTGAAATTTGGGATTTATAGTTTGAACAAACTTAATAGCGTATCATGCGAAGCAATGGATCTCACATATAAAGTGGTCAAAAATAACCTGTTACTTGACCTTGCTAAGTTGTTGTTGAACTAGTTCAACAAGAACATGGAGAGTATAACAACTTCCAAGAACAATCCTTGTAAGTTTGGTTCACTTTTAACTTATCTATTTTTCTTTGTGCAAAAGTTTTTCCCATCTAAAGGTATAGTCATATGGAGGAAGGATGTACCTGTTCTTTATCAGATTAATGAATATATAGCTAAAATGCGAGAAAACCATTTAAGTATTATGGACAATTATTTTGATGCATTCAAGGACAAGATGAATAACAGATTCAAGATACCCAAGAAACTAGTTGATAATTACAAAGATGATGTTTGTTCAGTTGTTGATAGTGACAAAGTATATATTCAGGCAGTTAGACCAAGAATAGCATGGGTAAAACCTCTTGGTTATGAGGTAAACATAGATGAAACCAAGTAAATAATTGAGGCACTAATTAATGATCCTATTGAACCTAAAGCTGCATACTTTAGCACTTATGATGAGGCAAAGGCTAGAATTGAACTTGAAATCAAACTCCCTTAGGCAGTCAACAAAGGGAAGAAGAGAATTGCCAAACTAAAAACTAGTTCCACTCTTCTATTGACTGAAGAAAAAGGAGATGATATTGAGGATGAAGAAGCAGTAGATGAAGAGAAATCAAAGGAAGAAGATCCATTGAAGAAGAAAGGTAAGGTAATTATTACCAAGCCTGCCAAACCATCTACTATTGTGTTTACAAGAAGATCATCTAGGAAGAAAGTGGACAAAGAAGGAGGATATGTAATCTTTAAGAGGCCTCCACCCACCTTCTAGGAAAGGCTGAAAGATATAGAGTTAGGATCAGCCATACCAAACTTCAAGGCATTGAAGTATGAGACTAGGACTACAAAGGAGCAAAAGCAAATAGAAGATGTATTAATATCTAAAATGGGTAAATGGAAATATTCTCCAGACTAGCTTGCTTAGTAGATTCCTAATATTCTAATGGAAAAGATCAAGCCAAGATGGGAGAATGTAATGAAAATTGCCAAAGATATATATGAGTAGACCTTGAGGCAACTCATGCCATGTTTGAGTGATAAGGAAGTAAAAGAATCTTTGATGAAGAATGAAGAAAAACTCACTTTGAGACTCAACACTTGTCTTATATTGTTTAATGACATTGAGCATGTAGTGAAGAATGCTACAAACATAGGAAGAATAATTATGTTCTTCACAAGTAGAGTGATTTTGTTGTCAATGTCAGTGACAAGGATGAAGATAATGATGGGCATGAAAAAGATGGGGAAATTGATGATGAAAAAGTAACTCATTTTGACAATGTAGACGATGTTGAAGAAGAATAGGGATAGGAAGCTACCGAGGAAGAAGTGCAGAACATTGACGAGACTAACTCAAAGAAAATTGCTACAGTAGCCATAGACTCACTTCTTCATTCTCTAAGCCAAACATTGAAAACATCAAGCCCCAAGAAAGTTTCAATAGGATTGATTGTGTCAAACATTGTAAGTAGAAGCACTCAATCAATTTTTGCACCTGTCCAGCTCAGTACTTCATTGACAGAAGTGGCAAGCACTTCATCTACCAAGCAGCCAACACTTCCCTCTACATCAGTTTTGGTTACTCCATGCATTTCTATATTTGTATTTTGACAATAAGTGTAGTATCTATATTTTTAGCAACTCCTACCATTTCTACTATTGTTTCCATTCCTAGCATGCAAATAATAAGTGCAAGGACAATTGAGACCAAGCCTCAACCAAGCACAAATTTTTTGAGTAAAGGCAAAGAGAAGGAAGAAGACATAGATCTTGATGGGGAGATTGTTATTCCTAATTGGGACATCTCAAATCTCAATCCTGATCAGATGCATGTTTTTGGAGAAATTCGTCAGAAGAAAGCTAAGCAAAAAAGGCTTAGAAAAGAAAGGAACAAGGAATTTTAGATAATAGAAGATGCAAATAATATTATTGCAAAGGCACTAAACACAGATGTTGATACTTCTCAACCAATTTTGAATCAATTAGCAGAGGTAGTCCAAAAATTTAATGAAGATTTGAATGGACAAGAAAAATTGTTGTAGAGAGTTGAGAAGAAATTTGAGAATCAAGTCTTGGAACTTATTGGTTAGAAAATTGCTATTCATCAAGTAGAATTATCTATTATTCTAGGCTCACTAGAGACCTCTTGCAACGATGTGTATTTACTATTCGGTAAACTCTGTGATACATCAATTTTCACTAAGGAAATAAGAGATAAACTATTAGAGATTTATTAAGATCTAAAGACAAGTGCACAACAGTTGCAACTTGACCCAAGTTATAGCTCTGCCCACTACACAAAGACAAGATTCTTGATTGATATGTAGGCATAATTGCTCAAAGAAGAAGCCAAAATAAGAGCTACATTGATAGACATCCATAGCATGATTCTCCCATACATGGATGAATTTCAAAAACATATTGCACATGCCAAAACACTCATCCATGACAATAACTTCTCTATTGCAAACCACATGATAGAACTATCAGCAGAAGTGCAGATTGCATTGCACACATGCAAAGTGTTGCAAGATAATTGGGGCAAGACAATGGTGCTAATATTAGAGGTACATGCAAATTTCTTGTCACGTTTTGGCATTACTGTATAGTTTAGATAACATACATCTTTGGCATTAATGTCAGAAAGGGGGAGAAGATTGTAAAGAAGATGTATATTGTGTAAAGGGGAGAAGATAGAATAAAAGGAAGTATGCATCAAGGGGGAGAAAATGTATATATCACATGTGAAATGATGTAAAGTATACTATATATTATGTATGGGGGAGCATTATCATATAATACATGTACAGATACTCAGAGATACATCTCTTACAAAAGCAATTTTGAAAAATCTCAAAAATAGGATACTCTACCGAGTTGGAGACATAAGGTGATGAATAAAAAGTGTTCTTGAACATTTTGAATATAGTTTTGACTAATAAGTGTTTTTGTCACTAATGAAAAAGGGGGAGATTGTTGACATTATTGTCAGGTTTGTTATTAGTGACATACATTTATTCAGATTGTAAGTATCTACCGAGCATATTGTACAGTTAATAGTGTTAGCTAAGCATTTCAGATTCTACTGAGTTCTATAGTTGCTACCGAGTCCAAGAGACAATATTCAATTTGCGTCGAGTAGTTACTACCAAGTTGTTGTTTAGTAGTGGAAACTAAGCTTTGCAAGGTTTACCAAGTTCCTTAGTGCAAACCTAGTTGTATAGTGCTTACCGAGTTCACAGTTGATGTGATGTGAGTCTAGTATTGACTGAGCCACTCAGTGTTAACCAAATGACTCAGTTTATACCAAGCTCATAGTGATAGTATTTATCGAGCTATGTAGTCAGAATCAAGTAACTCAGTTTATATACCGAGTTTCACAATATTCACCGAGCCACCAATGCAAACTGAGTTCAAGACTACTTGGAAGTGATCAGCATGGACCAAGCTTCTATGTCTACCAAGTGCATGATGATGTTGAGCATTGATAGTGGATATTCAGTATCAGAACCTCATCGAGCTAGTCTTCATAACCTAAGTTCCTACAGTTGGGTTGACTTTGTGATTTTTGTGTAAACTTGTATTATGGTTGACATTGTAATTTTTAATTAGATTGATATATATGTAATGTAATGTATCACATCCAATGTATGGTATGGAAGTAATGTAATAAGTAGAGAAAAGAAAAAGAGAAAATTACAAAGGCTACAGTAGTATAAGGAGCAACAAAGTTTTATCTATCACAACAAGGTGATTATTACATTTAAAGGAATCTCATTCAGCAAACCAAGTTGCAGATAAGAGATCAGCTATTATTTCATCCTAACAAGTGGATTAGTCAAATCCTTTCACAAGGTAGACTTAATAATCTTATGTAAATCTCTTTATTGAGTGCATACTTCATTGTATGTTTGTAAATCCTTTTGCAAGGTGGACCTCGTAGTCCTTATTACTCCTAACAGGGTAGATCATCATAAGTGATCATTGTAAGCCTTAACAGGCCAACTTTATACTATAGTACTAAAGCTTGTGGGTATCATCCCCACCACAATTTTAATTTCTTTTCAGAAGGTTTTTGGGTCACCAAATTGTGTGTTAAAAAGTGTAATGAATGCTTTTATGTTTTCAGTTTTTAATGCATGCAATTAGATTAGAATACTCATGAAGGATTAAGTTTTATTGGTTACTAATTCACCCTTCCCCTCTCAGTAACTTAGCCTATCACATATATTTCCAACACTCCATCACACAATGCCACCTCTTATGACATTCCAATGCTTTCATCCTATGTCAAACATAGGATTCTTGACCTTTGACCATGGTTAAGGATAAAACCTTCCTCTTATTATGTGTTGTAGTTCATACTATCTAGGTTACCATAGGTTTTAAAGAATTCAAATTGTGAAAGATAGTTCAATTCATAGCTTTTATTTTCCTACAAAAAAAGAGCATACCTATTAATATGTATTTTGTATTTAAAATCTAAAAGATTGCATATTCTTATCATAACATATCTGGTTCTCCAATTACCAAAGGATTATCAAGGGACAGTTCAACATATGCAAGACTTACCAAAATAGCTTGAGTTTTCAATAGGGTTTCCTTCACATTTATTCATAAGTATCAACAAAGTATTAATTAAGATATTACATTCCCGAACTAGTATTTCCTTTGAGTTATTTGGCATTATCATTTGCATTCAATTGGTTTGTCAATAACTGTAGTTGTACTCGATGCCCCTTTCAAATATTCATCTTCTATATTCCTGTCATCATTTTGATTAGGACCTTTTTTCAAACTAAAGATCTTATCTATAGTTATTGAAACTAAAAGTCCATTATCAAAATTTAGGTTTTTTTTCTAATAAAGTGAACTTTTTAGAGTTTCAACATTATTTGGTAGATCTTTCGAAAAGGAATGTCGTCGATAGCTTGGCATCCTTGTCATTGAACTTTCAATGTTATCTGGTAAATCTTTCAACAAGGAATGTCATTGATAGCTTGGCATCCTCGTTGAAAAACTACTGGCTTTCATTGAACTTTTGACGTTCTCTGGTAGATCTTTTGACAAGGACTGCAGTCAATGGCTTGGCATCCTCATCAAAAAAAGTATTGGTTTTCATTGAACTTTTGGCATCGTTTGGAAGATCTTTTGATGAAGATGACATTGATAACATGGCATCCTCATCAAAAACACTACTAGATTTGGTCAAACGTTCGACGTAATTAGGTAGATGTTTTGACGATGTTGAGGTGATGCTTGCCAGATTAAATAATTTTTGAAGCCTCCTTTTGGAAGACATTGGGATACTTTTCAACGACATTTTTTGTTGATAAATAGATGACATAGTGGTTGGTTGAGATTTTGATGAGAAATTAGTGACAATGGCTTTGGTCAAAATTTTGACCACTTGCTATTGAAAAATTGACCAACTCGTGTCAAAAAATGGGTCCAAATTTACTAGTGAGGGTTAGTAAAACTCCTAATAGGTTTGAAACCTCCTAAAAGGGATTCAATGTCTCCTAATAGGGACTCATACGTACTTATTGTATTTCATCGGCTCCTAACAAAGTTTATCCTTTCACAAGGAGCTTCTATATTAGTATATCATCTTGTGGGCATCATTCACATTGGGGTTTTCCCTTTGATCAAAGGTTTCCCTAGTTAAAAAATTTGGTATTATTGTGTATGTTTATCTTTCTATGGTTATTACATATTTTGATTACATGTTTCAGATTTGATAAAGTTGTTTTAAGTGCATAATTGATTCACCTAGAGCTCGGTATGCAAGGTTGAACACACATTTGATCAGTTTGGGATTTATGAAAGGTAATGCGGAATTAACATATATTTAAGTAAGAATGAGGATGGTTTACTGATTATCATAATATTTGTGGGTCACATCATTTTTGGAGGAGATGATGAAGCTAGAAAGACATTTTCAGAAGAGACGAAGAATAATTTTGAGATGAGTATGATTGGTGAGATGAAATATTTCTTATGATTAAGATTGTTTGAAATAAGGATAGCATTTTCAAACCACAAACTAAGTATCTTAAGGACTTGTTGACAAGATTTGGATTGGAAAATTGTAAACCTCTTGAAACACCTATGGTGACAAGATGTAAGTTATCAAGCAAAGATGAATCTCCTAGTGCATTGGAAACAAGGTACATATCCATGATAGGAGGATTACAATATTTTCCACATACTAGACTTGATATAGCTAATGCATTTTGAACTATGACAAGATTTCAAGCAGGTCCTAAAGAGACACATCTTGCAATAGTAAAAATACTTTTTAGATACTCGAAAGATACTTCAAATTATGGGCTATGGTATGATAGATCACATGATTTCACATTATGTGTTTACATTGATGCAAATTGGATAGGAAGTGTGGATGATAGAAAGAGCAACAATGATGGAGTGTTTTTGTTAGAAGGAAATTTGGTTTCTTGGCTAAGCAAGAAACAAGACTACATTTCACAAAGTACAATAGAGGCAAAATATGTAGCAGCAACAAACAATTGTAAATAGATAATGTGGATAAATCAAATGTTGAAGGATAGTGGAATTAAGTTTACTGAGGCTATTATCATACACTATGATAAACAAGTATAGTTAGCATGTCAAATAATCTAGTTTTACATTCAAAGACAAAAAAATTATCTCAATTAAGTATCACTTTTTTAGAGAAAAAGGTAGAAGAAAAAGAGATCAGATTAGAGTCTGTTAGCAAAAAGGAGTAGTTAGTAGACATATTCAAAAAACCTTTGGCTAAGGATATATATGATTATTTGAGAGGTATTCTTGGGGTTATGCCCCAACTATTTTTAGAGTAGTTGATGTAGAGATTCCATCAATCAAGTATGAATTAGGGCACTATTCTTTTATCTAGACTGAATGCTTGATTCTTCTCCTATGGGGGAGTTTGTGTTTGAGCTGAGTCATTAAAGACTCTCGGTAATGGCATTCACCAATTTCTTTGGACACTTGAGCTTTTTTTAGATTGGATCAAAGATTATTTAGAGAATTGACATAATGTCACCCTTTTTCATTGATGTCAGTGGGGGGGAGTAATACATATGAAAAACCCCTTTTAGAGATAATGGGGAGAGATATACATTATGAGGAGATTAGAACATGAAAATATTTAGAGATGTTTACACATTCATGAGCAACATGAATGAGGGAGTAAAGGTAGATGAAGAAATATAATATTTTTGGTATCATGGTAGTTTGATATTTTTCATCATATATTTTTGATTAAGTAAAATAGGTTTTTCACATGGGTTCCTGAAACCCACTAGTTAACCACAAAATACTAATGAAAGTTCAAGTCTAGCAACAAAGTAATAGAAAAAACAACAGGCATACCTGCCCATCAAAAGTAGCCAAAATATAGATAGACAAAAGCCAGGGAAAAGATAAAAAACTAGGAGCACCGATCAGGGCACCATTTCTTTGATTGGCTTCACTTTCTTGTTTTTTCATCATATGTTGCCATCAATGCCAAATGGGGATATTGTTAAAAGGAATGCTTGATGTTTCTAGAGGTATGACTATATGGGATAGATTGTTAGTATGTCAGAGAGATGATTGAGTACTTATGTGTTGCATTCATGACTTTGTTTGTCACTAATGTCAACATCTCAATTTTATCAACAACTCAATCAGAGTTGTGAAGGAAGATTTGTTCAGCAAGGTTTGTGATTAGAGATTTATGTTATGGGAACTTAGAATAAAATTTAGGAATGTGTTTTGATGTTGTTTCTATGTTTACAAAAAGAGTTATGCAACTTTGTGTGATTTATAGATGATTTTGTGGAGACTTCTCTAAGAGCAAGTTTATGCAAAGTGAGTACTAGTATTTGTGTTGTATCTTTTTGGTAAGGTTGAAGACCATTCAATTAACTTATATTGTAGTAGAAGACATGTTCAGGATACTATGATTAATGTGGCAAAATCAAATGTTCATTGTGCGAAGATTTGTGAATATTGTTCAGTGTATTATTTCTAGGAGGTCGACTGTTGTTAATAATCATTATGGGAAGTGTTACTTTTAATATAAAATATAATATAATATCTCAATGTGGCCTATACTATTCATTGTAATTGAGAAAGCCTCAAGGTTGACTCAATACTTGTTTTAGGATTTTGTATAGAGGAAAATTTGTTTCCATGGTTCCAATCATTAGCGAGATCATATGTTATGTTTTGTGATCTTTAATGTGAATTTGGCTAAGATCGTGTTAGAGATTGATGTTAAGGATGTGATGTGAGCTTCAAAGGAACTATATTAGCAAAGAAGTTGTTGTTTTGATTATGTAAAAACAAGTTTTAAAGGACACAAAACCTTACATCAGCAGAGTATTACGAAAGTATCATGAAAGAGAACAAACAAACAACCTAAAATAGACCTCAAAAAACAAAAAGAGGTGACATACAACATTGCTGGAAAAGACAGCAAAAGACCAGCAAAGGAACATCAACCAATCAACTAAGGAGTATTAATCAGATGCATAGCCTGGTCCACCAGAGAATGCATAGTCTCAACAACAACATTCACCTTGTCCTTCTTAGTGGTTTCCTCCATCTTCTTTGAATTGGCCCGAGTATGCTTGCTAGGACCTTAAGAGTCTACTCCCAGGGGAGAAACCTGACTTTTATTTGCCTCATTCTTGTTGAGGAGGCTGGTCATGTTATCCCCCAATTGTTTGAGTTGTTTATCCATGTTACCTAGCTTGGTTTCAAATTTAGACACCTTCCCCTGGATACTGCTAATGTCCTTGTCCATCACCTTCTGCTTGGCTTCCAATACAAGGATCTTATGCATTAGATTTTTCACTTCTTTTGCATTACCTATGACCTCCGAGAGCTTTTCAATATGCTAACCTAATGTTCTTTCCCCTCTGGCCATCTTGCTAAAATGCTTATCATTTCATGTACTTGGATATATTATGCTGAAGATTATTTAGAGAAGACAATCTTGAAGCAATTTGGACAACAGGCTTAGTTGTCTTCCTATCAACTCCTAACAAGGTTGGGAAAACTCCTAATAGGGTTGGAATCTCCTGATAGGGATTCAAAGTCTCCTGATAGGGACTCATATGTATTAATTGTATTTCACTAGCACCTAGTAGAGTCTATCCTTTCATAAGGAACTTCTGTATTAGTACATCATCTTATGGGCATCATTTCCTTCAAGTTTTTCTCTTTGATCAAGGGTTTCCCTACTTTAAAAATATGGTTTTATTGTGTATGTTAATATCTATAATTGTTGCATCTTTTGATTACATGTTCCAAATCTAATAAAGTTGTTTTATGTGCATACTTGATTCACCCCTCTCCCATCTAAGTTATGTTGGTGGACTTTACTTTCTAACACATACGTCCCCTATAAATACTACTATTGAAACACCTATCACCCATATACCCACATCCTTACTTTTCTAAACAAAGAACTTCAATTCCTTTTCTTTTACATTACACAATAGAGTTTGAGAGCTATTCGGCCTACACTATGGTCAAAATAGTAAAATGCACTAGAAGTCTACACAACTATTATGATTAACCATTACGATATTCATTGCATTTCCTGATGATCTCAAAAATGTCATGTTAGAGCCATTAAAAAAAACAAATCACTCAACCACTTTACCTGTGTTGCTCATTTTATTTGACACTTTCTTGGCACTCTTGGTTGGTCCTGCTCTATCATCTCATCCTAGTTTGTATCAAACTCAATTCATCACAAGGCCAATATCAACTCCTCCCATGTTTTGAGGATTTGCATCTTGTACTTGTCCTTATCCATTCACATAGGCCATTACACAAATAACGCAATTCCTCCCCACTTCACTACTTTTACAACTTTTATTCCCTCTGAAATATCAAAATTGACAATTGGTATTGTCATTCAAAATTTGAATCAAGCCCAAAAAATATGTCTTCCTAAACTAAAAATCTCATCACCCAATTAATGGTGTACACATTCTCAATTAGCTCCAAAACCCATGCCAAAACTAAAGAGATAACACCCATATTTAGATGAAAATAATATTTGTCTTCCATGATATGCTTACCCAATAAATCTAGTATTGTCATAACCACATCATCATGTTTACATTTCAACATTCTTTCAAACACCACACTTTCTCAGGGCCAAAAAAGTCTTGTTTTTGGTTGTGCATACACAAGATGAAAGTAACTTCCATGTTTACCAAATCGTTTGCAACCTTTTTCCCAAATTTAAAATTAAATAATAATAATAATAATAATAATAAGACTTTAAAGCCTTTCCCATTTAAAACCATCTCAGGAGCATAAAGATCTTCCAATTTGAATTTATTAGGCATATCAAAAGATAAAGTCCACTTTGGTAATAATCCACTACCTTATATCTTGATATACACACATGGATTACCTTAAAATCCTCAAACTTATTTAATTCCTCCACAATTATCATAATAAAATTCTATAGATGCCATGCTACCAAAGTACCATTCATGATAACTTGTACTACTATTAAGGAGTTGCCTTCCAATTGTAACTTCTTAACCTTAAAAAACTCCCAATCTTTACAACTAACAAAATTGCTTTAGCTTCTCCAATATTTTTAGATCCTTCCATCAATCTTCTTGCTCCAAAAGCCAAAGTATTTCCATACCAATCTTAAACACTAACACCAATAAAAAATAATCTAAATTACCTTTAACAACCCCATCAATTTTTTTTAATCCATCCCTCAACCCATCACTACTACATCACATCTTTAGAAAAAAAAAATCCCTTAAAACCTTATCTGAATTAAGAATTTAAATCACAATACCTGGTATAGAACTTGCAATATTGTGATTTAATTGAAAGCCATTAAAATACCACAACAAATGTTTTTGCAAGCCAAAAAGTGATGCATTCAATTCGAAAATAGAGTTTACACAAGTCTGATGGATTCCAAGGGTCACCACTTTCCTTTGGAAATGAAAATGAAGAGCCCACGAGCTAATTAATTACAAAACTAATTCAATGCAAGATAAGAGAGTTCCTAAAGGAGATGTTCTAGCCCACAACAAACAACCACACAATAAAATATAAACAATAACATGGAGATTTAGATTCACACAATGCCAATTCTCATATTAAGATTTTCATCCAACATGTCTTGTTGTAAGGCCTTTTGGATTACTACCAAATACATAAATAATTACACTAATAGTTTTGCAAGACCTCGCAAGATCCAACTCCTACCTAGTCTAGATCCACTCTTTGGTAGAGAACTCCAAGAAGAATCTATGAGGCCTCAACCAATCTACCATAGTATAGGTGACACATTTTCATTATGATACTTCTAATTTGATGTTTTGATACACTTTTGAGAGTATAGGGTTATGTTATTTTAATATCTTCATTTTGACAATCCACACTTATGTCTGCACATTAGGACCTAAATGATATATTTAATGATTTCATTCATGTTCTAACCAATTGCAATTGCTTTTATAGAAACTAAATTGTAGAAATACTCAAAATGTCAAATATGTTTAAGTGGAAACTAAGGTTAAAGGATGGATTATGATATGCACTAGGACCTAATTCACATGCCTAGGGAATCAGTAGTCGTGGATTCAATATTTCATCACTAGGGTAGAAAATGGATTATGATGTGATTCAAAATGTAATTCGATCATGTTGATTTAAGATTAAATGTGATATGCAAATTCTGATATTTTAATGTTTTGAATGCTTTATTTGAAATGATTAAGGAAGGAAATTTAATTGAATTATGTTAATGTGGATTATGCAACATTGGATTTTATATGCATTTATAATATGTATTTTATATGACTTCTTTTTGGACTACTAATACTTGAGTTTAGTGTGCAAGAAGTGGAACCATAGAAATTTATTGGGGAAACAAGTCCAAACTCATGTGAACACAGTTTAGCCAAGGTGAATCTTTGGAAGATTCAAAAGCCTCGTTTTGATGTGTTTTATTTTGTAAATGCAAGCTTGCATGTGTGTGGTAAAATTAATCTCAAGAACACATTAGGGACATGTCATGGTGATATGTAATATTTTTTAATGTGTCACTTGACACTTGTAGTTGTTGTGTGTTAATGACATGTCACCTGGGGTTTTGGTCATGGTAGCATTTAACCTTGAAACTAATTACCTTTCAAAAGATTAAGTAAACCCACTTGTTAAGGGATAGGATGAGTCACCATGAAAGGGAAATTCGAATTTAGGCTTGACAAGGATTTTAAAGGGTCATTATGTGGTCCCAAAGTATCCTTTTGGTGGAAATAAGCCACCTATATGTTAGCATAACATGTTAGGGGCTTAAATTTGACTATTTTAGTGCTTAGCTAGACTAGGGGGCCCCTTAACTAGTGCATTCTTCCATCAATTCAAAAATTGAGTTGTCCCCTGAGTTCTCCCCCATGTTTCCATCAAGTCAAAAAAAGCAAACTTGGTAGGGACAAGGTTGTAAGAGAACGTGGCTTGATGTTTTTGCCAAATAGATAGTGGGAGAGCCTTTTTAGGGAGACTTGGACAAACTAGTGAGGTGTTCACCCATTCCCTAAGTTTAGAGAAAATTAGGGTTTTCCCTAAGTTTACAGAAAATTAGGGTTTTGGAAAGGAGGCTAAGGAGAAGGGAGCTCTTCATCAACTATCTTTGCCTTTAGCTTGGACCAAGATTGGTACTCAAGCCATGACCATCTTTTGCATTTGCATAATGGTGATTCAAGCATGTATTGTTATTGTGAATTCATGTTTTGTGTTGTGTTGGAGCGATTGTAAATTGTGTTGCAATTTCTTTCTTTGGATTTCTTCTTTTGTTATTGTTTTTGAGTGTTGATTGTTCATGGGCATGAGGATCTCACTCACCCTTTGGGAAGGGAAGAGAAGTCCAAGGTAAAGGGGTTAGTTGGGTTTGACAATGTAGTTGAGAATCTTGGAGTATGGGCTCCATTACATGCCATAATCATTCATATCTTGCTTGGGATTGATAAGGGAAGTATGGTGGAGATGAGGAAGTTTATGGAGTATAGGCTAGAAGGGAGCTATAGTTGATGGTAGTATGTTTGGAGGATGGTTGTGAAAGCCCTGAAAGGGCATGGAATTTGCTAATTTGCGAAAGCCTCAAAAGGGCATGAAATTTATTTTGTAGATATTGTTTGCTATGGAAATTCTCCTACTTGAAAAGTACACCTTCACCCACTAATTTCATGATTCCAATGGTGAATCATTGTGCAAGCCATGGGAGGGATTGTGATGTGTTGTGTTGTGATGTTGCATGCATTAGAAGTTGCTTGAGTGTATACCGTTTGGATCTTGTTTCCCCAGCTTGGTGAGTGGCCTCTTTGGAGGCCTAGGATGGGAGGTGAGCCTCCATGGTTCCTAGTTTTGTATTATTTTTGCAGGTTTGTGAAAATGGACACTACGGAGAAGTTAGGGTTTCCCCTTGAAATTGTTGAAGAATCAAGTGTTGTGAAGAAATCATCCTTTTTCATGTCATTCTGTAATGGGTTATGATAGCAAAGTCCCCACTTTTATATTCTCTGAAATGTGAGAGGAATTTACCCCTCATTGTATACCATTGTGTATGTATAAAATGAGATTGATGCTATGCATGTAGTTTGCATTGCAAGAGAGATTGTATCATTCTTTGTTGCCTAGGAAGGAAAGAAATAGTTCATGTAAAGAAATATCCATTGTTGTGAAGAGTCATGTTGAATTTAGGTGATCAAGCTCTTGTACATATGAAGATTTATGCATTCAAATTATAACTAAACCTTATAAAGTTCTCATGTAAGATGATCATTGTAATAGCTATTCATTGCAGACTTAAGTGATTTCATTGTAAGGACATCTGTTATGTATTTTGATGCAATGGAAATAATTTTTTTTGTATTGCAATAGTTTGTATGTATGTGTGGAAAATGATTCATTATGTATTTAATAATAAGCAATTCCATAAATGATTCTATTCATCTATTGGATACATTTATAATTGGTCTTGTATGTTAGTGCATTAAACTTGAGTTATCTAATACCAATAAATCTCTAGACTAGATAACATTAACTTATCTCAACCAAATAATCTTAATATCATAGTAGAAATAGAAGGAAATAACTCCAATATATGACATAGTCTAAAATCCATAAGAGAAAATATATTGTAGATGCACATTCTACTTCTCTGGAATTTGTATGAGAAGTGGAAAATAACCCTTTGTCTATAAAGTCCAATATAATATTCAAACATAATATACTCTAGCATATGCTCACCTAGATGAGTCAATAAAAATAATAATACTCATAATATATATTAGGCAATAACATTACCAAGATGAAAAAAAAGGGACTAGTACATAAACATCCCGTGACTCAAACTTGTGAAGACAAGTCTCATTCAAAGATTTATAAAGTACTTTTAAACCAGTACATTGACCCCATGCAAGGATCAACCCATACGAGTAGTAAGGGAAGAAAAAAAAACTTTTAAAATATATATCCTCCTCCCTTGTTCAAATTGACCCCATAGCATAAAGCACCCATCTTCAAAAGTAAACATATTAAAGTGCTTCTTTCCTTAGCCCATAGCCATGCACACTTACCCATGCGTGATCCATTATGTTGTAACTCCACATGCAAATCATGGAGCATTGTGCTACATACGTGGAACAAGCCACCACCCCTTCCAAGTCTAAAAAGGTGGCACTCACTCAATCCTAGGTGCCTTGGGGATCGACCAATGCTTAAAGGGACTCTTGTCAGACCACCCAAGGACATGGGTCGACCTTTTGATCACATCACTCACATGCCCCTTAGCATGCGATTTCTAGGGCTATGCGAATTATGTTAGGAGTTAGGAAAGTGAGTAGTATTAGCAAGTAGTAAAAGGGAATGGTTAGTAGATTCATTCCATTGTTAATTATGAATTAGTTAGTATTTTAGTAATAGGTAAATTGAATAAGTTGGTAAGGAGTAGTTGTAGTAATGTATTTGGTTAGTGGTTTAGGGAATTTGTTATAAATTATTAAATTAATTATTTTAGTATTATAGTTAAAGTACTTAAAGTGTGTTGAAATTTATTTTATACATGATGTATCATATTATATAATTAATCTATTTCATAACCCACAAGCAATGAACTTAGTATATTATAGGTAATGTATAATATAGTGCATATATACATGGAGGTTTTGATGTTTTGAGGATTCATACTTGTTTTTTTTTTACTATATCATCTGCTACAAAATTTTGTAAAATGTGTTCCATATTCAGATCTTAACATTATTAGAATACAAGGAATCGTAGGATGATATCGATCCATATGGATTCAATATTGTTCCTCTTATTATTTGAGTACCCATTGGCTATGGTCACTTTATCTTAAGATCACCTTCAGGCTATCAGTTTGAATACAAGATTCCATGTCAGTAGATTATCTATTATCTCACCTATATGGTTTTGATTAGCACAGAATGTTGCAAGGAACTCGAAAACATATTAGAAAGTTGATAAGTTGATAGTTGGAGATTAGTTGCCAAGAATGACTAGAGGGGATACTTAGTAATTAAATGTTTAATGGTAAGTATATTATATACATTGTTAAAGTATATATGGATTATTAAGTAAGGGGAAATAGATTATAATTAGTTGTTAAGATAAGTAAGGTAAGTAAATTGGTAAGTGGGTATGATAGTACATAGTATAAATGGATGTTAGACATTTCTAACAAGAAGCTTGTTAATGATATGATTTGCTATTAGAAATGAGTATAGATAAATTAACCATATAGAGACTAGTAGACTAAGGGTTTATTTAGCTAATTGTTGCATATTGCAATTGTAAAGATGCTTAAGTTTGGACATTCAATAGTTAAACACTATTAACGATATACATTGTTTTGGTGATGAAGATTGTAAATTTGACTATCATACACATCTATAATGATTGAAGTATGTATCATCTAATGAACATAATTATTACTCAATTACCCTGAGCGGATAAATCTTGAATAGATAACTATTTGATAACCTGGCTGCTTCGAGTAAAAGTCAATAAGAGATTTCCTTGAGTATAGCTTTAAAGCAAAATAAATAAATAAATAAATTTTTTTAAAAAATAATAATAATGATAATAAAATAAAATAAAATAAAATATTTTGTAGTTGTGTTTTTGCCTTGCAATTTTGGGCATGACAGAATCTAAACTCGACTTGCAAGCCACCAAGAAACCTCCTCGTTTCCCAAGTCGCAGTTACTAGCTCTGCTCAAACTTCACTCTCTCAACTACTCCTTGCTCCCTCTATGCTAGATGATGATAATCACTCTAGACTCCACAAGACTCTCTACTTATACTAAACCATGCCACAAGTTGGCCTAGCCAATTACATTAATTAAATACACCCACATTAAATATACCCATCAAGCCACAAGTTGGTTTGGTTACAAACATTAATAGAATAAATTAAATACTTAGGACAAGCCCCAAGTTTACAATGCATAACTAACTCATATGACAACATAAGAGTATGTACATTTAGATATTGATCCATGTGCCAATTAACTATCCAAATTCAATAATGCACCCACCAAATCCCTTGGATCGAAGCTCGCAAATACAATCTCCAAAGCTCTACCAAAAAATAAGAACACATTACTAGCAACTACTAAAATGGCTCTAACTCCAAGACAATGACTCTAAACATCACACACACTTAAGGAAAGGTTCCCCAATATGCCTCTAATAGATCTCCAACCATGTAAATATAACTCCACAAACTTGAGCATGAAGCCTCTGCATATAAGATTGTTGACTTACTTAGGATGCTCTTGCACCAAACACCCTAGGTGAGAAGAAAATATGTTTTTAAAAGCTAGAAGAACATCTTTCGGGGTTCAACAAATAAACCCCAAACTAGTTCTTCACGTACATGTCATCCACCACATAAATTTGTACACTCTTGCCTTTGTTCTGCTTCTACAACTTCCTTTCTGCAACTATCATATTCACATTTGTCTTCGATGCACAACAAGTTTGCTTTCCACACTAATCTCTAAACCTTTCAAAATCTCCCAACTCAACTTGGCCACCAAATCTCAAGTTCCTATTAAGCTCTCCATTCTGCAAAGGAATCGAGGAATGCTTCCTACCACCCTTCTCAAAAGTAAACACATTATTGACAGAATCATGCACAAGCCTGCAATCATATTGCCAAGGTCTACCAAGTAATATGTGACAACTACCCATGTCCACAATATCACAAAACACTTGATCTTTATATTGCCCAATCTGGAAATCAACAAGACATTGCTTCCTCACTTCCAAAGCATGTTCATCTTGTAACTAATCAATCCTATAAGGAAAATGATGTCTTACCCTCTTCAAACCAAGTTTCTAAACCATCTCTTCAACAACAAGGTTATTAGTACTACCACCATTCACAATCACATTATAGATTTTACCTCCAGATTTGCAAAGAGTCGTGAACAAATTCCTCCTTTAACAAGGTTCCAATGTCTTCTTTCCAAGCAACACTCTTTGAATCAACGAGTTATCCCCATCCTGCTCAAGTTCATTCACCAAGTCTTCAACCTCTTGCACCACAACACTTCTTTTGTCACTAGCCTTAGGACATTCAAAAGATTTGTGACCTTCTTCGCCACATTTGTAGCAAGTACTTTAAATGCACCTTTGTTTGACCTCTTCCTCTATTCAATAGGTTTTGGTTCATCTTCAACAATTTGTTTGTTCTTCACTAAGTGATTATGCTTCTCCTTCCCTTGAAGATTACCATGATGTCTCCTCTTTAGCTTCTCTCAAAGCATACTAATAAGCATCCTCAACCGAAGTAATATTCAACATACCAATCTCATCCTAAATATTGAATCTTAAACCATTAACATATCTAGCCACCTTCTCCTTAGACAACTCTCTATGCCTAGACTGAATAGCTAGCTTGTAGAACTCCTCTGTATAATCCTTCACAGACAAATCCTTTTGTTTCATATTTTGCAACCTCTTAAACAACTCAAGTTCATAATCAATAGGAATGAACTTAGCCTTTAGTTTAGTCACCACCAATGTCCATCTAGTGATCATTTCACCTTCATCTTCTCAATCTCGTTGCAATTCCTTCTACCATAAAGCAACATGTCCTTTCAACTTAGTTTGTGCCAACATCACTTTGAGAAGATCTTCAATGTCCTCTAACTCAAAGTAGTCTTCCAAATCACCAATCTAATCAATAAGGTCTTTAAGATTCAAAGTACTTGAAAAATTTAGAAACCTCCATCTCATGCTTCAACTTCAACTGAGACCCAGATCTATCAAACTGACTAGCCCTATTTCCCATAGGTCTCTCAACTTAATCAATTCTACCTTCACCACTTGTTCCAACAACCTCAAAGTCTTCAACAACTTCCTCATAACCATCTTTGGTACCCATATGTCGAGGTACACCACCTATAGCACTTATGATCTCAATGATCATGTTACTCTTCATCAATGTCATCTCAGATCTAAATTCTACTTTAAATTTCTTTGAGATCCTCACTTCCACAACATTACAGAGATCTTCAATCGCCCTAGGGTCCAATTGTCTAAGAGACATCTTCCAAGACCTTTGCAACCCCTCTACAACAAATCAACTGGATCCAACCTTCACTCTGATACCACTTTGACGCAGTGTAAGACAAGAGAGTCCCTAAAAGAGATGTCCTAGCCCCCAACAAATAATCACACAAAAAAATATAAACAATAAAACAGAGATTTAGATTCACATAATACCAATTCACATAATAAGATTTTCATCCAACATGCCCAACTATAAGGCCTTCCAGGTTACTGCCAAATATATAAGCGATTACAATAGTAGTTCTACAAGACCTCACAAGATCCAACTCCTAGCTAGTCTAGATCCACGCTTTGGTAGAGAACTCTAAGAAGAATCTAAACTTGTGGTCGCAAGCCACCAAACAACCTCTTTGCTTTCCAAGCCGCAACTACTAGCTCTGCTCAAACATCGCTCTCTCAGTTACTCCTTGCTCCCTCTATGCTAGATGCTGATAATCACTCTAGACTCCACAAGACTCTCTACCTATAGTAAACCAAGCCACAAGTCGGCATGGCCAATTAAATTAATTAAATACACTTACATTAAATATACCCATCAAGCCACAAGTCGACTTGGCTACAAACATTAATAACATAAATTAAATACTTAGGACATGCCCCAAGTTTATAATACATAACTAACTCATATGACAACTTAAGAGTACATGCACTTAGACATTGATCCACTCACCAATCAACTATCCAAATCCAAGAATGCACCCACCAACTCCTTCGGATCGAAGCTCACAAATACAATCTCCAAAGCTCTACTAGAAAATAAGAACACATTACCAGCAATAGCTAAAATACGATGACTCCAAACATCACACACACTTGAGGAAATGTTCCACAATATGCCTTGAGTAGATCCCCAATTGCACAAATCATAACTCCACAAACTTGAGAACAAAGCCCCTACATACAGGATTGTTGACTTCCCTAGGATGCTCCCGTATCAAAAATAAACTCTTAACAACTATGAGAACTACAAAATTCTATATGAAAAATTACATCTACTTGTAGAAGTCATAACTTTCTACTTGTAGCTCGAAATCACAAACCATTAGAATTTCTGGAAAGATCTTCTAAAGTTCTACTCTCAGTGCTTGAACATTTAAGCATAGCTACACCTTCTTGGCACTGTTGAAACCCAGAAATACCTCGAAGACCTTTGAAAATGTGAAATACTAGAACATAACAAATACTGAAAATATAGATTTAGATATGTTTCCATTGTTACTTGTGCCAACATCCTTTACATCTTCATAAAATGTGTTTTGATCACTACCTAAGCCATATCTATATCAATTTCTTATCTAGATATAAAACTATCTTTTTTTTTTAACATTTTCCAATTATCCTCTACTTTTTAAGGCTAAATCATATTCTTATCTAGATATAAAACTATCTTTTTTTTTTAACATTTTCCAATTATCCTCTACTTTTTAAGGCTAAATCATATTCTCATTACTTATGCTTGCTTATTACGGCAGAATTATCGGGGGGCTATTTAATTACCCCCCAACAATTATTTTCGAAAATGGTGCTTTGTATAAGTTTATGGACCGGTCAGTGAAAACTTTTAGACGTCCTCAAAAGTTTACAGTTCAGAGTTGGGCGTTTGGTAGTCTGGTGCCAAACACTCTTTGTTTAGCTGTTTAAGGAGGAACAGGGGGATTTGAGAAGAGAGATCTAAGCTGCGAATCGCTTTTTTCGACAGTCTTCAACAACATTTAAAATGAGGTGAGTTTACTTAGTCAGCTTAATGTTTCTTTTGTTCTTGTTTACTGCTGTATTCTTTTCTTGTACTGATATCATCTTCAGAATGCCATTCTTCCCCTAAAAATGAAGTCTAAAACTAGACCGGGCAAAGTATTTTCATTAGGAGTCTGCTTTAGGTTTTGCTAGGTACAATAAAATACTTCATTAAGGTTTTAGAATAAACTAACATATCCTTGAAAATGTATTCACTGAAAAAGCGAAAGCTATGGGCTTCGCCACATAAAGAGAAGTGATATCAAATAGATCACGGTATGAATCAATGAGTGTGATTTTTTTTAATTAGTAACAGAAACAGTGGTAAAAGGAGTATATGAGCATCGTCTAACTATAATGAAGGTTAGTTGGATGATAGATACGTTTTTTTATGCCATTACATATGAAATATAGTTAAGTGATACTTAGCTTGAAACTAAACTGTTAAAATTTGTATCTTGATAAATTATCACATAAACAGTTTATCATTTTTCTTTTTGATTGGTAAAAGGCCTAAGCCAAATCCTTTAATTAAATTAATTACATGGTTCCTCCGATTAGTCGGGGAATTCTTAATCCATTTACATAGGCAATGAATAAATATAAGGGCATTCCCCTATTTGCATCGTAGGTTGTCATATTTGATTCATAGCAATTGTATTTTATTTTATTACATTGCAATATGGAGAATAGGAAACTGCTCTAGTAAATTAGTAGAAGCATTTTCATATCAGCATCAACCTAGACTGCTTGAGAGGAGCAGAGGATAACTATTTCATGTGTTTAGCAGCTAAAGGATAGCAAATGAAGCACCAATAGGGCACAGGCTAGGTTCTGGGCACTCCACGGCATTATTTCTTTTCAATCACTGACAAATGTGGCCAGTTACATATGCCTTCTTGATCTAGCTCTGAAGGAGCAATGTCTAATCTAAGATTCTACGATGTTCAAATTGAATTCAGTACATTTAATGCAAGTTCCAGTTGGCTCTCTGGTCAATCATAAGCTCTTAGTTGGTACTCGCTAGTCCAGCAGAGCTTTCTTCATGATTGAATCATGCTATGAAAAGAGGTTATTAAAATCTGAAAATCATTTTTTCAAAAGAAATAAGTACAGGATCTCTCAAGATCTCTTGGCCACTATCTCCCAAGACCTCACAGTCGTTCCTTTTCTGACACCATTTGACATGGCAAGGGTTTTCAAATCAGGTGGATAGGGTAATGGGTACTATCCCACCAGGTAGATAAGGTAATGGGTACTACCCCACCCAGTACGAACAAACCTTGTCCTAGTCCTGCTACATTACCATCCAGTGTTATGAGATCACAGATGATTTCAGGGAATGGCAACAAGTTGCATTATTAGTCTTTCGCAATTTATCAATAGTCTATATGTCCTGCAATTGAAGTTTTTGTCCAAGACATGGTTTTAAGGTGTAAGAAAACTTATTGTCTGGAATCATTGGAAAATGCAACTATGTTTAAACAATACTCAACTGCCCATGGAATGGGTTAGAAATTGCCAGTAAAAGTCTAAAGACCAAGAACAAGGTTTCAGATATAGACAGCAACCGTTTAAAAAATTAACATCAAGGATTTAGGATATTTATCTTATGGAATGGCTTGAGATAAGTGTAATCATAGATGAGCTATGGGGCAAATGCTCCTTGCTTCCCACAGGATTTTGGGTTCTATTGACAACCTGAAAATAGCAGGGCCCCTTGCCATTTTTATGGTTGCATAGGAATCCTGTCGAACCGTATTAGGCTGTTAGTTTCATGCAGGGTTGCATGGGTACTTGTACCCACAGCCCTGCTACTCGTACCCGCGTACCCAACTACCAGGCACACGTATCCCAAGTACCAGGTACTCAGTGGAGAGCATCTTAGCTAAGGACCTTGATTAAGATTTCTGATTTTTTTTTTCAGTTTTTTGTTTGCATATCAGCTTGTTGTTTATCAAGCACAATTCAATACCTAACCAGTTCGAAACTTTGATACAATATTGATTAATAATAAACTTTATCACTGTTTAAGTCAGAAGTTTATTTCAGCTTTATCATTTGCAATTTGTCATTGTCATATGATTTATGATCTTCTTGTTCATGTTTAAAGTCTGCCTTCTCTATTGTGCATCTAAACATTTATCATATATTATTATTACAGAGATATAGCAAATCTGAAACTGAAAACAATGCATTGCATTTGCAAACTTCGTCACTTTTCTTGTTTTGAAAAATCATTGTCATGACTCATAATTTCAGATTTTCTATAAATATAAAAGTGTAATTAAAAATAAAGTTTGACATACCCAAGTATCCCTGTCCCCTATTATGAAAAGTAGCCCTATCCGTACCTGTACCCGTATCAGTACCCTAAGTACCCCAAGTACCTCCGTCCCCGTGCAACCTTGGTTTCATGGATCACCTACCTTTACAAAGCTCTGATCTAAAATTCATTTTCCAACTCTTGGCTTTGATATCAGATGCCAAATATTAACCTTAAGCATTTATAGAAAGTTGGAAACTATTTAAATTTAAATTTAATTTTTTACCTTTATATTTCCAAACATAACTATTTTTTTTAATGATGAATAGTGCATTCTTTATATTAAAATGTATAAAATAATAATATAATAGTTCACAATGAAAGATGAGCAGAATGGAGTCACACCCAAAAGTCAACACGAGTCCATAGACAAAAGTAAGTTGTCGCATCAATATGCAAAGCGATTTCAGTAGAGGTTGGGGGTGGGTGGTGGGAGCAATTGAGGAGTTTCCTTAGTCATTTGGGAAGTCTTGGCCATCAAGAAATGCTCTCCACATGCTAGTATCCTTTCTGTGTTTTCCTCTTCTTGATCGATAACACTTGAGCAAACAAGATAAATTTGAAGGTGCAATTGGGGGAGCATTCTAGTATTATGTTGAATGTTGAAAAGTAGAAGATTGCCCACATTTGCAAGAGAAATTGACCACGATGTCTACATTGAGGGGACCTATCAGTGCCACACATGGAACGAACATTGTTGCTATGACCATAAGCCTAATGCCCAATAAAGTTTCCAAGTAACACGTTCAAAGCAACTTTGTTAGTTGGACTTGAATTTGTAAAATAACATCAGAGCATCTAATAATTGAAGTATTGCAGAAGACTGAGCTTCCACAATAGTACCTGGACATAAAACAACATTTTTACTTTTCCATATGTTGAATAGGATTTCCACATTTAAAGTGCTTTCCACATTGAAAGTGCCAAATTAGGTAAGTCTCAAAGATATGCTGTACTAAGTCTCAAAGATATGCTGTACTTGTTCTTGCTCATTTTTCATGTTGAACTTCTCCCCCATTAACATCAATGTCAAAGGTTTTAGCAACCGACAATCTCTGCAACAATTGTTCTTGCTAGCTCAAGTGTCCAAAGACACTATTCAAAACAACATCCAACAAGAGTCCTAGACGACTCTGTCCATCACAGATACTCCCCCATTTAGGAAGCATCAACATTCAGTCCAGACAAACAATGGTGCTCTGTTACACTGGATTGATGCACTCTTGCATCTTCTACTTTGATGTAGGAAGGGGCATAACCCCTAGCATACCTCGCAAATACTCAAAAGTCTCTTTGGTAAGAGGCTTAGTGAAAATATCTGCAATCTGCTCTTTAGTGCTCACATACTCCAATCTAATTTCCTTTTCTGCAACTTTCTCTTTCAACATGTGCTACTTAATAGAAATGTGCTTAGTCTTCGAATGCAACACTGGATTCTTAGACATATTTACTGTGCTTGTGTTGTCACAATGTACGACAATAGGTTAACTGAATTCTATCCTTGTATCCTTCAGCATCTGCTTCATCCAAACAACTTGATTACAATGGTTTGCTGCTACAACATATTCTGCTTCTGCTGTATTTTGTGAGGTACAATCCTGCTTCTTGCTTAGCCAAGAAACCAATCTTCCTCCAAGATAGAAGGCTTCACCACTGGTGCTCTTTCTGTCATCCATACTAGATGCCCAATCAACATTAGTATAAACACATAAAGTAAAATCATTAGCTTTGTCATACCACAATCCGAACTCTAGTGTTCTTTTCAGATATCTAAATATTCTTTTGACAGCTGCATAATGTGCTTTTCTGGGATCAACTTGGAATCTTGCAACAATTCCAACTGCATTTGCTATATCCGGCCTTGTGAGTCAGATATTGCAATCCTCCGATCATAGATCTGTACTTTTTCTGCTCAACAGTATGTGTCTCATCCTTTGTAGATAACTTGTGTCCAATTACCATAGGTGTTCCTACAGGTTTACATGTTTCTAAACCAAACCTTTTCAGTAAATCCTTCAAATACTTAGTTTGAGAAATAAAGATTCCTTCTTTATCCTATACAATCTGTAATCCTAGAAAATATTTCATTTCTCCTATCATACTCATTTCAAATTCCTTCTTCATTTCTTCTGCAAACTTGTCACTTTCATCATCATTTCCTCCAAATATGATATCATCAGCAAATATTACCAAAATCATCAAATCTATCATCAATTTCTTTCCAATAGAGATTACTATCTGCCATACCTTTGCTATATACAATGCTTTCTTCAGTCTGCATACTATGTCCTTGTCATCTGTCAAAGGACAACCTTCAGGCTGCTCTATGCACACCTCTTCTTCAAGTTCTCCATTCATAAATGCTGACTTGACATCCATCTGATATATTTTGAATTTCGTATGTGCTGCATAGGCTAAGAATAACCTTACTGCTTCTATTCTAGCTATAGGAGCATAGGTCTCATCATAGTCTATTCCTTCTTGCTGTGAGTAACCTTTACATACCAATCTTGCCTTGTTCCTTACAACTTCGCCTTGTTCATTCGTCTTGTTCTTGAATACCCATTTGGTTCCTATCACATTCTTGTTTGTTGGTTTGCGGACCAATTCCCATGTCTCATTCTTTGCTATCTAATCCAATTCCTCTTTCATAGCTTGCTTCCAATAGTCATCTTTACATGCTTCATCTGCATTCTTAGGTTCAACTTGAGATATCAAACATAGTTCTTCATTGACTCTGCTTCTTGTCATCACACCTTTATCTTTGCTTCCAATGATCTATTCGGGGGGATGATTCTTTGTCATATTCTTACCCGTAGTAGGAGTTGCTATCTCAACTCTTGGCTCTACTGAAGGTTCCGAGCTTTGTTCCTGCCTTAGCTCTCTTTCATTCTGCAAGTCATTGTTAGTCTCAAGCAATACTTCATCATTCCTTGGTTTAGTAACAACATCATCATCTGAATAGTAATCAACTATTCTTTCTTGTATCCTGAATTTCTCATCAACTCTCACATTTGCACTTTCCATAATAGTCTCCAAATCTATTTCCTCTATTACTTGCTCTTCATTAACCAATCTATACTTATTATCACAGTCTTTCAAGGATCTTTTCATACTTGCTCTAAGTTCTTCAACTTTATGAGAAAGTAAACTCTTTCTAGCTTTTCTTACCCTCTTAGGACATCTAGTCAAAAAATGACCAAATTCTTTACATGTCCACCAAGCAAAAATTTTCATACCTTTTGGTTCCCTCTTCGTAAGCATATCAATAGCTTCCTTTATCTTTATGTCTTCTTCGGATTTGGATCTATCTTTGCTTGTGCTTCTATTCTTTTGTATACAACAGAAGGATTCTAGATCTGAAAACTCAATACTTTGCTCTTTACACAAATATGATAACTCACAAGAATTTCCATTATTCAGGTGTCAAAATTTCTTTTGATGTAGGACTATTTTTTCTGAAAATGCTCGCCATGGATCTCCCAACGTTGTTAAACTTTATCTTCAAGGACCTGATGCTCTGATACCAATTGTTAGAAACAATAGTCCACCAAGATAACTGAGAAGGGGGGAGGGTGAATCAGTTATCCAACAATGAAAACATTTATCAACCTTAAACAATCTTATCCATTCAACCAAAGTAAACAACAACCATAACAAGATGCACATAGACAATTACACCAGATATGTTAACTAGCGAAACCCTTGATCAAAGGGAAAACCCTGGTGGGAATGATGCCCACAAGATGATGTACTAATATAAATATTCCTTGTTAGAGGATGGACCCTGTTAGGAGTCTATTACAAAATTTAGTACATATGAGTCCTTGTTAGGAGACTTTGAATCCCTGTTAGGAGATTCCAACCCTGTTAGGAGTTGTAGTACAATGTATGCAAGAAGAGCCCACTGCCCAAACATGCAATTTCAATTACAAGAAGAGCTCATTGCCCAAACAAGTAATTTACTATTAAGTTCCTCTTTCCTTTGTCCTATCAAGCAGATCAATCACTATCAGACCTTGTAGACCAAGCCATGAACCTTGGATCCAAGTATCCAACTTCAGATCACTCAATAAAACCTCGACAATGAAGTTTTCTTCACTTCCGCTTTGCTCTGCTCAACTTCGCATTTTGCTTTTCGAGCTGCTTACAAACGCGTCTCTTCTATACACATGATAAAGGAAAATGTCCGTCCTTTATACCAAATCCATAAAACAATTCCTTGTGTAGGCTGTTACACCTTATCAATTAATTATTATAGGACCACATTAAGAACACATTACAATTAGCGATAACATTAATCTTTCGCCTTGCCACTTGAATATCTTTTGGTACACGTAATATTATGACGAGTGAATTTAGCCATGTCATCACCAACATGTCTTCTTCACATCTTTAACTTCAGCTTCTTAGAATAATAACTCTGCTAAGAGATGTAACAAGTTTACCAGAACATGCCTTTATAAACTCTATCTCAGAACAATCTTTACCAAAACTTGCATAACTTCTTCCAGACTTAATATCTTGTGCTTCCGAGGTTAGCTGCATATACTAGACACTTAGTAGTATCTCCCTTTAACCTCGCTATTGAATGTACGCCATGATCTGTCTGTACCAATTTGATCTTTCTGTTGTTCTTCTGTCAGATACCACAGGAAACTGCTATGTTGACATCAATGACAAACACAGTCATGAATGTAACATATCATCATGATAACATATCTACAATACTCCCCCATAGGAATATCATCAGCATTCATCCTACCAACACCCACCTCGTCCCCCTTTCTGAAAATTCCCAGGAAACGTCTTGAAAACTTGGGGACTTTGGGGATTTTCTTTGGGGGACGCCTGTATGTCCTGAGGACGCCTTGGAAGTCCCTAGGATGAGTGGTTGTCCCCGATTTTATAGACAACATCAACACTTATAAAATATATTTCTTTTATAAAACAAATTCTTTTTAATTTTAAATTGGGCCCCCCCTTTCAAGTTCCCCCTAACATGCTTATTATTGTTTGGTAGTTGATTCCTACTATTTGGGGCCCTCTGATTAGTATTTGACAACATTGCATGAAGAATCATGGAATTAATATTGCTGTTACAGTCATGCTACACGCTCAAAATTATATAGCAGACTATTTGCAAGGTGCTGGGAAAGTCTGAAAAGTGCATTATAGACCTAGAACATGCATCCTTATGTCATTTTCTAGCAATACATCAGTGCTTGGTTGGTAGTGGGTTGATTTGAATCCTTTGTGGAAGATATGGTGAATATTGGAAGTAACATCAAGATACTGTCTTATTGTAACAAACTTATATCATGATTAGAATTGTATAGAGGACCTTTTTGTATTAATATCAGTCCACTTACAATGAATTGGAAGTGTTTTTTCAGAATTAAATGATAGTAGTGTGTTTTAATTTGGAAGGTGGGTTATTGTTCTTGTTGCTATTGAAACTGAATTCTAAATTATGTTATTGCATATTTTGCAAATTTTTATGTTATTACTATTATTTTTATGGGTAAGAGGCTGAAGCCAAGATTAATTATTATTATGTGCTGTGATTAATTATTATTATTTATTAAGCTCAAGTAGATTCAAACCCAAGACCTCCTAGTTAAGAGGCTCACAATTTATCGTTGTGTTGTAGGCTCTTGCTTTTTTATGTTATTATTTTAATATGCACATGGATAATAATTCCAAATTATGAGTGCATTATAGCATATTGAGCATTGAGTTTGATTTATTAAAATGTTGTATGTTAAGGTTCTATGATGTTTAAATTGCATGGTTTATCCATGTCTTCATATGAATATAATGTATATATGCGAATTTCCCTATATTTATATAGCCGCCCCCATTTGTCGCCCCCCTGTCCCTAAAATCGGCAATTTTTTTGCCATCCTAGGAACCCGTTCCGCTGTCCCTTGTCGTCCTCGTCCCGAAAACTTGGGGGAACATAGAGCCAAACGAATGAGCTAATATTTGGTGAAAAGACCATTAAAGGAGACCCCAAATAAAATGAGCTAGTTTGGGATCCAAAATGGCAATCCAAACTATTTGAAATTTGCAATGCCATTGAGTGGTGATGGGTCTATATTTAGGGAACTTAGATTCCACTTGACATTGAGTTTTGGATCATGGGTAGGTAAGAAGAAAGTTAAGTTGTTGGTCTTGATATGGGCACGAGTATAGTTATGAGTGCAGTTACGACGTTTGAGTGTGACAATATGATTTTTTCCCCTTGTGTATGGTATCTGCATAGATTGCAAGCTCTTTGAGTACTCTCTATGTTGTTGAGTACTTTCTATTTTTTTTGCTGTGCAAGTTTTCACAAGTTTAACTCTTCAATTTTTATAGGCACAAAAAAATGTGGATAAAAATGTCTTTGTAGGTTAAACCACTGGTTAAAATGCATTGTTCACATTTTTCTTTTGCTATAAAACCATGTGTTTTCTCTGTCAAAATGTCAATTTTCAATTTAAATTTTATTTTGTCGTTGAACTTTACAAAAAATTATGTTTGTTTAGGATTTTTTAAAATCTAGCACTTTTTAAGTTGCCTGGTTTATGTCTAGTATTTGCCGAGATTAAAATTTTGGGCTTCTTGAGTACTCTCCGAGTTTGAGTTTGTGAGCTATGGGTATTTGTTTCTCCCTTCCTCTCTCTTGATATGCATATGTATGTATTTATAATGCCTCGTAATTTGCAAAAATGAAAATACTCATAAATTTATAACAGACATATTTGTCGAATGTCAATTTGCAATCAATTATTACTTAATAAATCAAAGTCAACATTTGGTTCAATTTCATTTGGACCACAATTAACTATGGAGTCACTCCTGCCAACCACATCATAAGCATTAGTCACTTCATCTATAAATACTTTGGCAACCTATGCAACTATAACATCTAAATTAGGACACTCAAGAATTACATCCAATTGTTTTATTTGCCCCAGTACTTAGGCCTCTAATGTGACAAGAGACCCAAGTAGGATGCACAAATACCAAATCCTTAGCTTTTTTGTACACCTAGTTAATATTATGTATCTCACTTCCACTCAACTAAAGAGTAACTTGCAACCTGTTGAATTTGCACATATAAAACATGTATTATAAATTTTAAATTCATAGTAAATAGAATCAAATGAAAATTGAGAAAGTTAAAAATGATTTATATTTGAGAGGGAACTTTTATTGCAAGAAGCTATATGCAAATGGATTCTTGTCTATGCATATATTGTCATTCATGGGCATTTTTTGGGTACTTGTCTTAGAGAGCCCAATGACTCTTTGAAGATATGAAAGTTACTCAAGTCAATACTTTGTATTTTTGCGTTTGGGAATTATTCTTTTGAATGTAGTGTTGTAGCTAATAGCTCATTCTATGGTGCCATTCTTGTCAGGAATAAAAGTTCTTTGAGATATAATATTTTAGAGACAAAAAAATATAGGAGATGCAAGGGCATGAGCATCTTGTGTCAATGGTCTACAATGATCTTTTACACCCTTTTGAATAATGCTTCTATACAGTCATGGACCTTGGCCATTATTATGGTCTTTAGTTTTTCAACCATTAAGTCTATGCCATCATAAATTTCACCCAAATGTGGATGCTTTGTATTAGCATGGCCAATCATGTTGATGACGAGCTAAATGAAACTCAAAACATATTCTAAAAAAGCCCACCGATCATCATTTTTGAGCAATGCCCTCACATTTTAACAAGTCATCTTAAGATACTTGTGTGTGATTCAAATTGATTTGCAACAACCTAACATGGTGTTATAAATAAGTAAATGAAAATGTTAAAAAAGTAGATGACATGTCACATATCATTGTATAAGCTTTTGGATCATAACTGTGTTTATTTTTAACTTCATTCCATTTATGGTACATATCAACAATTAAACAGTATACTAAAAAAATAAAATAAAATAGCTTTTGAAGACTCTGTTGAAGTTTGTAGCTGCGATAGAGATCTTCATCTTTGATTTTATGAGATAAAATATGTTTGTTATGACCATTATGGTCATCTTTAGGTGAAAGAGATATCTGTGATTTTATTTAAGTTAATATTATGCAAAAAGACGTGGCATACATTATGTGAAGAGACACGAATATGGAAATATGAAGTATTGAATATTTGAAAATATCAAGGGTCTTATTTTTGGGACTCGAAGAGACCTTCGTGTGAAAGATGAAGAGTTCTATGCAATCTATTTATATGATTGTGTAGTGTATTGTAAATCAACCAATTGGAAACCTATGTACTTGAATATTTTATGATCAATAAAATATATTTTGCTGGTGTGGCTAGGTTTTTCCCTTCAAGTGAAAGGGTTTTCCCAGGATAAATAGTTTGAGTCTTTTGTGTATTGTTTTTACTCTTCTTTGTTGTTGTTTATCTAATATCTGGGCTAAAATATTAACATGGTATCATAGTCTAGTTTGATAAAAGCAATAAAGGAGAATATGTTAGCCCAAATGTGAATATTTATGCTATGAGAGAAATTCATGAATGCCTTCTTTGATACATATGTTTATTCTTGTTATGTTCTTCATCTCTCTAGTATGTAATGGCATCGATATGGTATGAGTTGGCATTGTGTTTTCTTCTGAAAAATGTCTTCTTCTCTTAAGAATCTGGAATTGTCATGTCCCCATTCCGTGATTTAATCACTTGTTTTTCAGTGCTATAATTAGTTATTGGGAGCTGTTCTAATTATTGTATCGTGTGGCCTTCAAATAAAATGTTGTATCTACTTCTTTCTTCAATTGTCTCTGCCAAGTTTTATGTGCAATTGTTGTCATTCAATGTGCTTGATTGAAGACATTCAAAACTGCTGATGGTTCTTTACGTAATCATGTGTTTTTCCTCGAAAAGTTTTTTCGTTCAAGCAAGCAAGGGTAGGGATTATTGTTGTGATAGTGAATGTTTGTCTCTTCATGGTGCTTGTCATCCGGTCATCTTGGCATAGCTGTTTTGTATTGGCTGAGAGATTTCTACGTGTCTAAACATCAATAAAATGATATATATTCTTCTTGGAGAAGGGCTATTGTTTTCTATTAAATGTCAAAGGTAGAACGCAAAGGGAGCCGACGGGATAATATATTCCATATATTTTATCGATGATCATATGTGGCAGTAGGAAGATGAAATGATCTCTTCTCGCATTCACACGTTATGACTAGGAATAACGTTGGGCAGCTTGACTCGTTCAAATATATCGTCTCAGGGGCCACTGACCTCTCAGGTTGGTAGGCAATTCTTGTGAAAGAGGAGGTATGTCCGACTAGCGATTTTTTTTTGTACTTGATATTGATCTCATATACATATTGTATGAAATGCTTCTGGGTGTTGAAGTGATTTTTTTTAGCTTTGGTTTTTTCAAAGGAAACGGCCCTTGTATTCTGTGATGTATATACCTATCAATGTTATTTGAAAAAGACTATGCATTGATTATTATTATTGATTGAAGGCTTCAGTTTTGACGTTCGATTTTGCAGTAATATCTATTGATGTCTTTCTATGCTATACGACAATAGTATAAAGATAATGGTATCCAAAAATTCAACTTTTTTTTCGTTAGATGATAAGGGAAGCTTCAAATCTTTAGGAGGCTCTCAAAGATACAGTTTGAATTCGACTTGTGAGAATGAGTTGGGACTCAAGATGGACTCACCATCTCTAGTTAATGAAGTTAAACCCAATGATTATAATTTTTCGACTGTATATTCAGTTTTTGCAAATGTAATGGCTCTTGATTATGATAGACAGATTCTCAATATAGGTGTAAAGTCTAATGTGTTAGGTTTGAATTCATTGAAGATGGATGCCAAGTGTCCATTAGTTTGCCTTAATGAAATCTACCTCGCATGGTTCGTTGGCATGAAGCATCAATTTCACGATCCACCTCCTTGGTTTCCTCACTTTCAGCCTTGTTTTTTTTTTTCTTCTTACCTTCCTTGATGGTGTTCAATTGAATGAAGAGTGACAGGAAGGTGTTTGGCAATTGTTTGCTCACATGGGGCTCTTAGGATTCCTAAAAACTTGTCCCTGGATGAGTAGGAGCCGACTGTAAGTTCCATTTCTTTCTTTGGTAGCAGGGCTTCTCAGCCTCCCTTTGCCAACCATGTTGAGATATGCAAGACTCCGTGTCGGTCTATTGCTGCAGATGCATCTTGTTGACATCTTGTTGTGCAGGCACTTGCTGTCTAACACCAACATAAAGATAATAAAGCTTGTGATTAGATTGGTTGGCTATTCCGGAAGATACCAGTCCTCATTTTTGGTAACATCCTTCTTATCACATTTTGTCTATGCTTTGCGGAGTTTCCGAGATGGGGATGTTTTAGATGACGGGGACGTGTTTTCGGTACAGAGTTGGGTCAAAGCCCAAATTTAGGGGAAGGGATCTTAGGGGATGGCGATTAAAAACATAGGGGATTTTATAGAGACAAAATTCAAGTATGCATATCATAACATTGATAAACCATTCACCATAGACATTTTAGAAGATCAATACATGGAAAATTATCAAATGACAAATACTAAGTACCTCCATTATAACATATCACATACATATGTAGTAAAATCAAAATACCTAAAGTTTCCAAGTATTATGCATGAAATTAGAATGGAATAAAGAGAAGTGCAACTAAAATAGTAAGTAGTAAATAGAAATACTAAATGCAATCTTTCCTCACCGCTGCTACTGCTGTTGCTCTATGTTTTTTTACCCTCTTAGCAAGTACATCATAGCTTAAAATGAGTAGAAGAGTTAGTGTTTTAGTGTTTTAATGGACAAATATGGTTTGCACATTTTTATTATGTCTTTAAGACAACTACAGACCCGCACAAAAAGAAAAATTTGCTGTTTTGCCTTTATCTGACTAGCTGCAAAAAAGGGGACCATTGGAAGTTTCGGGGACAGCTAGGGGACAACAAAGCTGTCCCCAGTACTGCTGGCCATCCCCAAGTTTCCTGCCCAAAATTTTTTGCCGTTTCGAGGATGTTTCCGAATTTGGCAAAAAGGGACAACTTTGGGGACAGCAAAAATCCGTCCCTGCGTCCCCGAAAGGTACGAGCCTAAAAGCATAGGGGACGCATCCCTGTGGAACACAACATTTTGTTCATATGAATGTTGGGCTGCATTTTTTTATGTATTTGTGTTGAGACCAAACTTCAAAGAGATAAGTATTTCATGTTTTTTGTATCTAACTAGAAAGAGAGTATATCTTTGCTTTGATCTATATGATAAGTGGATCTTGTGAGTTATTATAAATCTCTCTTGGTTGTAGGGCGTAATGGGATGGTGAGAGATTGTCCAAGTTGTTTGCAATCTTGATACTAAACTGGTGGCACATTATTAAAAGAGGAAGAGAGAGAGAGAGACACTTTGCTTTAGAGGGAGGTTTTGTCATAGAGGGAGATGTCCAACACTTTGCAAGTTTATGCAATAGTTAGCCATCTAATTGTGGTGTTCAAAGCTGTCCATGCTGAGAGGGAGTCTCCGTTAAGAGAAAATCTCAGTTATTAATGCATTCTTCTCTAAGAGAAGTTTGAGGTGAATGCTCTCGTTCCACCCTTTATGAGCAGGCATGGTGGAAATGTATTTTTCTTTGGGAGAAGTATGAGGTGGAAGCCCTTGCTCCACCTGCTACAAGTAGGTATTGTGGACCACCCTCTGCAAGTAGGCATGGTGGTAAGTGTATTCTTCTCTGGGAGAAGTTTGAGGTGAAAGCCCTTGTTCCACCCTTTGCAAGTAGGTATGGTAGACCACCCTTTACGAGTTGGCATGGTGGAAATGTATCCTTCTTTGGAAGAAGTTTTGAGGTAAAAATCTTTGTTGTACCCTCTGTGAGTAGGCATGGTGAAAGTCATGTGTGTGACTTCAATCTATGTGCGTATGAAGTGTCTATAGTGGATTGTGTTATGGTGAGATAACAGATGTTATGTAAACTTATCATTTTTGGTTGCATCTATGTGTACATGCCTAACTAAAGATCCCTCTCTTGCTAAGAGGGAGTGTTGAAGTTTGTAGCTGCGATACAGATTTTCATCTTTGATTTTATGAGATAGAAATATGTTTGTTATGACTGTTATGGTCATCTTCAGGTGAAAGAGATATCTATGATTATATTTAAGTTAATATTATGCAAAAAGGCATGTGGCATACATCATGTGAAGAGGCATGCGTATGGAAATATAAGTGTTGAATGTTTGGAAATATGAAGGGTCTTATTTTTGGGACTCAAAGAGACCTTCGTATGAAAGATGAAGAGTCCTATGCAATCTATTTATATGATTGTGTGGTGTATTTTAAATCAACCAACTGGAAAGCTATGTACTTTGTAATGCTCTGCCAGGGAACCCAAAAGAAATTAACCTAAAGTTTCACTAAGTTTGCCAAACTTTTTTTTTTGAAAGATAATAAACAACAAGAGATAACATAGTGGAAGCAATAACTCACATACATACAACCATCATAAACATATTACATCTCTTAAGGGTTCCATGATGTTGAGTGACATGTAAAAGTTTATTAATATTAAATGTAGCATATAACCAAAATCCACATCATGGAATAAACACAAGTACAATTCCAATTAAATAATATACAATTACATAAGATGCCACTTAGCATAACTAGAATGCATAATCATCCATTTTACAAGTCATAGGGTATGAAAAACTCAAAGAATATACATCATAAATTAAATACATCATCTCCTAAGATCTCTGATAATCAAGTACAATAAAACAAAATATATCCATCCATTAGAAAACACAAGATCACAATGAAAGGAACAATTACACAGGTACATCTAGCAATGGCATCCAACGGTTGGATCTCAATGGTATAAGAAAAATGCACTACCACCCAACCTCATGGAACTTAAATGGCCCACTCCCACCATGCTGAGAAGATAATCTCAAGTCCCAAATAGATATGAAAACACAAGTCATAACCAACATCTAGGTCAAGGAAATCTTGAAAGAAAACTATCTCAAAGGGTACCAAGACACAAGTATCATCTAATTCTAGAGGCAACAAAGACACGTAGGAAATCTACTATGTAAGTGGGCAAGTGTCATCGCATGAGCCAACTCTAAGGTTACCCTAGCAGCCTCTCTGGACTCTGGCCCCTAGTGTCTCTATGCGGCGCCAATATCCTTTCATACAAAGAAGACATACTAATAAAGCAAGGTCACAACCAAGCATCCTCTCTACTCCCATCCTCGCTTGTACTAGCACTGGAGGCATGGGCGAGGAAAACCAACGACTCTTATTAATTCATTTTACTCTCATTTAATGAAATGTTATCACATATTAAAACAACTTACAATGGGTTACCCAGGCAGCCACTTAGGGCTCCGACCTCCATTGCAAGCCACTTCCCAACATACACAGATTACCGACCCTAGGCTCATAAAAGAACAACTCATAAAATCACAATTTTCACCTCAGTCCTTTACAAACAACTAGAAAGCACCTAAAGACCAATCTCAATATCACCTCAGTCCTATACAAGCAACTAGAAAACACCAAAAGATAAAACACAATGATCACCTTAGTCCTATACAAGCAAGTGGAAAGCATCCAAAGATAACTGATCGAGAACTCAAAGGTTACACTAGAAATGTCACACCATTCACCTCAATTCTACACAAGAAAACTAGAAAGCACCACAAACATCTAAACAAACTCATCATAAAAATACGTGACACATCACCATGGTTGGGTATAAAAGATCGTATACAAAACATCATCATAGAACAAAAATCCCCAAGTCTCTGGTAAATACCTTGACTAGTCAACGTACTAAGTCAAACCTGAAACCCAACATGAAATAGAACATACATCTCAACATAATTTTAACAATTGTTTTCATAGTTCATTTGGTTTTCAAAACATTGAGATTCGATATACAAATAGGGTTTCAGTTTTCATTTTCCAAGTATCATAGATATTAAAGTTTTCGAATTCACAAGTAATCCAAAGTGCCTTAGAATTAGGAATAAGTTTTTAAATATAAAACTGAACCATCTAAACAAAATTCGAGTTCAATTAAAATAATCAATTTTTCCCAATTGAATTACCATTATCAATTTACTTCATCAAAATATTATTAATAAAGTAATTAATAAGATGTTTAATAAAAAAAACTAGTATTAAACCATTAATGAAATTAAATATTATTATTAACATTTAATAATAATTATTAATTATTAATTATAATATTAATTATTTTATCAATAAAATAATATTTTAATATTAAATTATTAATAGTAGCAAATATTGAAATTTCATAATATAATAACTATATATTAAAATTAATAATGACAATTTTATTAAATTAATTATTATTAAATAACTAAATTATAAAATTAAATTTAATAAATTTTAAATAAAATATAAAATATTAAAAAAAAATGCAAACAAAGCGTTTATGGTCCATCAGCCTTGCTGCCTACGAGCAACGCTCGCTACTTAGGCAGCCTTGGTTGCTGCAGCGGCTATAGTCACTGTCGACAACCCTAGCTGCCTTTGTAACCAACTACGTAGCAGCATGGGGATGGGGGAAGTCATGGCCTTTGATCTCCTTTTCACTATTTTATTTATTTTTTATATGTTTAGAAAGAACAAAACAAAAAAACAAAAATCCCCCATTAAAGATGTCAATAAAACCATAAAATGGTTCCTCCCCTAATGCATGCAATAATCCGATTTTATTTGTATAAACAAATTTCTATTTCATATAAAATTATTAGAGTAATTTATTTACTATGGTAATTTTATCATATATATATATATTTTAAAAATAAAAACCAGCATAGATTTGATAGAAAAATAAATAGGAACTATCAAATTTGTAAATTTTTAATCTCTGGTATTCCTTTTATTCAAATCCCAGCCCGATTTCAACCAAGCTAATTACGAATTCCCAAAATTCATCGAATAAGGGTTTCAATCTTCAATTGTTTATAGACGTTTTCGAAACGAAGAACAATAAATACGCAAACAAGGGTTTCAACCCAATTGAAATTCTAAAAATAGATCCACAACAAGCACGGAGAAGATAGAGAAATCAAAGAACAAAAACTATTTCGCAAAACCCACAAGATCGTACCTGGATTTGATGCTAAAACAATAGATGCATGGAGCTCGCAAGCAATTTCCTTTTCTTTCAAAAACCCTCTTCTCGGAAATTGGCTCCTCCAAATCTCGATATGGAGAAATGATCTCTAATTCCTTAATAAAGAGCTTTCTCCAATTAGGGCTTCGGTTTTGCAATAACGCAAAACCTTTTTATTAATTATTTTATTATATTTTAATTTTCATGTGCAACCATTTGCAATTTAATTAAAATAACTTTATTAAATTTATTCTTTTCTCTCTTTTATTAAATCCTGAGACGTTTTTAATAAGGTATTTATTAATTTAACTAATAATATTATTTAGAGTTTATTATAAAAATGAAACTCCTAAATAAATTATTATTAAATTAAATAAACGTGATTACACCAAAATTAGAACTTTAACTATATCTTTAAATTTAATTAATTTCTCAATTAATTAAATATTGAATTTTCTTTATAAAATTTTCATTAAATTAAATCATAAAATTATCTTTTAATTTGATTTAATTATAACCGAAAATTACAACAAACCCACAAGACTAAATACGAAGACCCATCATAAAGAATAGAACACAGATTCAAACTCCAGGATCAAAATCACAAATTTAAGTCACTTGACGAATTTGAAAGGGTAAACAATTTAGATACTTGTCCTACTTTCTACGACAATTGACTTAGGGTTAGGATTTGGACTCAAGAATTATCTCTCCTCTTTTACCATTGAGATACTACGATAGGGCACGCTCATCTTGGCAATTCAGGGAAGTTGATGCTCGATACTTGCAATCAACATTAAATCCGAGCATGTACATACACATATAATCTAAACTAAACAGGCAATGGTGGGAAGTGGTGCATCGTGTAGATCCCAATTAGCAGGTGACTGCGACTTTCTCCCTCAACCACATCAGAAACATCAATCATAAAGTAAAACATACAAGTACACCATACACATGCAAGTATGGGGTAAGTAACTATAGAAACTACATATAAAACATCCATCTATCTATCATCATGAAATAACTAAAATCACTATATGAACATGCATATATCATCATTGAAAGCATAATCATAAATACATGAAATAACTGAGTATCAAGTAGCTCATCAAAATATCAATTGAATATGAAAATAACATCTAATCTAATCCAGTAACCAAGTACCACAATCATAAAACATAATCATAAAACTGGCCTAAAAGAATTTGGCAATCCAACATGAAAAGTCAACTAGGAGTAGGCATACATACTTGAATATTTTATGATCAATAAAATATATTTTGCTGGTGTGGCTGGGATTTTTCCCGTCAAGTGAAAGGGTTTTCCCAGGATAAATATTTTGAGTCTTTTATGTATTGTTTTTACTCTTCTTTGTTGTTGTTTATCTAATAGCTGGGGTAAAACATTAACAGACTCCTTGTTGGAGCAATTATTGAAGATGCCTAGTGATATGATGATTATGGTAAACATTTGAATTTCCTCAATCTTTATGCAGATTTATTTGACCCACTTGATTTCTATGGTAATCCCTTGTAGTATTGAGTGAGAGAGTGTTGAATGTCCCGAACAATTAGGGGTTGGGGGGAGGGAGTGAATCACTTGTAACTTCAACCCATTTTAAAATTCTACACATCTGAAACCTGTAAATCAAATCTTTAACCACTTAACTAAAACAGATGTAAACATGAATATGCACACACATGAAACATACACAATGAACACCAGATGTTTACATGGAAACTCAAAAACTACAAAGAATACTGATCCTCAAGTATAAAACACCGATTAAGGTGATTTTTATGGAAGGTGGCTAACTTCCGGTATTATAACAAAGGCTTTACAGACGGATGGCTCAAGAAAAACACAATATGAACTGAGAAGATTGCATCTATATATGCATGAATTCAGTTCCTGTTAGGCTTATATCTAATCAGGAACCTTTGCAACTTGCTCACAACCTGCCTGTACCAAACAACCCATACCAAAATTATCTACACTTATATCTGCTTTTAGATTTGCTTGTTCACACTTTTTATCCATCGCTCACACCCACATTTATATTTATATCACATACACCAAGTCAACCTCAAAGCACTATGTCCAAGAAAAAGTTTGTCAATACATTTTCTTCCAACAGTCAGCAAGTTGGCCTCTAAACACTTTGTTGAAGAATTTTTTTATCAATATGTTTCCTTCTAACAGTCAAGATTACACAACATAATCAACGGAGCACACTACAATAATCAGAGAAAACACGACAAGAAAGATCAACTAGAAATAAAATGATTACAACGCCAACTACTCAATCCCATAAAGAAAATGAGAACATGGATAACAAGGAATTATTACAACAAAAATTTGGACACAGTCATCATTGCTGTATCCACAAAAATCATTTCAACTGCATGCACATACAGACTGTTAAACATTCTTCATCTACATGTCTTTACTCATCATTGCCGTATCCGCAAAAATCATTCCAGATGCATACACATCCAAACCGTTAAACATTTTTCAACTGCATATCTTTACTTTTTACTTGAAAGTGGGGGATCAGTAACCCTTACATTCGTAATCATTGTTATCACTACTGCACAAGCATCCGGAGTAACTGGAACAAAACATTGTTTGTTATATCTAAGCCAAAACTTAGACATCGAGAGAATCAATTCCTCTCACAATTATCATTAGTTTCCTGAGCAAGGATCTTCTGGAAAGCAGCTGGGCAAATTCTGTCATGCTACAGAACTTCTGCAATACTCAACTTTTGCTATCTTGTCTGTACTTGTCATTCATACTAATATGCTATATATCTGGTCCTATTCAGGCCATCGAGACTGACAACAATTGCTCTGTACACTGTGATCTATGACAGCCAAACACCGGACTAGTACAAATGACATTAATTGTTTTGTATACTGTGATCTATCTGAATCACCAGATTTGACATCAATGACAATCTAACACATAAGTTCAACAAAGAAACATATGTTTCTCTTTAAATATGCCCATACATACCCTCCACCATCGAAGTAGTTACATTC
The DNA here is from genome assembly GCA_028749045.1 of Cupressus sempervirens. Classification (NCBI taxonomy): domain Eukaryota; kingdom Viridiplantae; phylum Streptophyta; class Pinopsida; order Cupressales; family Cupressaceae; genus Cupressus; species Cupressus sempervirens. Next base: position 441,924,236 of record CM053783.1, on the reverse strand, counting down.
CAATTTATAGCAATATTTTTGATTAGGGTAAAATAGATTTTGAACAGGCCCTGAAAGCCTTTACAAACAAAGTTTTGGCAGGATCTGGAACCCAATAACAACCAACTGCAAAGAACAAAGCATAAATAAGCAACAACTGCATCATCAACAAACAATCAAGAACCTAAATGATAGAAACAAGAAACAACATAAGCTGCAAAAACACAGCAGGCTGTGCCCTATACAACATAGGCTTCCTTGATTGTAATCAAGAAACCGTGGGTTTTTAGGTACCCATCACCACAAACCTTGGGTTTTGACATCCCAAGACCTTAAAAAGACAGATATAAATTTAAACTTTGAAGAACTTGTCCAAATACAAATGAAACTCCCAAGCGACAACAACCAGGAGGACAAACAAGGAGTTTTGAGAGGCTCCTCTAACCTTCACAGCCAACAAGAAGAGATAAAACAGTGAAGAAAAGAAAACCTACCATGCAACCAGAGGCAAAAGGGTTAGGGGTTTTACCAAGGCTCCCAAAATCTTGAAGAAGGGTTCAAGAAAGAACAAAGAAGGGTGCAAAGCGTTGTTTGTTATGGCTTGGACAATATATTTGGGATTCACAATTTCAATAGATTGTTTGAGGATATTGGCAATGAAAGTTGTGTCATTCACTTGCCCATCACAATCTACTGCCTTCAAAAACCTCACCTCTTTAGAGGACATTGTGATGACATTACGTACTGGTTTATTTTTGTTATATTTCTATCCATCTGAAATTATATACACACTTATTTCACACCTTGTATCCTTGATTATTCTTAATGATGCCTCTATAGAAGCTTTTTTCTTGGCCGATAAGGTGGTGCATATCTTTTCATAGCTGAGGTTAATGTAATTAGTACATGTAGTGGCAATTATCCTACCAATATGGTGATCTAACAAGGTTGAAAGGAAGCCCATTGTAATAAATTTGACGAGCAATGCTTTCACTTGTGACCTCCCTTCATTCTCGAGCGCCTTTTCCAATGGGCCTTTTTAACATAGAAAGGGGAATACTCTTCTGAAGAAGATGGTGGAAAATGACATGAAAGTATGTCGGCTGGCCAATTGCGAGAAGCCTTTAGGAGGTTTTTGTAATTCTCTCTTAGCAAGAGGATGTGCATTTTCCTTTGTTTTATTACTTATCATGTTGGCATTCTTTGTCTGTAATATACCCCATTATTTGTTGCTTTCACACTTCTTTATATCTGACTCTTAACAAATTCAGATTCCCAAGTTAGACATAGCACACGTGAACTTTGTCTTGGCTATATATAACCCTTGCCACTAGGAAGTTATTCAATGTCGCCAAAGAGATGGTGTTGCATCAACATTTAATGAACTCTTTCCATTGGGGGTAATTTGAGTACAACTACTAGCCTTGTGTATGAACATTACAATTTTTTTAATTTTTAATTTTATTTAAAATTTTTAAATTTGTTTTTGAAGTAAGGCCTAGTGAACTTTTAAATGTGAGCTCTAGCTCCCCGTGAAATTCATTTGACTCAAAGCTATGAATTGGTGAGGGTGCAAATGGGGGACCTTATCTCTACGGGTAATGTCCTAATTGGGTTTAGTCTTAATTATTTCCACAATAATATAATAATATCTCCTTTATTAATATAATAAATGTTCAAGAACAATGTTTTCCACTTGATACAACATACACATACACACATATATATTGAATTCAGAGATTCTTCATATCAAAGCTGGAGTGCTCTTTAATTTCCAAAAGTAACTCTCTTCATATTTCCAAACGCATGACTCTTCGCATGTCTCATATCTTTTCATATAATGAGACACCTAGCACACGTTGAATGCCACATTGTGCTCACTTAATATGACGGAAATGTCATCATAAATATCTTCTCTAGCTATTGACACAATACAAAGTTATTATCCCAATTTCAACTTACAGCAAAATCATAGATAAAGATCTTTATCGCAGCTACAATCTTCAACATAATAGTTGCAGAAACCCAAAGTCTTGTGCACTTATCCCGAATGATGATTTAATAAATGAATAAATGATAAGACACAAAGTCTTTTATTGAATGCTCACTAAATTCTATGAAATTACTTAACACTGAAGCACAAAGTCTTTCAGCATAAGTACTTGAAGCCATTATCAACTATAGTGATTTGCCCTTCTGCAACCCAAAGTCTCAAAAAACTCAAATTCAACTATAACAATGAATGCAATATGCAACTCTAAGTTTGCAAGATTGAATTCAAATTTCTCTTGAACAAAGCATATAACTCACAATCACTATCCAAAAAATATCGTCACATAACACCTTGAATCAACACAAATTTTGAAAGCACTTTGCCTCTTTTATTGAAAGCAATTTAATCTACATCCAAGCACAAAGTCTTAGAGTACATATACAAATTGTTAGAGTTTTCTTGCATTGCCAAAAAATTATAATTACAATGAGGCTCCCTCTTAGATATAGGTGGGGTTGAGAGAGAAAGTTGAAAGAAAGCCAATAACATTTGACCTATTCCCTAGCTAACTTTGACTTATTCAACAATGTAAGACCAGGTGTCTTCCAATGTGATTACATGTTCCAACTTTGCAGGTGATACTATCACATGCAATTACATTTTGTTTTACATTACATATAATCTTTCAGTAACAAAATTATAAAATGCATGATGCAACTAATACTAAGTGTCTGACAAGACATGACTCTTATTACACCATCCTTCTCCGGTTGTTATGTTGCTACAGGGTGCTCCATGATTGATTTGTTCAAGTTTGGTGAAAACATCATGAACTGGAATATGAATCTGTATCCTTGATTGCTCTGTATCATTATAGTGATTACAAGGACAGCATCTTTGTTTCTTTCCATCTCTTTCTCAAAAGCATGCTATGCTCTCATCATTTCATCACTTTCCCCTTCGTATGGCTGTCATTCTTTAGTTGCCCCAAAAGCCATAACAGGATCTTTCAAACTAGAACCTTGCAGATTTGGAAGAGTATGCATAGAGGTTATGAGCTGAAGGCCTTTGAGAAACACAGGAAGAAGAATGAATATATTCAGCTTTTTAAATGAGAGGAAAGATGAAAAACAGGTTTTTTTTGGAACATTGCAAGAGGATGAAATGCAAGTGCTGAGTATGGAAATGAGACGCTTAAGCATATATAAGTGGGAAGAGTTATCACTAGTAAGTGGGGTTTTTAATTCCCATTACAAGTCATTTTGGAAGGAATTTTCTGTTGTAAACAGGTTTTCAAAGTCCACTTGCAGATTGGAAAGAGACTTTGAATGCACTAGGAAAACATTAACAGGTGGATTTTTCAATTCCAATAACAAGTACGGGAAAAACTTAGCTCTTTTTGGCAAGATAACCTTACGAATGCAGTTTTTAATTCTGTCTGCAAGTGGGGAAGTATGCACTCTTGAAGTTCTTTCCTGAGGGGATTATCTTTGCATTGCAACTTGCATCATTTGGGTGAAGAGCTTGTATTGTTTTGTGAACTATTATCTTATACAAAGACTCAAAAAATCTGAAAATGATTTTTAAAAACAAATACATATATACAAAACAAGAACAAAAACAAAAGAAAAGAAGCCCTAGCTTGCATGAAAAAGAATTCAAAAAACAAAGCATATCTCTTTTTGAGAATTACAACTGCAATTAACATGAAAAAGGCTAATTTTTTTTGAAGAAATCCCCCCGAGTCTTGATAACATTTCGAATCAAGGAAAGATCTCCAACTTGCAGCTATATAGACAAAAGATTTTGACCAAATTCTTCTCACCACATTAAAGCATTCTGACTCCTCCGTAAATTCATGACAATGGCCATGAATCAGAGAAGAAATGCTTGAGAACAGCATTAAAATGACTGGTTCAAACTTGCACAACATGGGTTTTTCTTGAGGATGCAAGACAAATTGCAATAGATGTAAAAAACATCGCCTAGTTAGTAACACATGATTTAGAGTGATGGAAACAAGCTGCTAGCCATTAAACTGCCCTTGAATGGGCTTTGCAATTGCTGTTGCAATTTTTAATATCGACTTCTTCCTTTAAAATCCACGTTAATGCCCTAGTTGGGCTTTATAGAAGACGCTGCAAGTTTTAAATGAGGAAGAAAAGTGAAAACGGGATTTAACAATGAGCATATCAAAATACCTTTATAGAGCACTGATTAGCTTTTGTATGCCACATGCAAGTCAAAAGAATGTCTTCAATAATGATGACAGGTTTTAGCATATGGAAAGCATAACAATCACCACCTATCCTTTATAATAGACAATGATGGGTTTTTGTATCATTTTTGCAACACATTTTCTCATACATGGGCTTTTGTATGTGTATTGCATATAAAATTCACCGCTTCTTCTATATTGCCAATGTTGGACTTTTACTTCATTTTTGCATGTTCTTTCAAGGTTTAAAAACATTGTTTTTGATTTAGACGGGCTTTTGTATTTGACATACAAGTCAAAGCGCTTTGCATCTTCTAAAACATAGCATCAAATACCCTTGAATGGGCTTTTGGATTGCTCTTGCAAAACGTTTTCATATAAAAACATACCCTTTGGATTATAATGGGCTTTTGAGCCATCATTACAAACAAAACATGCTTTCCTTTAAAACAAAAATAACACCTGCAAATAAGCTTAAAAAGCTCACTTGGAAAGTATACATATATTATAAAACGTTCATTGGTTTCAAGAATGGGTTTCTCATGCACATTTACAAGCATTTCAACTTTTAAAAAGAAGGCATGTAACGAAGCTTAAAAAGCCCACCAATACATTATGATCTCATTAAAATTCACATATTCCCTAGCAAATATGTAAAGGTAGAGTTTTAATTCCATTTTGCAAGTAAATGACACCCAAAATGATATTTATTATTTAATGACTAGCAGAAAGCCCCCTTGTCATGGCTTAAGAGACCTTGGTGGACTTTTGTTTCTGCATTGCATGCTTTTAAACAAAAAATGAAGACCTGTAGTCAGGCTTAGAAATTCTTCCTGCAGGATACTTAATTCCTCATTATCTCTTGAAATATAGCTTTGATTTAGGCCTAAGATAGCTTGAAACGAGCAGAATTCGAAATGCAACAAACCTAGGGTGAAAAGAAAACCTAAAACAAACCAATCAATCAATTAAAGTCGGACAAAGACTCGAAGGTTACTATTGAGCACTTGCAGTTAGGAAAGAAAAACCTGTCATAGCAAGAAAGACAAAGAAAAACTTGATGGAAACTTTCAAAAACAGTATTTGAAAGACATGAGACTTAGGAGACAAGGGATAACTGATTACGTTTGTAAAAGATCGTTTAGAAAAAATTAGAGAAATTTGCCTGCAAACTCATTAGAAAATAGTGCAGGATTGTACAATTTTGTGAATTCAAAATTGAGGACAACAAATACATTTGGGAATGTTAGGTCAAAGTTTTGACTTAGATTCTAGTTAAAATTAATAGTGCAGAGATTTGGATCAGTTGTTGTCTGAATCAACAGTTATTGTTAACTTGGAGAGGAGCTATTTACAGAATGTTGCATTGTTCTACTTCTCCATATGTTTTATTGAGCTTTTGTGCCTGCTTTTAAGTACTCATAGTTATTGTGGCATGAGAAAAATAATAAAATACTTGTGAGAATTCTATTAGGAAGTCCTGTAGAAGTACACACCCATTGGGTTTTGGACCTCATACTTCTGAGTTCTTTTTTGCAATTATTGGTGACAAAAAAATCCAATTTCAATATTTTTAATTTTATGACAATTCTTGAACTACTTTATTTTGTTGCAATTTATAGGATCTATTTTTACTGTTTTATGATGTTTTTGACAGTTTGAGTTATTATCTGATAAAAACTTCGGTTTTCTTTCTTGCAGCAAGCCTATGGAAGAAGATGTTGTGAGTTAACTGAATTTCTTTAGATACGATATATGTTTCACCATTTTTATCCATACAAATATTTTTAATTGGCTGTCTTAATTATCGGGGTTGCCATCATAGTTATATTTGTAACGTCTTTCTTTTTATGCTTTCTTAAAAATCTTTGAAACCATTAAGGATTACCCATATCATGGTGGAATGGAAAATAATATCACGATTCTTATAAATGTAGATATGCATCAGGAACTCATAGCGGACAATTAGATTGATAATATGTTAGTTCAAAATTCGAATGCTAAAAGTATTATGCATTCTTTTAGATTATTCTGATTTTGAGATCTTAATTTGATATAACACAGATTATGCTTTTTAGTTTTTTAAGACTATGTTTTTTGAAAATATTTTAGATACATTTGACAAATTAAAGTGTTATTCCATAAAGTGCAATGAGCCCAAACATTACATTGACAAACTACCATCTTATATGGAGGCAATAAACTAATTGACAAACAACCATCTTATATGGAGGCAATACACTTTTAAAGAATGACAGCACTTAACATTCTATCTTGAGGTTGAGCTAGAGAAAAGCGTCAATTGGTCATTTTCTAACACATGAATCGGTAGACACAAAGCTAGAGAAAGCAAATTACTCATCTGGGTCATCCTGATTTTCATTGTTCCCTATCTCAACTGTGACGTCCTCTTCATTGACATCACCATTGTTGTTATTAAAGATTTGTTATTGCTGTTGGGGATTGTTGCCTGCTGCATTACTCATTTCTGTAACAAGCCAGAAGCCTGATTTGTTTAACCAACTCAGTCCGGTTGGTCATCATTTCATTAAAATATTGCTGAGAATATCCAACATTATCCCAGCATTTCTGTGTCATTTTGTATGCAAGCCATTGACGACTCCTATCAATGTTTGACTTTGGACTTATTGATAAGGTACCACCTTGCATGTGCAATCGTGGCCTTCATTTCATTGTTTATGCTATTCAACTTTTTGTTTGGGTTCATAATTACTGTCATGGATAGAACAGAAAGCACCAGAGCTCTCCTTTCAACTGGCATTTTCCCGTTGGGATCTCCTTGGTACTCATTGCTTGGCCTCCTAATGTGACTCAGAGAATTGTTGTCACAGCTGGAAGGATGTTCTTTGATTACAGTCAGGTTACATATGGAAGCAGCTCTACCACTAGGGAGCTTCGTTTAGATTGAGATTGCTGATTTTGATATCAGGACACTTCCGTGGAGAGTCCATCACAAGCTCTATTTTCCTCTTTTCTCGCAGTAGAGGATTTTGAGAGGATTGATCTTTGTTAGAACATATGCTCCTTTCATGCTGGGTCCATTTTCTCCCTGAACCATTGAAGCTGCATTCGGTGCTTAGTCTTGTATATAGAGTATGCATAAAATTTGATTGGCAATTATGATTGGATTCTTGAAAGGGTACATAATGGTATAGATAGAGATTCACATTGGGGTCAACATTCATGTTGTTGTCTGTCCTATCAGTCAAGGTGTTGGTTCTCAAAACTGCAGATTTTCTACACCTCCTGCGGTTATGGAATATCGTCCATGGTATGGGAGTGTCCAACACAACAGCCGCACACCCTTCTTCCAACATGGGGAATACTCCAAACTTCCTTTTCACTGTGAGGAGGATGGATAACTGGTGCCCTGAATGCCACGCCTTTGTCTGGACTGTTATGTCTGTTGCTCACCCGAATGTGACCCTTACGTCTATACTGTCAATTGGCTGGGCCAAATACTGAAGAGCGATTATGCTAACATTCCATTACTATCAGAATTTCACAACTGTCACTAACCGTTAATGAACTTACTCCTTGGAAGCGGAATCCCATACAACAATGACGTCTCACAATGCAACTCCACTTCTGAAATGAATAAAGACTCCAATGAGAGGCTGGGGCTACGTCCAACTTCTCAAACTGTCTCAAGGGGTTTCATCCTCGAGAAGAATCAGTCACATTTAAGCAACCTTGTCGTTTCTGTTTTAAATAATATTATATTTCATCGTGTCAATCCCAAGGAAGCTCATTGCTTTTATAACCTCAATATGAGGGGAAGTACAAACAAGTATGCAATGTGGGCTAAAAGCCATTTTTCGTCTTTTAGCACTTAAGTTACTTTTGTTATAAAATGACTTTAAGTCATAAAGTAATTTTATAAATTCACTTTATAAAATAAAGTGACTTAACTATAGAAAGCTTGTCCACTTAAATATTTCCCCAACAAAACCAAATAAACTTCTGTGACTGGCTGGCATCCTCAAGATTAATGCCGTTGGCCTATCCGGATGGAAAGATAGACCAACAAGGCACCAGTAAGGCCTAGCGCGGAGAAGGGGACATTACAAATTCAGATGTATCTTCTATTACTTCTTCTTCAAACAATGGGTTAAAGAATATAGAGAATTCAACCATACTATCATGAGAGCTTTCATCCAGATTAGCAAATGTTTCATCAACAAGGCTAATATCTTCATTGATATTATCTCCTAAAGCTTCTTCCTGTTCATACACTGTATGCAATTCGATTACATCTTCACTCTATGATTCCTGTAAACCACTATCTCCTTCATCCACTATCCCTTGAGAATGCACTGATCCATCACCTTGCTCACCATGGTGAAATGAGAAAAAATTTGGACCATTTCTTTCAACATGTTTTTGATACTCCATATCTAACAAGGCTGAAATCTCTTCCACGCTTAGAGAATCCTCTTCCTCACTTTTACATTCGTTAACATCTATAGTCATACAAATATCGTCATAATCGGGTTCCTCTTCAGTTGTCCACAAATTTCTTTTGCATTCAAATCCGAAATATCATTAGACTCATATGTTACTTCAGTCCTGCATTCATTCTCCTTTGCAACCAGCTCATTGTCCATAAGTTTGAGAGAGATAAGAAACTGATAATCATATAAGATCTTATTCTCGCATTCTATTGAGAAGATTAGAGTACGGAGGTCTGCATTCCGAAGGTATTTCTTGATAGACATTAAACATCCTCATGAAGAATTGTACTACAGATTCCTCCTCTTGCTTTTTTAAGTTAAAAAATGCATCCAAAGGAGATAGATAACTCAGACTTTCATCCAATATTTGAAAAAGAAGCTTCAAATCACGGTCATTTGGGGAGATTCCCAACTCACGAAATTTTCTTATCAATTCCTTGTGTGAAGGCATGATATTTGTAGACAATTCCTGAAAAATATCCACCATCCTTATAAACAAGTGCGCTAATGTTTCGCCTTCATATCTTTCCAAACTGAAAAACGCATCCAGGGGGTGTATATCTACTTCCTCAATGGTGTAATATAAATCTGCTTCCTGATCATAGTACATATTATCCATTTTGCATGATCAAAATCATTTCTTTCTAAGCCTTCTCCCTCGGTAGAGTTACCAAATGAAATCCTTTTAAATAGAGTTGCCACCTCTTTCGAGGAATGTGTTGATCTTCTAGGTTCTTACTTCTAGTAGAGTGCGCTTTTAAAATGTCTTTGGTCTGTGAAACTAGAATTTTTGGGTAACTTCACAATAGGAATTGTGAGAAACTCTCCCCAATAGAGATGCCAATCTGTTGGTTCCCAAAACCACAGATTGGAAATCCAAGGGCCTGCCACTTCTCTGATAGGATTCCACAATCAGTTCTGACCAACGAATGGGAATCACCTTGATTCCCTTGCACTTTAGGCTCCGCCTCGCCTAGGTAGGTAAACCTTTTCCTTGAACCTGATGACTTGGTTCAAAGCTATTGTAAAGCGAATTTAAGTTTTGGAGTTCTCCAGCTGGCAAGGTCCTTGAACTCGATTAAAATGAAACTGAATGCCGAGTGTTTGAATTGAATGAATTGTATAATGTTTCTTATTTAACAATGGATTTGAGGTTGTAATAAGGAAGTTATAGATTTTCTGACTTCAAATATAAATCCAATAGACTAGTGCTTTAATTATTCGGGCAACAGAGTCAACTACGATGAAGATTTTCACGTACAAATAATGTTCTACGCACATCAACTATAACAATTTAATGATCAAGACGCGATGATCAAATATATATACACAATTCTAAACTAGTCCATATTGCGCTTCAACTCGTAAGGTCGAGACAGACTGGACGCAGATTTGGAAACAGTTAAATTTTTCACAATGTCAACGATGATTGAGCTTAAAACGCCATAGATGACCTGTCCACTTATCCGACATCAGTTGTTTACAGAATTGAAAAATGATTATAAAGGACCAATCAAGTGCAGTTTAATTCTCCATGCCATTCAAATAATAAAAAATAACAGGCCTTTATAAATCATTAAAATATAAATTTTGAATTATATTGCAAAGTCATATTATTTTCCTTATTCCTCCATACAAATAAAATATATAAAATGTTCTCCTTTCTTTGTAGAATGTTTTCGAATATGTTTTTGTCATGCCCAAACTTACAAGGTGAAAACACCACAACTTACAAGGCAACCTCATAACAATTTTTTTTTTTTTTTTTTTTTTTGACTCTATTTCTTATCATTAAAATTGTTTAATGTTAGGTTATTTTGCTAAAATTGTTAATAATGTTTAACCGGTTATAGGATAAAATGTCCACCCCAATTTCTGCCTTCAATATAAATGTATAACGATACACTTTTCAACCTACTCAATATACTAACACTAGAATGTCTTACAATTAAAATAAATCCATTCTCCTTTCAAACTGCCCCTTGTCCCTAGGCTAAATTAAATCAAAATAATCTAAACCTAAATATGCCAATTCAGGAATCTAATATTTGTTTTACAAGAAACTTTGGATTTTATTAATCTTAACTTTCTAACCTTTGTCACTAACTTACATCCATAATATTCAACATTTCTAATACTATTTAATTATCCTTTAGACCGCACTTAGTTTTGTTAGCCTACATCAACTATAAATGATAATGCGAAAGATCATATATATATTAGACTTAAATTAAACTTAGTTATTTCTTATTTATTTTTATCGATATGAACTCAACTCAAATGTTAATAATATTCTCAATATCAATTTTTCAACATTAAGAATTACAACTATGTTACCCTAACTATAGTAATTTTGTGTTTACCAACAATGTAATGAGAGATTAATCCATTGTTAATAAATCTCATTTATTACATTATTATCCTTATGCATTTATTTATCTTCTTATTATTCTTGTGATAGTTCACAATTGATAAATATAATATCTTGGCTTTTGAAACACAAATATACATACTCTAGTAACTATACCAAAAGCTACATACCCTTAACCTAAGTATTTGTCACAACAAAATTCCCAAGCACTAATCCTAATCAAAACTAAACAAACATTCTTGCTTCTAATAATTCACCTAACATCTTTCCATAACTCCAAGATGCCCATGTGGCTGAGCGCAATCAATTGCCTTTTCACAAAGTAAGGGGAAGTTGGTGCAAGGTTTGAAACTCCCAAGGCCCCTAAACTAGGTGTGGATGCATTTTCCCAAGCAAAAGGTGATGTAATTTGTTTGACAAATGAACTTTCCTGGTCTTTGACATGCGCTCCAAGTAATGTCCTTTAATTAATAATTTGATATGTATTACATAATTGGGTGGCTGACTTGGATTGACAAGGCAAGTCATGTCATGCATTTAAGACTGTTCTTTTTTTTCTCCAGCGCCCACTTTTCCTTTTTTCTAGGCGTGGGGTGTGGGGAACCTAATTTATTCACTTTTGTAGTGATTTAATAAATATTGGCGCCTAGTCTTAATGGGCAGTGACATGAGTTCAAAGTTATATGTTTTGTTTTGGTTATTTACTTAATATATGTCTCATCTATCTTCTCAGTCGCCCCTTCCTTGGGGATTTCATTGTTCAATATATATATTTTTAAATTAGCATTGTCCTCGACTATGTCACTTTCCAAACTGATTTTTATTATCATGAAGGTGACTAAATATTTATATACATATATATGATATTATAATTCAGTTTTATATTATTTTAGTATAGAGGGGGTGAATATTTTATTGATCTGTATTAGCAAGAGACTTTATTTGTTTTATTCATACATTTTCCAGAGAAGATATGTGCACCTACAACTTATGTTTATTTTCTTCACACAATATTTTTTCTTGTTCTCCATGGATTTCTTAACTCTAAGTCCATACTATCCTTAATGGAATATCACTATACTAATTTGGAAGAACTCTTCATATTGTATAATCTAGGTTGATGATTTTCCATTCAACATCCAAGCATTACACTCGATGAGATGAATATGCATTGCATGATAATATCTTATATGAAACTATCAGAATTGTTCCTATATATACATTATGAAGTGTAGATACCCTTTGCCCAAAGTAAGGATTAACATGATATGCTTATATAGATCCTGATTCTGAAGGTGCAGTCACAACTATCATGCAATGAAACTAAAATGATAATCATATCCAACAAAGATAATTCTTTCTATCAATACCATCTCTTAAGAGGATCATTTTGAGTGTTTATGCATAGCTATCATACGAAGGAGATGATCAATAGGATAATACAAAAGAGCTACTCTCCCAATCAATACAACACTTCCATGATATACTCACGATGCACAATAGTGGTGGAAACGAGATTCTGCAAATGTACACAATTCCAGAATACATAGGTACTCTTCACTCTTTCAAGTGACAATTTAGCATGAAACAAGAACTTTACTCCTACCTCACATTTAAATTCTCATATCAAGATGCAACTTGTGAACTATCTCAACTAAAACACCATGGAGTCTTCTCCTTCTATGCACATGGAAAGGCAATAAGAACTTCAAGTTTACAAGACCATTCAACCAAAACCTGCAAATGAGAGATAAAATGATGAACCATGGAGGCTCACCTCCCAACCTAGGCCTCAAGGAGGCCACCCACCGAGCTCGGGGAAGCAAGGTATAAACAGTTTCATGCTTCCCATTCACATGCCATGCATATGCACAATAAATTAACAGGATTACACAAGATACTCTCACACACCCCATCCCAAGGCTTTGCACAAAGATTCAACAAATGAATCAAGAATCGGGTGAAGGTGGGCTCTCATCATGAGGAGGATTGCATTTCACAAATGACACATCTTCTCAATATCAGCATGCCTTTTTCGGGGCAATTCTTTTCAATATCAAAATGCCCTTTCGGGGCAATGAGCATCTTCCCTTCTACACACCTCCTTATACCTCCCAAGATGCAAGAGAGCAAGATAATTTGCATGCCATAAAACATATTCAACCATCTCCACACAAGGGAGAACTCCTCAACTCCACGTGTGAGCCCAACTAACCCCTTCACCCCAGGCATCTCTTCCCTCCCAAGGGTGAGTGATGCCTCACACTCAATTCACAAGACATATAACATGAAACAACACATTCAAGAAAGACTCCCACAACACTACCCACATGCAACATATAACAAGATCTATTCACAAATACACCACAAGACACCACAATCCCATCATGCAATAAAAACACCATTCTAACCTACATGCAAAAATGAAGAGACTTCATGGATCATGTTACCAACCTTCCTCCAAGCAAGGCAATGAATACTTGCAGTAGAGCTCCCTTCTCTTTCTTCAACCTTATTAGTCTCTAAAAGTAGAGAGTTGCCAAGTGAGTTTCAATTTAGACATGCCTCTATTTATAACCCTCTTATTTTCGGATTCAATGAAGAATGTCATTTTCATGAGGTCTCCTAAGTCCACTAGGGACCATAAAGGTCATTAATAATCCCCTACCCTATAGTACTAACATGGGTAAGGTTAATTTTAATCACAATTAGCCTTAAAGTTACTCTATGGCCCTCCTAAAGCTACGTAATTCAAATTTCCATTTTTGTTAAGGGTGACAACCTTGTCCTCTCCTAACTAAGACAATAATCAAATTCCTTAATTGAGGTATATAACACGAAGCAAGGTGGCCACATGATCCATTGACGAATAACATGTCATTTCCCATAACAAGTACAAGTGTCAAGTGACACACACATACATCACACGTTCACGAAATAAGCACATCACAACGAGGTTTACGAATCTCACAAAGATTCACTTTGGCAAAGTCACTAAACATGTGTCTATACCTTGTTTCTCCGTTAAGTTTCCATGGTTCAACTTTCCTGCACACTCAACTTAAACATCAGTAACCCAATACAATAATATAGGATACATACAGATACGTACAACATAAATCCAATATCTCATACTACTCATTAACGTATACAAGTAAGTATCATCTAATCATTTCTATTCTAAGTACTATCAATGAAACATTGCAATAGCATATTTCATTTAACTTTCATCTAAGTGCATATTCAAAACATTACATTATCATTCTCATAAAATATTTAAAACATTGAAATATCGAATATGTGTATCAACAGTAATCTGTCTTAGTATAAATCATTTTCAATTAAAGTATCATCATAACTCTTTCTCACATAACAAGGAAACTCTAAGTCATCTTTAGTAAATCATAAAAACAATATAAAATGGATCTGTGTAGACTGGTTAACTAGTAACTTTGATTAAGTTAAACATAAAGGTCAAACATAGTGACGTTTCTAGCTCATGGTCAGGTTCTTGTCTTAAACATTTTAAATCTCATTTCCATGTGGTCTTCTCTTATCAACCTAATGTTACTAGAGAGAGTATCAAAGTACACATTAGTCTCCTATAGGATCCCTTAAATCATGCTTTGTAATAAAACAAAATGTAAAGCATAACTCAATTAACTCCTAACCAGTTTTATTTCATCAGGGTCTAGAATAGGGTACTAGTTGTCTTGTTCCTCCTTGAAAGTAGTCATCCTTATTTATATCTTAATATAAGGGGACGTAACTTCCAAGTTCAAAACTTACATCTTTTTCAAAATAAATTGCACCTTTTTATACCTGATAGTAAAACCTTTTCACTTTCTTTGTTTATTGTTTAACTTTATTAAAGTTTGTTAATCATTCTTCACTAGTACTTCCGGCGATAATATCTCTTTGAACCACATCGGCACAATCCTCATCGACTATGATTTATTACTGCAGATATTGTGGGCACATACTTAGAAGATTTATTACTGCAAATATCGTGGGCACATACTTAGAAGGCAAACTGGATTTCTTCAATCACCCTCCGATTAAAATAATATTTCTTGTTATTAGTCATATGTTTCCCCTAGGATGAGAAATATATGTTGCATATCCTTCAAACTCGTATTCCGTCAATGATATCAACGCATTTATTTTGTTTAATACATTCCCGGGAAATAACATTGTTATTTCTTGTGATGCAAAAGTATTTTATATGATCTGAATCATTGTTTTTCTGAATGACGTGGATTTAGGGATTGAATCGCTGCTTTAATGTGAACTTCGTGGCCCAAGACTTCTCATCCTTGATCAATACATGACCCATGCTGGACTGGACTGCGATCATCCCAGAGAAGTTCAATCGCTTCTGGCATCGTATTTCATGTTCTGATTTCCTTCAGATAATGGCATCATTTCTCATTACATAGCATCAGATTGGGAAGCTTCTGTCTTTCTTTTCTTTTGCACGCACATCTTTTCTCCTTCATATTACTTCCGACAAGTATATTGCCATGCCTTACAAGAAATTCTCAAAACGATTCCTTTCAACACTCCTATTATTTGCATCGTTCTTTGCTGTCTCTGTATCTGTGTTAGGTATGTGCGTTGGGTCTGAGTTATATTAATATCTGATTGTTCTTTCAATAACAATATCGCATCAACACAGGCAAATAGTTGGGCCTTCATTTGTCTTCTCGTGTTCTTTCTGAAAACTCTTCTTTTCCTGGATTGATCATTTATTTTCTGAAAGTGGCCATTGCTTGCATACCGTCAACCAAACCTGTTCTCAGATACTCCCAGAATTGACTTTCTTCACATACTTCAAATATTTTAGAGGAATTTGTATATTCAGAATGTTCCCTCTCATCACTGCTGTGTATTTGTATCATATTGCCAACTGGAGTTTGTAACATTTATTCTGGATTGAATCTTCACTGTTGGAAATATCACCATTGTTCATATGCAATTTGATACATATGAATGTTCTTTACTCTATATTTCATTTTATTAATTGTTCTATATACTGTTGCAAAGTGACAGTGGATAGTCATTAACAGGGAATATTAAGAATCATTGATACTGGACATCTGGAGTGGATATTCATGATGTTATTGTATTGACTCTATTGAGTACACAGGCTTCTTATGGATTAATTTGAGAGCATTAGATTTTTCATGTTGAGTCAACTTAATCTGGCCAGTTATCAGCATCATTTGAACCTACTATCAACATTTCTTGCTTGCACAAATTCAGCCGCTTGTGATACTTCGGGATGCCTAAAACTGTAGAAATGTAAATGATTAATAGACATGACATAAATGGTGTAAATGATGGAAAAATGTCAAAAAATGGAGACTAGAAATTTTAGGCTCCATCACAAGGGATTATCAGAAATTTTCAATCCACGAGGCTGCAAAGTTGTGTGATTTATCTCAGCTCTCTCTGCTTTGCCACCATTACCCTTACCACTTCTGCCCCCTTTCCTTCCATGATCATGCATTGTTATGTCACCCAAAAATTACCTTAGGTAATGCATCCTAAGGTTTAGGTCTTAGATTGTAATGTATCCTTTAATGGTTTAGGTTTAGGTCTTTGTTTCTATTGGTATAATGGGCAGTTTTAGATCTGTCATGGAAGCTTAAAACAAGTTTTTTATAGGCTGTTATCTATAGTTTGTAGCTTACCATATCTGATTTAATCCATGTCACTATGTTCCTCTTTCTTACGTACTTACTATTGTAGGCGCACAATGAAAAATCTGTTCATGCAGTATGAGTTGAGTTTGATGAAGGAAAAAGAAGAAAAAAGTGTTATTAGAATGTGGCTGTAGCCACTGTATCATTAGTGTAAGTAAGGTCACTGAAAATGTTCTAAACAAGGTTGCATGGGTACTCATACCCACACCCTTGGTACTCGTACCCATGTACCCAAGTACCGGGTACACGTATCCCACGTACCGGGTACTCGGTGGAGAGCATCATAGCTAAGGACCTTGATTAAGATTCTGATTTTTTTTTCGGTTTTTTATTTTTGTATTAGCTTGTTGTTTATCAAACTTAATTTAATACCAAATCAGTTTGAAACTTTGATACCCATTAACAATA
Organism: Cupressus sempervirens; assembly: GCA_028749045.1. Taxonomy (NCBI): domain Eukaryota; kingdom Viridiplantae; phylum Streptophyta; class Pinopsida; order Cupressales; family Cupressaceae; genus Cupressus; species Cupressus sempervirens. Next base: position 441,907,084 of record CM053783.1, on the reverse strand, counting down.
AACTTTATCACTGTTCAAGTCATAAGCTTATCATTTGCAATATGTCATTGCAATATGATTTAGGATCTTCTTGTTCATGTTTAAAGTCTGCCTTCTTTGTTATGCATCTAAGCATTTATCATGTATTATTATTTCAAACATATAGCAAATCTGAAACTGAAAGCAATACATTACATTTGCAAACTTTATCATTGTTCTTGTTTTGAAAAACCATTGTCATGACTCATAATTTCAGATTTTTTATAAATATAAAAGTATAATTTTAAAATAAGTTTGACATACCCAAGTACCTCCGTCCCCTATTATGAAAAATATTTTAAACATTAAACATTCAGCAATAGCACACACACACACACACACATATATATATATTATAATTTGACTTATGGCTCATATTTTCAAATTTCTTGTTTTGAATGCTCAATGTCATCACTCATGACATATATTTTGATTTTTATATTTTCTATAAACTATTAATTATATAGAAAAAATTAAGCATAAACACGTACCCCCGTCCCCTATTTTGAAAAATATGCGTACCCGTACCCGATCCAGTTCCTGTACCCACGTACCCGTGCAACCTTGGTTCTAAACTTGTACTTTGTATTTTCAAATTTCAAGAGACTATACAATTCATATTCAATTTTCATTTAGTCTTTCTTTTCCAATGAAAGACCTTTAAAGGATAGCTTTATATTGTTAAAGAGAAGTCATATCTTGACAATAAATGTGGGGTATGTTGTGTGTTTTATAACTCACCAAACAGTAGAACAAAATACCGAAATATCTTATCCTCTCTTGAATAAAGTCTTGTGTATGCTAAGATTGCTAGAAGATCATACAATGACTTCAAGGTTCCTTTAATGCCAGGTCTTGACTGTGGATAAGATCGGTGGTTGATGTGATTTTCTGATAATCACAAGGGGCCTTACGTGTTTATACAGATTCATTTCAAGCCATACTAGATGTGGGAGCTATCTTAAGGTTTTGCAATGAAGTACTTTTTGGAGTTTTCACAAAATATGTAGAAATTCAATAAGATAGGGTTTAGGAATTCTATTCTAATCCTAAGGGTAGTGATAACAACAAATAGTATTCTAGTGGACAAATTCCTCAGTTTACCAAATTCCGCTTCGCCAAGTTATACTACAACTACGCGTGAACTGGTGCAATCTTCAAGGGTTATGCCAAAGATTTTCATATCACCGTATACACCATCGTAAAGAACAATGTATATGAATGATAGCATATGTATGAAAGGGGTTTAGGCTAACTTTACACAATGAATTAGAGTCACTAAAACGTCAAAAGTATGAACCAAAGGAATTCATCAATACACCATCATATTCTCCATTGTAATCATCACACATTGAGTATGCTAAACTTAATCTAATTGAAGAAATTTAGGAGAACAAGCAAGCACTAAGATACGACAAGTATTCACCAAACTCCAATGAAAACTTTATTATCTCAGCAGCTCATAGCAACAATCTCATAAAAATCTCCCCTTACAAATGAGAAATGAGGCCTTTATATAGGCCCTCGATTACAATAGGTGGCCGGGATGATCACAATAACTGATGGTCAAGATTGTGCCACATCAACCCTAATTAGGGTTAGGGCAATGGAAAGAAATCTACATTAATGCCATAAGGAATCCACTACTGTAGTGGGTAATAAATGCCCACTATGCATGCTCATTTAAGGAGTGGAGTGTAATAAATGATCCCTATGCACACCCACTATGCATTTAATGCATCTATTCTTGATTTTTTCGCCTGAAAGATCAAAATCGATCTAACACTGTTTCCAACTCCTCTGTACTGATGCTTGGTGCAGATTCTGGCTTCAATTCTAGAACTGCAATTGCTCTTTCTACTTTTCCCAAGCTTTCATCCCAATCTGGTAGTAAGTCCTTAGTAGTGTGCATTGTATTTGAGAAGATGGAGAAGTTCTCAAAATCATCTCTTACATATACATTTAGCTGAAAGAATTCCTCTAACTTGACTTTCAGATTATCAGTTGTCATTTCTTCTTCCCCCAATCTTTGTGATAACAAGGATGCAACTGCATTTGATATTCCTTGCTTGATGTTATCAACAATCTTTTTCCATCGACTGGATTCCCTAGTAAAGCTCTCAAACATTTCTTTAGCCATGATCACTGCACTGTACCATCGAATAAAATCATAGACATCCCCCTCGCTGATAACTCGACCATCAATCAATTCTTGCTTTGGGGTATCCATTAGATTCTGAATGTCGGCAATCACCTCTTCTTGGTAAATATGCTCATCCACCCATGATTCCTCCATGCACTGGATCCTAGCGATTGCAGCCAATGCCCTATTGTGCACCTGCACTAATTCTTCTGCATGTTTGAAGGCTACCTCCTGAATTCCTTTGATCCAAATCTTTGCACCCTGAGCAATCCGCTTGATTCTGTCAATATCACCTACCACTTCATTGGAAACACCTGTTGGAGGGACAAATGATGGACCTTCCTCTCTTACTGGATGAGGCAAGTTATTGATGTACTGACATAAGGCCCGAATTTCTCTTATCTGCTTTTCATACCCTTCTACTTTCTTCAGCCTATCCTTCGAAGCCTGTATGGAGTCATCAAATTCTTCCAATATTTGCTCTCAGGAGGCCCGACCAAGATTTACTTCTGTAACATGATATTTCTCTGGAGCAATCTGATTTTTCCCTTTGTCAATTGTGGGAGTCGCAATCTGCAAGATTCTGGATCCTGATTCTCCTTTGATGAATTTAGTATATCTTTTTGCTTTCCCTTGTTCTTCTGATCGGTTTGATCGGTGCAAAATTTCCTGTAATGGATCAACCTCCCTTTGTTGACGCAATTGAATTCATTGCCTCGACCATTTCGGAATGGGTATACTTTGGTCCCCTGGAATTACCAATTGTTCTTTCCTTTGGACCCCTTGAATGTCAATCTCCTCTTCACCTCCTGGACTATCCATTGTAACCTCAGCAACTACAGCTTCGGCACTTGGAAGATGTATTGCTACTCCTGGAGTTTCTTCCTCTAGTGGACCATCTCCATCATTAATCATTTCTTGCTCTAAGATCGTAGCGAGACTTTCCTCTGTAGCCATATCTTGATCTCTCCCTCTTTCTTGCATGGACTTTTCATAAGCATTTATACTCAACCTATCATGAATTGGCCTATCCAAATTCTCTTCTTGCTCAAATCTCCTTATACTTGTCCCTACATCCTGCCTTTCAAAAGTTTCTATCTCTTGGACACTTGGAGTTCGACTCGGAGAAGAGGGAGCATCTCCATGTTTCTGCTTCTTATTTTGAGATTCCTGAATAACTTCCTCAATTCTAGGACGCTTTTCTCGAGGTACCTCCTTCGCTTTCTTGGTTTCTACATCTTCGGATGGAGTTCCTCTTTCCTCATAGTCCCTTCAGATATCTGTCCTGATCTTCCATCCCTAAGTGGTCTATGGCTAAGCAACCTATATGTGAATCCATTAGCTGGTGCAACTAATTTTTCTAGCTTACGCTCGATCCACCACTTTGTAAAATCTAAGACTGGTTTTGAAAGGGCTTCGAGATTTGTAATTTCTTTCTTCTTCCAATCAAATGCTTGAGCTATCATTTCTAGATTGAATCCTTTTTGCATCACGTTTAGGTCCTCCTCCATTTGATCAGGAACCTTGAATATGTTGCATGTTCTAATAATGTTCAATGGTAGTTTTAATGCAACCTTTTTCGAATCTCGTTCTCATCTACTGCTATTGTCCAAAAGTCTTCAAGGTGAACCTTGTGTTGGTACTTTGATCCTCCTGCTAATGAGATCTTGTTGTAAGGATCAAAATCATTCCTCTTTGGATAAAGCGGAAGGTGGAAGAAGTGGAGCTCATCTGATGATTTCTCTGCAGCTTTTAGAAATGGGCATACCTCAGTTTTCCCTTCTCCTATGGAAATTGGAAACTGCAATCCCAACTTCTTCTTCCCTTTCTGAATCTTGTCATAGGCAGTAAGTTGTCGAGTAAGCTCTAACAAGACCATCTTGTCCGTTGGATAGCTGGGAAGTTTGTATGGCTTCGTGGAGAATCCTTGGAACTCGGATGTATGAAAAGGTAGGAAACTGAATGAACTAGGCGACATATTTCTCAACCAATGAACTAGGTGCCATATTCCTCAACCAACTTCATTGCACCCATTGACATTCTTATATGTGGCCTCTTTTGTAGTGTTCTTACTATGCGCATGGCAAATATATCATTAACCCTCATGTAATCATCCTTTGAATGCAAATGCAATTGTGGGTAATATTCATGGACTTTGAGGTGTTGGGTTCCGCTTCCAATCGGTCCTTTGCATCGTAATCCATCATAATTTGTCCTCCGTGCTAGCATGTAGATGACATAGGAGCTCATGTAAAATCTCCTTGTATGCTCTAGATTCATCAACTGTTCATTTAGGTTATCACTTATGAGCCCAACCCAATCTATTCTGTCGCCTTCCTCCATCACCTGCTCAACAAAATACCACATCCAAGATTTAAACCTATAAGAATAAGGCATGCCAAATATGCGACTCAACATCATGACCATATCACTATATTCCCTCTGCAAGTCAAGCCATACTATTTCTTTAGGAATCTTGGAATGATGCGGTCTATTCTTTTTCTACCATCTTTTGTTGATTATTTCTTCACAAAAATTGATTCCAAATGTATAGATTCTCAGTGCTTGCTCTTGTGTTTTTGTGACCATCTTGGATTTGAAGGAATTCCAAATGCTTCAGAAATGGATGCCAGAGAAAAATCTACCAGAATATTTCGTTCAGAATCTCGGATGGTTCTGTCTCTAGGACTGTAGTGCTTGGTACATTCCACGATTAACTTTGGATGCTGAAAAGAAGGAGAAAAACCAGCTGCAGCAAAAATTCCACTTCTCACAATTTTTGTAGCCAGGTGTGTTGGGTGATAGTCATTATGTCCGAGCATTCTCCGGTTAAAATCTTTCAAATCAAGGCCGCCAAGACTTGTATCTCCAATTTTTGCCCACTTTGACACAATTTTGGATTTAGGATAGAATCCTCTCCTTTCATTCTTTATCAGTTGTCCTCACGTTTCTCGTGTTCCCCTGGGCGCTACCATTCTCCTTTTTGCAAAGAAAATTCCTTTTTGATAGGATTCAAAATCTTCTGTCGTGAAATCCCAGAAAACTCCTCAACAATTTCAAAATTTTTTTCAAAAAATCTGCTTCCTTGAACTCCTCGAATCTTACTCCTATTCTCGATTTGCTCCTCAAATTTCTGTGTGAGCCTGAATGAATGAGAGGGTTTCTTATAGAAATCATCTTTAAAAAAAGATGCCTTTAAAGCTGTAGACTAAAATTAGGCAGTTGCTTTACTTAACCATCAAGGTTTCCATCTTTTGTGCCACTTGTCGCTTTTTTGCTGTTTGATTCAAAAAGTTTCTATTTTGATGCTCTTAGCTTCAAGATGAAGCTAAGTATTTCTTATCCCATTTTGATTTTTTTTTTCACTTTTATTATTTAAATATCAATTAAAAAATCAATATTTAATTAATTGCCATATTTAAATGAAAAAATCAAATTCACTTCCAACTTTTCTCCATCTTTTATTTTTTTGGATTATTATTCAAAAAAAAAAAATCAAATTAAATATTAGTAAAACTAATATTAAATTTTTTAATGTAAATCCAAAAAAAACTTTTTTTGAAGGAACATTGCTTTTTCGCTTTTCTCTTAACCCAATTTTTCAATTCTCAAGGAATTTCACCCTCTTCCTCTAAATTTTGGATTTTTTCTCAAAATTTTCAATTTTCCCGCTTTTTACTGGATGTCTGTTGCTTCAATGATAATATTTCTCTACCACAGCTGCATTTCGTAGTCCTGAAGCAGCCAGTTTTTGGCTCTTACAGACAACACTATCCAAGCTTCCTTCTCCATACTAGGCAAAATGTAGTTGCATATGGCATCCTTGAATATTAGTTTACGCTGTTCCTTCCAAAGCTGCGCTGATCTGCTCACTCCATCACTAAGATAGAAAGCTTCAAATTCATTCATTAAAGTGCCATTTAAGTCATCTTAGACAAACTGATAGTAACCTAAAGAAGTTTCTCTTCTCTAGCTTTCTGAATAAGAAGCCACTGTGCATCGTCGAACTTACTTATTTGCTTGTTAGTCAGCCACTTTATCCTAGCATACTGATGGACCTATAGCATTATTGCCATCAGCAGTAGGCTTAGTAGTTACCATTGCCTCTTCATGTAAAAAGTATGGGCATATTCCTTAACAGTTGGCTCACAACTGATTTCTACTGCTGCCATGTGCCTAGCACCTTTGAGCACCGACTGTGGGTCCATAAATTCTCCAGCAGAAAATCTGGCTGCCACATCCTCCTTGTGCATTCCATAGCCCAAAGTGGGCTTTTGAAGAATTTTGTCTTTTTCAAATTATTCCACGACTCCTGCTAATTTGCGCTCCATGATTTGCGGGTCGGGATTTTCATGGAATGAAAGATTTTATCTTTTTCAAAAACATTCCCTCACTGATTTAAAACTGCGCTCCACGCTTTTCAGGGTCGGGCTTTTTCTCAGATGAAGGATTTTATCTTTTGCAAAACATCCTTCTCTACCTTGAAACTACGATCTATGATTTGCGGGTCGGAATTTTCATGGAATGAAAGATTTATCCGTTTCCTTCACTGATTTGAAACTGCGCTCAAACGCTTTTATGGAAAGCGGGATTTTGATGAAATGAAGGATTCTATCTTTTTGAAACAATCCTCCGCTTTCCCAATTTTGCGCTTCCACACTTTAGGGAGCGGGCTTTTGATGGAACGAAGGATTATATTCTTTGGTTCCATTGACATGCGCTCTACAGCATAAGGAAACAGCTGGCAAATTTTTTAAAAAAAAAGGGGTGGTCCCAGGCTTGGGCGATATTGTGACTGGTGGTCACAACATCTGGCGACTCCACGGGCGAAATGTTAAAAACATTTCAAGGATAAAACTTAATCCAAACTCAGAATCTCTGGTTTCTCAATCTTACGTCATCAATAAGAGAGAAAACAAGCTCAAAAGGGGAGACTAATCATATATTGGATCAAAACACATTTACTCTGCGACAACTTGAGTGTGTGCAATTGTATTAATTCCAGCTCTACAAGACCATTCAAAAATCCTAGGATTGATCATGACAAGTTATTGGTTCCTCTTGACTTCAAAAGCATCCTGGACATTGCCTCGCTGCCAGTCAGGCGTCCATAGCCCCGACGGAGTTGTCACTGTAAAACCAACGGAGATTGCTCCACTTTCGGCGAATTATTCTTTAGAACACCTATGGAGATTTCCGTGTACCCCCAAAGCCAATCTTATTATTTCATGATTCTTTTTTTTAATTCCTTTTGAATTGGTATTTCATTTCTTTCTTTTCTCTTGGCTTGTAAGCAATGAAGGTTACGATGGGTTTAGGAGTTACAGTGGTGCTGAAGCAAGATTTTAAAATTTTCACAAGTCATGACCTTTCCAAAGACACATAAGTGGACTTAGAGCAATAGTTAAGAGAGTGAAATATGTGGCAACCTCAGAGTTCACGTGTAAAGACACAATGTATGATTAACCTTCCGAGTCAAGTATGTTTTCTAACCCACTAAAAATATATGAAGTATAGCCGAGATTCTAATGCTCTTCATAACAATTATCCAAGAAATGAAATAAACAAAACTTAGTGAAATCTTCAGATGAAGTAACCAAATCACCACACCACTCCACTTGCAAAAAGAGATTCTCACAGCTATGAGCCACCTAGCAAAAGCCAAAACTGAAGACAAAACCAAAAGAAGAAAGAAAACCAAACCACCTAAGGAAGACAACTCAAGAAAAAAGAGAACACAACAAACAAGGGAAAGGAACCTAGACTACACAAAGCCAAAACTCCTGACCAGGAGAAGGGAGACAAACCAAAACCCCCACCTAACTAAAAGGGAAAAACAAAAACAAAAACACACTACAAAGGAAAACCTGAACTAACTATGTACAAGTTAGGCTTCACAAAGAAAACCTAAGGGCAGAAATAATGCTTGAGGAATTGCCCATTGATGGGCAACTGAACTTCCTTTCCTGTTAGAGTCTTAAGCTTGAATGCATTATCTCCCAAAATTTCAGAAATTTGATAAGGACCTTTCCACAAATTATCAAACTTGTCATGTCCACCTTTCTTTTCATGTGCCTTGTCCCAGCGGAGTACCAGATCTGAAATTCGAAATTCCTTAACCTTTGCCATTTTGTCAAACCATCTCTTAACAACTCCTTGATGTTTAGCAAACATTTCCGTTGCTTCATCTCTCTTTTCTTCCAAGTGCAATAATTTAGTCAAACATGTTTGCACTCTACCTTTTCCTTCCATAAAATCTTGCATGAATCGTATTGGAATCCTCAATTGGATAGGGAAAACTAGATCTTGTCCGTAGACCAAATGATATGGAGATGTCCCCAAAGAACTCTTTATTTTGATCCTGTCCACCCAAAGTGCGAATCTCAGCTGTGTATGCCAATCTCTAGGATTATTGTCTAATAACTTCTTCATTGCACTCAATAGATTTTTGTTTGTTGATTTTGCCAATCCATTCCCTTGCGGATAGCGGTTTGATGAAAAGTTTAGTGTGATCCCATAGTCAAATGCCCAGTTTGAGAACTTCAACGATCTAAATGCTGGCCCATTATCACATACAAATGCATGGGGACATCCAAACCTGGTAATGATATTTTCTTCAAGAAATTTGATAACAACCTCTGTTGTGCAATTTTTTAGCGATTGAGCCTCAGTTCATCTGGTGCAATAGTCTGTAGCAGTCAGGATATACTGGTGGCGTCTTGATGATGGTGGATTGATGGGACCGATGAAATCCAACCCCCATTTTGCGAATGGTTTTACTTCAATAACAGGTTGTAATGGCATAGCAAGATTTCTTTCACGTGTCGCAGCTATCTGACATGTGTGACAAGTCTTCACGTGTTCATAAGTGTCTTTAAACAAGGTTGGCCAATAATACCCTGCTCTTGATATTTGATGAGCCATAGCCAAACCACTTCCATGACTAGTTCCATATTTACTATGAAAATGCTCGATGATGTGTCCAGCCTCTTCCTTTCCAACACATCTCAAATAAACCCCATCATGATTCTTTCTATATAGCACAGGTCCTTGAAGCATAAAATTTTGACTCTTCATTCTCAATGAATGCTTTTGAACAGAATTCAAGTGTGATGGAGACTTATGGTTTAGCAAATAATGAACAATATCATCATACCATTCATCCGGGGATACTTCTTCTAACACATATACTTGTTGTACTAACCCGAGACTAGTTGTAGACAGGGTTTGAGCTAGAGCTTGTCCTCGTACCAACTTCATTGGTTGTATCTCCATGTCGTATTCTTGAATAATTGCCATCCACTTTCCTCTTCTTTCTCCCAATTCATTCTGCATTAGCAAAGTCTTTATTGCTGCATTAGGAACTATTGCATAAACCTTGCTTCTTAGGATGTAATGTCAGAATTTCTTTATTGCTTTCACCAAAGCATAAGCTTGTTTTTCAACATTCGGATATCTCAATTTTGCATCTTTCAAGGGTGAACTCATGAATGCAATAGGATGGTCATCCTGATCATCTGCCTTCTGGGTGAGGATAGCTGCGCAAGTGTGTTATGAGGCAAAAGAATATATATAAAAAGGCTTGGTGTAGTCCGGACTCAACAAAACAGGAGCATCCATGATTGCTTGCTTGATTTCTTCAAATGCCTTTCTTGCTGAAGGTGTCCAATCTATCCTTGCTCCTTTCTTTAACATGTCATTCAATGGCCTTACTATCTTTGCAAACCCAGTTATGAACTTCCTTACAAAGTTAATTTTCCCAAAGAATGACTTTAATTCTTTCAGACTAGCTGGCAATCCTATCTTTGATATTGCCTTGATGCGCTCAGGATCAATTGAGATTCCTCGTTCTGATATTACATGTCCTAACAATTTCCCTTTAGTGACAGCAAACATGCATTTCTTTGGATTCAAGGAAATCCCATATCTTCTACATCTTTGGAAGATTCTCCTCAAATCATTGATGTGATCTTCCCTGCGTGGAGAGAATACTGTGAGATCATCCATGTAAATGATGATGCACCTCTTTACCAAGTCTCTGAAAGCATAATCCATGGCCCTTTGAAAAGTGGCTCCTGCATTGATCAAACCGAAAGGCATTCTTCTATAAGCAAACGTACCCCATTTAGTTGTGAATGCCGTCTTTAGTCTATCTTCTTCTTCTACCATCACTTGGTTATATCCAGAATAACCATCTAAAAATGACATCATTTGAGAACCGTTAACAACTTGTATCACTTCATCTAATGACTGCACTGGATAATTATCCTTCTCTGAAGCTCTGTTGAGATTTCTAAAATCCACACACAACCTTATCTCTCCATTCTTTTTTCTAACAGGTACAAGGTTGGCGACCCACGTTGAGTGTCAAACTGGGAATATAATCCTTGCTGACAATAACTTCTTCACTTCTTGATGTATTAGTGGTTCTAACAATGGATTTATTGGTCTTTGCCTTTGTCTAAATGGTTTACTTTTTGGCTTTAATGGAATAGTATGTGTAATGAGAGACGTATCATATGTCTTCAGATCTTCATATCCCCAAGCAATCACGTTAGGGAATTCCTTCATAAGCTTCAATATTTCCTCCTTTTCTGTGGGGGTACAAACTTTCCCAATAAATACATTCTTGGCATTTTCTCTCGTTCCCAAGTTCACCCTTTCACATTCCCCTCCTTCAGTACTTTGGTACTTGAGGGAACTCAGTCAGTCTGCATTAAAAATTCTGTCTAGTTCAATCATTCCTTTTGGAATGGTATTTGTCCTTAAATTCATAATCTCATCGATTTCAAATTGAGCTTGTTGTTGTTCTCCTTCATCTATGACTTGTGCTTCAAATACCCTCGAGCTTGTCAGAAAATCAAGAATACGCTTGTCATCTTCAAACACTTGAAAATTTGTGATGTTGTCAGGAACTGATGGTACTGAAGTCAGCTCAACTGTAAATTTCTTCACACAATCCAGGGCTAATGGTTCTAATGAACTTGCAGATTGAGCCAAAGAGTTTGCTACTGGATTGCTTGTTCGACTTATCCTTTTAATATTGAAAGCATCAAAGCTTTCAATTAGGTCCCAAACTCTATTGCGATAATGACCCAATCTTTTATCATGGCATGTATATTTCTTGCATACTTGCCCAATGACTATGTCTGAATCTCCACGTACATGTAGGATTTTGGCACCCTTTTGGATAGCAAGGAGCAATCCAATGACCAATGATTCATACTCAGCCACATTATTAGTACAAGGGAATTGCAACCTATGTGCTGCCAAATATGTTTCTCCAGTTGGGCTGATGAGTTCAACACCAGCTCCACTACCTTTCTTTGATTTGGATCCATCAAAGGATAGGGTCCACACTTGATCATTTTCATATTCCATGGGTGATCTTACCTTTGAATCCTTGGATTCTTTTTGATGTTCTTCTTGTCCTATTTCACCCTCTCGAATTCTTTCCTGCTGTGGGTCTAAATTTTTCATACAGGATGAATTCATTTTGACCACATTTTCTGCTATCCATGCTTGTGGAACCATTTTGGAAACTTGTGCAATTGCTTCTTTGCACATGGTGCATGATATCTTAGAATGAAAAGCATAATGTATTCTCCACCAGTTGGGTAACAACGGATTTTGAATGGATGCATCTTTTCCTAGTTCAACTTCTTGCTTAATGCTTTTTAGGACAAAATTCCTAAAATTCTCAAACATTCCTTCATTCAGTGATGGTTCTGAATCATCCATAACTGGTACCTTAGTGAAAGTTGGAGTCACATCAAGACATCCCCCTTGATTATAACCTTGCAACATCAAAACCTCTCCAGTTTTGGGAATATATGATCCCAAAGTGGTTTCCATAAACAAGATCTCACTATGTTCACCATACTCAGTGATCAACAACCGGAGCCTTGGAGTGCTCTCTATCCTTATCTGATTGGGAATTCCCTTCCATGGGAGCCACGTGTGAAAAGTCTGTTGCAATATAACCATTCAATTTCCTTGCCCAATCTCTACTAAGAAGCATGCCATACCCTTTAGGAATATCCACAACAGATATGTCAATACAACTTTGAACACGTGGATCAGAGGCTAATTGCATTTGAATATTATTCAACTCTCCCACAACTGGGACTTCAGTTTTATCCAATTGTGTAACCTTCTTGTCAGTCTGAAGTGGAATCAATCCCAACTTTCTACATATGTCCAAAGGCATTACATTACTTGATGTGCCAGAGTCAATTAAACAATTATGTAACATTTTTCCAAAAATTCTAATAGATTATTGGAAAGGTGCAGGTTCCTCCTTCCCTTGATAAAAAGCCACTGGCTTCTGCCCTTTTGAATCAAATGTCTCATTGTTATGTATAGAATTTCTCCCATTTTGAGTTGTCATGGAACTTTCCACTATAGGAGAATTATCTTTGATCATTTCTAGTGATGGATCTTTTGAAGATACTTGTCCATTTGATGTAACCTTTTGATCATCCTGAGAGTTTTGCACCATTCCAATGAAACTTGAAGGATTCTGAGCAAGCTTAGATGCATATGGTGATACATCATCTGCAACATTGGTGTTTTGCGCAAAATTGTATTGTTGGACATTGGATACCTCTCTTGGAGGGTGTGATACATTTTGAGAAATAATCTTTGTGGGGGCGTGATTGAAACTTTCCAATAATGTATCTCTAATTTCTGAAATCTTCATCAATTCATACAGTGGAAGACTCACTTTAATTTTCTTGAATTCCTCTAGTACATAAGAAATCAACCTCTTCAATTCCTCTCTAGAAGGACTTCCTTTCTATTTTTGTCCTAGATTTTCACATTGCCTTTGTTCTCCTTGTTGAGCAGAGGATTGAAGATTATTCTTTCCTTTATCACTTTGTGAAGAATTTTTCATGGGAGATTGGCCTCTATCTCCTTGAGAGCTCATGAGTTGTCAATATTTAGGGGAGTCTCTGAGAGGCTCAGGATTATTGTTCGCATTTGGATGTGGGGGAGTTGAAAAGTTATTTGGAGGAAGTAATGGTGTTAATGGCTCATGGTTCCTATAATTCCTTTGATATGTCTTTATTGGAGTATTACCCGATGTTTGTTGAAAGGCTTGCATTTCACTTGTCCCTTCCACCAAGACACTATTAAATAGAGGAGGGAATAAAAATCCATCCTTATGTAGTGATTCATTCGGGGATACTGGTGGAGGTTGATTTTCTGGTGGGACTTGATAACGTGGCATCTCTATAGGACCATTTGCTGAAGCTGGTGGGAATTTCTGATTAGCTTGTATTGGCATGTAATCCTGAGAATCAGGAGGAGGAAACTTAAAATCATCAAAAACCAATGCTTGGTCATATCTTGGTGAGGGTACGATCTCATATCCCGTAGGAGGAGGATTCTCAGATGTGGTAGTGTTCCTCACTTCTCCCTTGAAAATATCTGTTGCTCTTTGAAATTCGTGACACTGTAATTCAGAATGTTGACTAGTCTCATGTAATCTACACCATCCAGATAGTGCAGCTTTTGCTAAGAAAACTTTATCAGCTGGGCGATTCTCAGATGGAGGATTATCCAATGGTGACGGTACGCCCCCATTATTTGGATTAGTGTTCCATGATCTTCTTTGATGACCTTGGTTATTATTACGATATCCTTGATTACCTTCATTGAATCCTTGATTGTGTCCTTGATTACCATTGTGATGTAGAGGGGGATTCCCTTGATAACCTCAGTTGCTACCTTGATATGACTAATAATTCCTTTGTGCATTTTGCAACTGATTATTTTGATTTCTAAGGTAAGTGACCTCATTGGATAACTTTTTCACTTGTTCAATCAAATCTCTCATCTCATCTTTTTCCTCTTGGGTCCTTGTAGAATTTGTCGTGTTCTGGTGATAAATTGTCTGTGTGGGCATTGCCTGTGACATAGGTGCTCCAGGGTGCAACACCAACTGGCTTGGAGGGGCAGGAACTGGATTGATAGTCGGAGCATAATTCAAAGCTTTTTGATTCAATGCATTTGCATTTCCAAAATAGCTAGGTGCTCCATTCGTAGTTGACGGTGACTGTAAACTAACTTTCTCCGCCTCAGCATATGCTTGGATCAAACTTGTAGGAGCCGGATGAGTTTTTTTGAACAAACATAGATGTGAAACAGTCTAGGGCTGCATAGTAGATAGGTCGTGCTGCATCATCTCCTATGCGATATGGATCACACAATCTTGAATAAGCCCTTTGAAATCGGATATTGAAAGCACCAATTGATTCACGTTCTTATCTCCTTATCTCGATAAACTGCCTATACAATTCTGCAGGGGTGATAGGCAATCTGAACTTTTCGAGGAATGCATCCTTCAATTGTTGCCAAGTTTGTATTGAATTTGAAGGTAGGTTGATATACCAGTAAAATGCTTCCTCACCTAATGAATAAGGGAATAGTCTACATGCAACATCCTCATCTTGCACATTTCTATTCTAGAGGACATCCTCAAAAATTTTAATGTGTTCATCAGTAGTGCGGTTCACATCATTCACAAAGAATTTAGAACAAAAGTGTTCAGGATTCTTTGGCATATTATTGTATGCGGCAAACGTTGCAAGGGGTGATGCATTCTGCAGACGCCATTGTTGGAACTTGTTGTTGGATAGTTGCAGGTGAAACAACTTGTATAGGTATTTGCACAAATAACTATCGAATTTGTGTAGCTCCTGGTGGAACTCCTCCTTGGATTGATCCTTGTGCTTGATGTTGAGGTGGTGGAGTTTGGAATATCCTTGTGAGATCAGCTACACTTGATGAATTCTGGCTTGTAGATGCTTCTTTATTTCCTCGCCTAGGCTTTGGATCAAAACTCAACTCTTGTAATTTGTGCGCTCCCAGGGTGAATCTCAAGGATCTTCGATGTACCTCAGGTGAGGATGAATTAATGTGATCCAGTATGTGAAACTGCGATAAAATCTTTTAGTCAAGGCCCTCCTTCTAGCACCAGTTTTTGTTGATGTGTGTTTTATGACTCACCAAACAGTAGAACAAAATACTGAAATATCTTATCCTCTCTTGAATAAAGTCTTGTGTATGCTAAGATTGCTAGAAGATCATACAATGACTTCAAGGTTCCTTTAATGCCAGGTCTTGACTGTGGATAAGATCGGTGGTTGATGTGATTTTCTGATAATCACAAGGGGCCTTACGTGTTTATATAGATTCATTTCAAGCCATACTAGATGTGGGAGCTATCTTAAGGTTTTGCAATGAAGTACTTTTTGGAGTTTTCACAAAATATGTAGAAATTCAATAAGATAGGGTTTAGGAATTCTATTCTAATCCTAAGGGTAGTGATAACAACAAATAGTATTCTAGTGGACAAATTCCTCAGTTTACCAAATTCCGCTTCGCCAAGTTATACTACAACTACGCGTGAACTGGTGCAATCTTCAAGGGTTATGCCAAAGATTTTCATATCACCATATACACCATCATAAAGAACAATGTATATGAATGATAGAAATTGAGCATATGCATGAAAGGGGTTCAGGCTAACTTTACACAACGAATTAGTATCACTAAAACGTCAAAAGTATGAACCAAAGGAATTCATCAATACACCATCATATTCTCCATTGTAATCATCACACATTGAGTATGCTAAACTTAATCTAATTGAAGAAATTTAGGAGAACAAGCAAGCACTAAGACACGTCAAGTATTCACCAAACTCCAATGAAAATTTTATTATCTCAGCAGCTCATAGCAACAATCTCATAAAAATCTCCCCTTACAAATGAGAAATGAGGCCTTTATATAGGCCCTCGATTACAATAGGTGGCCGGGATGATCACAATAACCGATGGTCAAGATTGTGCCACATCAGCCCTAATTAGGGTTAGGGCAATGGAAAGGAATCTACATTAATGCCATAAGGAATCCACTACTGTAGTGGGTAATAAATGCCCACTATGCATGCTCATTTAAGGAGTGGGGTGTAATACATGATCCCTATGCACACCCACTATGCATTTAATGCATCTATCCTTGATTTTTTCACCTGAAAGATCAAAATCGATCTAACACTGTTTCCAACTCCTCTGTACTGATGCTTGGTGCAGATTCTTGCTTGAATTCTAGAATTGCAATTGCTCTTTCTGCTTTTCCCAAGCTTTCATCCCAATCTGGTAGTAAGTCCTTAGTATTATGCATTGTATTTGAGAAGATGGAGAAGTTCTCAAAATCATCTCTTACATATAAATTTAGCTGAAAGAATTGCTCTAACTTGACTTTCAAATTATCAGTTGTCATTTCTTCTTCTCCCAATCTTTGTGATAACAAGGATGCAACTGCATTTGATATTCCTTGCTTGATGTTATCAACAATCTTTTTCCATCGACTGGATTCCCTTGTAAAGCTCTCAAACATTTCCTTAGCCATGATCACTGCACTGTACCATCGAATAAAATCATAGACATCCCCCTCGCTGATAACTCGACCATCAATCAATTCTTGCTTTGGGGTATCCATTAGATTCTGAATGTCGGCAATCACCTCTTCTTGGTAAATATGCTCATCCACCCATGATTCCTCCATGCACTGGATCCTAGAGATTGCAGCCAATGCCCTATTGTGCACTTGCACTAATTCTTCTACATATTTGAAGGCTGCTTCCTGAATTCCTTCGATCCAAATCTTTGCACCCTGAGCAATCCGCTTGATTCTGTCAATATCACCTACCACTTCACTGGAAACACCTGTTGGAGGGACAAATGATGGACCTTCCTCTCTTACTGGATGAGGCAAGTTATTGATGTAGTGACATAAGGCCCGAATTTCTCTTTTCTGCTTTTCATACCCTTCTTCTACTTTCTTCAGCCTATCCTTCAAAGCCTGTGTGGAGTCATCAAATTCTTCCAATATTTGCTCTCGAGAGGCCCGACCAAGATTTACTTCTGTAACATGATATTCATCTGGAGCAATCTGATTTTTCCTTTTGTCAATTGTGGGAGTCGCAATTTGCAAGAATCTGGATCTTGATTCTCCTCTGATGAATTTAGTATATCTTTTTGCTTTCCCTTGTTCTTCTGATTGGTTTGATTGGTCCAAAATTTCTTGTAATTCAATTGCTGGATCAACCTCTCTTTGTTGACGCAATTGAATTCGTTGCCTCAACCATTTCGGAATGGGTATACTTTGGTCCCCCGGAATTACCAATTGTTCTTTCCTTTGGACTGCTCGAATGTCAATCTCCTCTTCACCTCCTGGACTATCCATTGTAACCTCAGGAACTACAGCTTCGACACTTGGAAGATGTATTGCTACTCCTGGAGTTTCTTCCTCTAGTGGACCATCTCTATCATTAATCATTTCTCGCTCTAAGATCATAGGGAGACTTTCCTCTGTAGCCATATCTTGATCTCTCCGTCTTTCTTGCATGGACTTTTCATAAGCATTTATACTCAACTTAGCATGAATTGGCCTATCCAAATTCTCTTTTTGCTCAAATCTCCTTATACTTGTCCCTACATCCCGCCTTTCAAAAGTTTCTATCTCTTGAACACTTGGAGTTCGACTCGGAGAAGAGGGAGCATCTCCATGTTTTTGCTTCTTATTTTGAGATTCTTGAATAACTTCCTCAATTCTAGGACGGTTTTCTCGAGGTACCTCCTTCGCTTTCTTGGTTCCTACATCTTCGGATGGAGTTCCTCTTTCCTCAATAGTCCCTTCAGATATTTGTCCTGATCTTTCATCCCTAAGTGGTCTATGGCCAAGCAACCTATATGTGAATCCATTAGCTGGTGCAACTAATTTTTCAAGCTTACGCACTATCCATCACTTTGTAAAATCTAAGACTGGTTTTGAAAGGGCTTCGAGATCTGTAATTTCTTTCTTCTTCCAATCAAATGGTTGAGCTGTCATTTCTGGATTGAATCCTTTTCGCATAACGTTTGGGTCCTCCTCCATTTGATCAGGAACCTTGAATATGTTGCATGTTCTAATAATGTTCAATGGTAGTCTTGAATGCAACCTTTTTCTGATCTCGTTCTCGTCGGCTGCATTTGCCCAAAAGTCTTCAAGGTGAACCTTGTGTTGGTACTTTGATCCTCCTGCTGATGAGATCTTGTTGTAAGGATCAAAATCATTCCTCTTTGGATAAAGCAGAAGGCGGAAGAAGTGGAGCTCATCTGATGATTTCTCTGCAGCTTTTAGACATGGGCATACCTCAGTTTTTCCTTCTCCTATGGAAATTGGAAATTGCAATCCCAACTTCTTCTTTCCTTTCTGAATCTTGTCATAGGCAGTAAGTTGTCGAATAAGCTCTAACAAGACCATCTTATCCGTTGGATACCTTGGAAGTTTGTATGGCTCCGTGGAGAATCCTTGAACTCGGATGTATGAAAAGGTAGGAAACTGAATGAACCAGGTGCAATATTCCTCAACCAACTTCATTGCACCCATTGACATTCTTATATGTGGCCTCTTTTGTAGTGTTCTTACTATGCGCATGGCAAATATATCATTAACCCTCATGTAATCATCCTTTGAATGCAAATGCAATTGTGGGTAACATTCATGGACTTTGAGGTTTTGGGTTCCGCTTCCAATCGGTCCTTTGCATCGTAGTCCATCATAATTTGTCCTCTGTGCTAGCATGTAGATGACATAGGAGCTCATGTAAAATCTCCTTGTATGCTCTAGATTCATCAACTGCTCATTTAGGTTATCACTTATGAGCCCAGCCCAATCTATTCTGTCGCCTTCCTCCATCACCTGCTCAACAAAATACCACATCCAAGATTCAAACCTATAAGAATAAGGCATGCCAAATATGCGACTCAACATCATGACCATATCACTATATTCCCTCTGCAAGTCGAGCCATACTATTTCTTAGGAATCTTGGAATGATGCGGTCTATTCTTTTTCTACCATCTTTTGTTGATTATTTCTTCACAAAAATTGATTCCAGATGTATAGATTCTCAGTGCTTGCTCTTGTGTTTTTGTGACCATCCTTGGATTTGAAGGAATTCCAAATGCTTCAGAAATGGATGTCGGAGAAAAATCTGCTAGAATATTTCGTTCAGAATCTCGAATGGTTCTGTCTCTAGGACTGTAGTGCTTGGTACATTCCATGATTAACTTTGGATGCTGAAAAGAAGGAGAAAAACCAGCTGCAGCAAAAATTCCACTTCTCACAATTTTTGTAGCCAGGTGTGTTGGGTGATAGTCATTATGTCCAAGCATTCTCCGGTTAAAATCTTTCAAATCAAGGCCGCCAAGACTTGTATCTCCAATTTCTGCCCACTTTGACACAATTTTGGATTTAGGATAGAATCCTCTCCTTTCATTCTTTATCAGTTGTCCTCATGTTTCTCCTGTTCCCCTGGGCTCTGCCATTCTCCTTTTTGCAAAGAAAATTCCTTTCTGATAGGATTCAAAATCTTCTGTCGTGAAATCCCAGAAAACTCCTCAACAATTTCAAAAAATTTCTCAAAAAATACACTTCCTTGAACTCCTCAAATCTAACTCCTATTCTCGATTTGCTTCTGAAATTTCTGTGTGAGCCTGAATGAATGAGAGGGTTTCTTATAGAAATCATCCTTCAAAAAAGATGCCTTTAAAGCTGTAGACTAAAATTAGGAAGTTGCTTTACTTAACCATCAAGGTTTCCATCTTTTGTGCCACTTGTTGCTTTTTTGCTGTTTGATTCAAAAAGTTTCTATTTTGATGCTCTTAGCTTCAAGATGAAGCTAAGTATTTCTTATCCCATTTTGATTTTTTTTTTTTTCACTTTTATTAATTAAATATCAATTAAAAAATCAATATTTAATTAATTTCCATATTTAAATGAAAAAATCAAATTCATTTCTAACTTTTCTCCATCTTTTTTTTTTGGATTATTATTCAAAAAAATATCAAATTAAATATAAGTAAAACTAATATTTAATTTTTTAATGTAAATTAAAAAAAAACTTTTTTTGAAGGAACATTGCTTTTTTGCTTTTCTCTTAACCCAATTTTTCACTTCTCAAGGAATTTCACCCTCTTCCTCTAAATTTTGGATTTTTTCTCAAAATTTTCAATTTTCCCGCGTTTTACTGGATGTGTGTTGCTTCAATGATAATATTTCTCTACCATAGCTGCATTCCGTAGTCCTGAAGCAGCCAGTTTTTGGCTCTTATAGACAACACTATTCGAGCTTCCTTCTCCATACTAGGCAAAATGTAGTTGCATATGGCATCCTTGAATATTAGTTTATGCTTTTCCTTCCAAAGCTGCGCTGATCTGCTCACTCCATCACTAAGATAGAAAGCTTCAAATTCATTCATTAAAGTGCCATCTAAGTCATCTTAGACAAACTGATAGTAACCTGAAGAAGTTTCTCTTCTCTAGCTTTCTGAATAAAAAGCCACTGTGCATCGTCGAACTTACTTATTTGCTTGTTACTCAGCCACTTTATCCTAGCATACTGATGGACCTATAGCATTATTGCCATCAGCAGTAGGTTTAGTAGTTACCACTGCCTCTTCATGTAATAAGTACGGGCATATTCCTTAACAGCTGGCTCACAACTGATTTCTACTGCTGCCATGTGCCTAGCACCTTTGAGCACCGACTGTGGGTCCATAAATTCTCCAGCAGAAAATCCGGCTGCCACATCCTCCACGTGCATTCCATTGTCCGAATCAGGCTTTTGAAGAATTTTGTCTTTTTCAAATTATTCCACGACTCCTGCTAATTTGCGCTCCATGATTTGCGGGTCGGGATTTTCATGGAATGAAAGATTTTATCTTTTTCAAAAACATTCCCTCATTGATTTAAAACTGCGCTCCACGCTTTTCGGGGTCGGGCTTTTTTTCAGATGAAGGATTTTATCTTTTGCAAAACATCCTTCACTACCTTGAAATTGCGATCCATGATTTGCGGGTCGGGATTTTCATGGAATGAAAGATTTATCCTTTTCCTTCACTGATTTAAAACTACGCTCAAACGCTTTTATGGAAAGCGGGATTTTGATGGAATGAAGGATTCTATCTTTTTGAAACAATCCTTCGCTTTCCCAATTTTGGGCTTACACACTTTAGGGAGCGGGCTTTTGATGGAACGAAGGATTATAATCTTTGGTTCCACTGACATGCGCTCTACAGCATAAGGATACAGCTGGCAAATTTTTTTTTAAAAAAAGGGGGTCCCAGGCTTGGGCGATATTGTGACTGGTGGTCACAACAAGGTATATCTTCCATATCCTTCTCAAAACTAGCTGGGAGATTTCTTAAATGTGTGCATGTAGGATAATTCCCATGTTCCACGAGATTTTGGGGATAGGGGATGGTAGAAGACATGTTTCATGGATGACAATTCAATGACCATTTTTAGATGGCGTGTGATGACAATATACATATATTAATATATTAGTTACCTAAGTTGCTGGTTCGGATTCTAGTTTGTATGTAGGTTTAATATTCGGGTTCAACATTCCCTTGATATTTTTTTGGCTGGGTTCGGTTCATTTTGGGTTCATTCATACAAGATATATATTAAATATATTAATATATTAGTTACCTAAGTTTCCGGTTCAGATTCTGGTGC
Organism: Cupressus sempervirens; assembly: GCA_028749045.1. Taxonomy (NCBI): domain Eukaryota; kingdom Viridiplantae; phylum Streptophyta; class Pinopsida; order Cupressales; family Cupressaceae; genus Cupressus; species Cupressus sempervirens. The sequence continues at coordinate 441,885,346 of CM053783.1, read as the reverse complement.
ATATGCAGGTTCGATATTCCCTCGATTTTTTTTGGGCTGGGTTCGGTTTGTTTTGGGTTCGTTCATACAAGATATATATATATATATATATATATATATATATATATATATATTATCTTCCAAAACACACTTAAAAGAGAAGCCAAGTCATATATATATTTGTTGGGTGATAGTTGAGATTAGTTTCAACTTCTTTATATTAGACAGGCAACTAATAATAATTTAATACTATTAATAAATGAATAAATTGAAATTAGTATATTACAAATAATTAAATAAATTACAAACATAAAGTCAAGTCAATAATATCTATGATCAACTTAGGTAACCAAGGGACTTAAAACAGCGTCAGTCAATATAAGTAATACATATACAATTAAAGGGCTAACCATATTTACGGGTAAACCTATAATAATCCAGTTGGAGTCTTGCATGATGGAACCAACATGGCAATATTGTTATTCACAAATTTTTAGTTAATACGCATCGATGGGATTTATTAAGTCCCCTATACGATGCTAACCACCATACAAATGATTAATGTTAACTAGAACTGATAATACTAGTACTTGGTATTCAGTAGATATAATCCTAAATATTCGATTGGTGTCAATGGAGTAAGGAAGGAGTAAATTGGCAACAATGATAAACCTCTTGTTTTGTGGGCAACTAATTTTTAACAATAATAAACTAAGTTACAATGTATTTATGTTTTAGGTTTACCGTTTAATAATATCAATATATCATTTAACATTAAAATAATGTTATAACATTTCCGTTGAAAGTCAATAGAACTGAACTTTTGCCAAATTCGCATGAAATTTGTTCAAAACCATTCGACATTCCTCCTAGAGTCGTAGGTGGTTTTTAAAATTCGCTGAAATTGGTCAAAAAGTCGACCAGGGTCTCGTTGGACGAATTTCCACCGAATATGTCAAAGAAAAAGCAATTTGGTTTCAAATTCAACCGACTTCAACTTTGCATCGAATTGAATTCGATTTTCATGTTCCCTGAATGAATGCGGTAACTTAGTTAATTACAAATAAAGAGAGCTATGTCAATAACTGATAACAACAATATCAATATGTATATAAATTATGAGAGTAGTAGTATAACAACGATCTTGAACATCGAAATATCATGGTCTATTTATGTCCAAACGTCTTAAATATGTATACAAAAGTCTCAAACATCAAAATACAGGAGTCCATGAAACTAAACCTCATTAAGGCTATTGACATTTAAAGACTTATAACGACAATCTTGAACATCGAAATACCATTGTCTATTAGTATCCAAAAGTCTTAAATATGTATACAAAAGTCAGAAACATCAAAATACGAGAGTCTATGAGTCTATGAAGCTAAGCTTCATTAAGTCTATCGACATCAAAAGACTATCACTTTCTACCTGAATTGGATCATCCAATGGTAGCCCTGCCATTCTTGGTCACACCTCACAATTTGCTCAACATCTTCAGGATCGACATCCCATCTTGTTGTTGGAGTCTAGCGATACTCAGTAGTCTATTGGTTCTAACATCTCAAGACAATATGAATTGCAACTTGTTTTTGAACTCGTTTTGAAGTAAGCCTATTTCTCTTAATGGAGTGGATGAAGCCAAACGTGGACCACTTCCTCTCTGCAACAGAGGAGAGCAAACAAATGGGAGGTTGTTTCAATTCTGATGTGTCCTTGCCATGAAATTTCCACCTTTTAATGAGGTATTTTTGTGACAGTGGCCTTTTCTATTCTAGCTTCTGATATGTTGAATGTAGGACCCTGTAGAATTTAGAACTAGTGCCCCTATTCTCAAAGAATGATTGCTGCTTGCTGCTATACATTTTATAAAGGGCTTCTGTATGCCCCTCTATCACCTCTTCATCCTTAGAGGGAAGCATTCAGCTAGGTCTAGGTGCATATCACTTTGAATTAAGAGCATAGGTAAGCCTATGAAGAGGGCTTCTTATCGTGTCTTATCTCTTTGTGATAATAGGAGCAATATACTCATAGAATTTCAATTCAGGGTCCTTTTGGTGAATCACTTTCTTCGTTTGATCAAGCATCCTTTTAAAAGTCCCATAGACTGCTCCCAGGGTAGGAGAGTTTGTATATGCATATTGGATTTACCCCCACAACTAGTGATATGATAGAGAAAACATACCTGCAAGTAATATTTAATAACTAAATCTTTTAGAATACAAAGTAAAACAAAAGTGACAAACTCATTTTAAATTTTTTTTAGTACTTGACATTGGACCACCAAGTTTCATGAAGAACTCTTTCTCTTATCACCTTCCCTTCTTCTGTCTTTGATTGAGCCCACTTTTGCCAGTACCCACAACCAATCATGGATTGTAGAGCATCTTGCACATCCAACACCCTCTTTAGCAAAATATACTAGCTAACATATCTAGTCTCAACTAGGTTGAGGAATTCTTTCTTTGAATAAGAAAGAAATAGTGCAAGTGAAGTGTGATTGTTACATGCAAACATTTATATGTCTATAGCTTCTGCAACTGCCACCTTCACCCAATCTATTTTGCAAAAGTTTTTAAAGCAATTTTTGAAGAACGTACACGACATGGAGTCCAAATTATGTTTGTAAGCATTCTCAATCATCAAACTAACTTACAAACACAAGCTGAGTCTGACAACTTGCACAACATTAGAAGGCCTGACCTATGGCCTCCTTCTAAATAGCAAACTGAAATCAACATCCTTTTAAGTTTCCCAAAACAATCAATAGAATTAAGAAAGTATGAACTAGCAGGGCATGTAACATCCATGACTATGGAACATATAGTCCTAATCCATGTTTTGCCTCGTCTCCTCCATCAATGGTCTCTTTTGAATATCATTTTTCAAGGAGGGAGTTACACAATCTATATTCTCTATGGCGGGCATAAGAGGGCCCAACCCTTAATATATCTCTCAACATAGTTTTAAAATAAGGTGACGTTTGCCAAATGAAATGAAAGAGCACATGCATAAAAAAGTTTGGCAGCTAAATCAATGGACTATTGAAACATCCTATTTTCCTAATTCTTAATTTTCTTATATTTTATCAATAAGCTATCTACATAATCACATGCATGGGATTAATGACTCTAACAGTTTAACTGTATTCACGTGAAATGCCTTAACTACCAATTGAAGATTTACTATCTTTATTTAATTACGAATAAACAAATAAATTACACATAAGAGTGATCATTAACTAATTGAAACATTTTACTAACACTTTATATAACTGAAAGAAGTAAATGTAATTGCGTGCACACTGTAATGTTCCCACGTACGGAGGTCTAGTGTCAACCAATCTGGATGGCCATACAAGCACCTAGAATGAGGCTCCTATGGTGTGGGGATAGTGGCCGTATGGTGGCTACTGTTATAACCGTACAGTGTGGGGATAGTGGGTGTACGAAAGCTTCTTTTATGGCTGTACGGTGGAGGATTGCAGGGGACACACAGAAGGCTGTACGGTTGCCAGAGATGGCCGTACAGTGGTCAAAGCTGCTGTACGGTGAAGAAAGAGGGGAGGGTGTACGGTGTGAGGCTGAGTTGGCCGTACGACAGGCTGTACGTTGGACTGAGGGATGGCAACAACAATGTACGAAGGTGGTGGAAGGAGGGTGAAGGCCGTACGACCACTGAAAGAGTAGTACAGACAAGGACAAGAAGTGTACAGATGAGTCTACAGTGAGAATACTCCTGTTCATTCACAAACGCATAGATTTATATGGAATCCATATACCAAATAAGAAATACTCGAATGTAGATAATTCCTTCAAGAAATACATATGCGGAAAAGGTGGTGCTCTGATTTGCTAAATCTGAGCGAAGTATTATAGGTGACGGAATAGGGTGAGGGTTGATTCCCACCGAATCTGCAAGAGCCAAATAAGGAAGATCTTTCACTTCCGAAATGGTGAACAACAGAGAATCCCAACAGGAATTCACAGTACATAGAAAATAATCCAAAGCATGCCTATAGACTACCTACAAGTCGTGCTTTAATACTCGTTGGGAAACTTTTCGAGGGTGTACAAAGATAGCCGACGGCAACACAAACTACGGAAACAAAATAAAAATGGGTTTGAGATACATTAAATCAATCGACCCATTAACAAGGTTTAATTAAATACATTTATTTTATGACGGGGACATTACACACACACACATATAGCTAATCTCGAAATAAAGTTTGAAAGGAAATGTAAATACCATCCAAGTTCAAATCACATCAAGCTAAGAAATGAAGACCCATTATCTCTCGTGCAAGTCTTGGCTTTGGTGGAGAGGAGACGCATTGTCAGAGGCTTAACCAACCAACTATGGACCTAGTGTATCCCCCACTCATTCTCAGCTGAGAGTGGCCCTACCCTGCACAAGATAAGGCACGTATACACCATCCTGTCTTGGAGTTAGAGTGTCAACTACACAACTAACTAGACCGTAGAACTCTCTTAACATCCTATCCATCTGACTGCGTGTTTTATCGACCTCTGGAGATCCTAGCAGGATCATTTGCCACTGAAAACCTACCCTGGCCAGGGATTTACATGGACACTGTGTACCTGATCACCCATCGCTTGACTAGACAAACAAGACATCCCCCAAACTCTCAACCATGAGCTAACTAGATTACCGTTTTTAGTTTACAAATTTTCTAGATTCTGATATATATATTTTATTTTTATGCAGAGAATTGTTCGAATCATCTTACATAGATTACACCACACATCTCTACCTTACATAGCCTTCCTTGATGATTCGTGGTGTAATTCTCCAGTGAACATTAGGCTAGTTGAAAGATGCAATAGAATATCAACAATTCCTTCAAGAGCTTTCTTAAATAATGCATGTAAACAAAATGGTAAGCCTTCTCGGCCGCTTCATGTCCAGCAGAGTATACTTCCATGCTCTCAGTAGCATATGGAAGGATGTCGTTGTAACATGAAGTGTGTGTGATCCCACATAATTTTTTTAGTCATTACCACACTATGAAACAAATAGGAAAAAAGGGAATTATGAAACAATTTGAGTCGACGACTCATCCAATGTTCGGCATGTCTATACATATAAGTTTCAAACTTTGCTATATGATCTTAATGTCCGATTGGACCATTAAAAATGAAAGAAAGAACTGATGTATACATTCAGACTAACATTGAATGACAGTAGTGGCATGAGAAGAGTAATAATTATGACCTAACATAGCTTTGTTGCAATATGAATGAGATACTTTTACTACTCCCAGTTGCGAGCTTCAATATCTGAATTAAATGGCTGCTGTTCGGCGCTTCTAGCAGGATTAAACTTCCTTGGCAAGAACTGTAATAGAATGGCAAGAATTTGCAAACAAGAATGGAGAGCAAGCCCTCGAGTGTTTACTATTTTCCTCTTTATAGAATAATGTACGGTTACACAGGTCGAACCTAATCAAGGAGTTATGTGTGTGAAAGGTATGCAAGGTGGCGAGCATGAGTTGATGTTCTTGACAAAATATAAATAGCAAAGGTGGTCGACATGTTAAAAGAATATAAGAAGCTGCTTGAATATGAGATAATTTAATTCCGTAGCAATTGGCCTGCACCCAACCTATTATATCTATTATATATTATCTAAGTATAGTTGTATGTGGTGTTACAGACACACATATATACATATGCGATTTATAATAAAATTGTGTACACATGTATGTATAGGTGTATTAAGGTTCACGTATGCACATATGTATTACTCCAAGTTATCTACATATGTACATATTTATGTATAATGAATGTGTACAATTATACCTAGGTACCATGGATATTATATAACAGAGCAAAATTCGCCAATAGATGGAGTAGACTTTCCAAATGGTATGTAAAGGTAACAATTTTACTTCTTTTTTATTTGTTTATGTGAAATATAATAATATATATGCATTTGGTGGACACTTGGCATTGTCTAGTTTGTCCTAGCTTGCTTTCCTGTGACAACGGTGGTTTAGACTAATAGCTGGTAGTTCGGTAGCAGGTTGGTGCACACGTGCCCTATTCCCTCTATGCCAATGCTCCCCCCCTTCGTTGCACTCTTGCAAGAGAAAATAACATGGTGAAAGAGTATTAACACATCATTCAAATAAAATTTAGTAGCCATAGCTAATAACCATATTAACCAACCATTTCCAAATCATGTATTAGCATAATGATTAACCAATATCTTCAATATCATATGAAACATAACGAATAACCAATATTTCCCTTTCACATGAAATCAAAATGTGCAGCTAATTTAACCAACCACTATTGATTTGCTTGAAGCCTCAACGACGAAATAAAGTATTTTGAAATTAACAAAATAGGGGATGTAGCATACTCCCCCCCTTGTGTTTCATTGTCCCTGATGAATAATTGCAACTAAATACACAAGAAGAACATCCACAATATCTTATATAAAAACTGTAAGATAGTCTCAAATAGCATCAAGTCACAATGTCTCAATTTAAATCACAATGTAATAGTATCGATCTATAGTACATGTTCATGGAAAAACATGGGGAGATTTCTGGAAGATTTCATCATAATCTTCCCAAGTGGCATTCTCCTCAGCATATTGGTCCCATTGGACCTTGCATTGGGTGACATCTTGGTTTTGTAAGCAAAGCTTGCGCACCTCGAGTAGTCTGAGTGGTTCTATTTCTACCACTCCCGAGTCTCACACTTGCAAGAGATTCCAATCAATAACATGTTCAGCATTAGCTATATACTTCTTAAGATGAGTACATGAACACATTATGCATCCGGGCAAGGGCTGGAGGTAGAGCAATTCTAAAGGCTACATGATTTACAACATCCAATATTTCATAGGGTCCCACATATCTCTGGGCCAATTTAGCGTTTTTACCAAATTTGATAGCACCCTTTTGGGGCTTTACTCTAAATAGAACCTTTTCTCCCATCTCAAATTCTCTGGGAGTTCTTTTAGCATCTGCATAACTCTTGTGATGGTCATCTGCCTCCTTTAACCTCTGACGGATTCAAACCCCCTGTTCTTCCATTTCTAAGAGCATCTTAGGACCAACAATTACTCGATTCTCAATCCTGTTCCAACTTACACGAGCTCTACATTTTCGTCCATATAGAGCCTCAAATGGTGCCATCTTAATAGCATAGTGATATGAGTTATTATAAGCAAATTCTACCAATGGGAGATACATCTCCCAACGATATTGCTGATCCATTTAGTATACTCTTAAAGATCTTCTAGTACTTGGTTTACCCTTTCTGTCTGCCCGCCAGTTGTTGGATGATAGGCTGAATTGATATTCAAATTTTTTCCCAAAATAGAAAACAAAGATTGCCAAAACCTAGATGTCATTCTAGCATCCCTATTTGAAATAATCTTTTTTGAGACCCCATGAAGTTTGAAAATTTCCTTTACAAATTTATGGGTAATTTTTGGTGCTCCATCGATTAAATTTCTTGGAATGAAATTAGCTACCTTTGTTAGTTGATCCACTACTATGAGAATAGTGTTATGTCTCTTTCTAGTTATAGGTAACCCTTATATAAAATCCATACTAATTATTTGCCATTTCCACTCTGGAACTTCAATTGGGTGGCGCAACCCAGTTGGATATTTGTGCTCGACTTTGACCTTCTGACATTTGAGACAACCTGCAACAAACTCAATTGTTTCCTACTTCATGTCCTTCCAAAAGTATAATGGTTTCATATTGGCTAGCATTCTAGTCACTCCAGGGTACAAAAAAAAGACACCTACTTCTAGCTCAATCCAATGTTCTAAGATGAGGCGATCAAATTTGCAGCGCTCCAATTGGAAGGAGTCACTAGTGAATGGTGACACCATGGAATGAACACTCTAGGCCATGATCAAGTCACTTCATATGGCTACTTCAAAAAGAGACTCATAGACCGCTTTGACACGAAGGATTAGGATCTCAACTTCAAGGATTCGACACAACTAAAGCAACTAGAACTAGTGGACAATTACATCATAGAATTTCAAAGGCCGTCAATGTTGGTTATTGACATCTCAGAGAGACTAACTATGTTGTTCATGGATAGATTGATGGAATCCTAAAGGGTTGGGTCCAAGGGCTTAACCCCAACATGCTCATAGAAGCAATTAAGAAGGCACAAGACGCGACTACCTCGTCTTCTTCTTCCAAGAGTTACACACATGCCAAACCACCCCTCACACTGAGGGAGAAAGACAACAAATCATACTCAAAGAAGCCATCATTGGCCGAGGTTATAAGGTTGGAGTTTAGAGGAGAAAGCTTTTCTGCACTTTCAAGGAACCATGGGAACCATGACACTAATGCTTAGGCAAGGGAAAAATTCACTATATTGAGGTGGTGTTCGGTGGGAGGAGTAGAATGAAGGGTCCAAGCTGCAAGAAGAAGAGGAGGCTAAAGTTGAAACGAATTGAGTAGAGAGGGTTGCTACACTGGTACAAAGGGTAGGTGTCATTGTGGTGGCCAACATTCCAAAGTGCATTGTGTTTTGGATTTGTGGTACACTTTAGGGACAATGTGTTAGTCATGTTGGACAATGAGGCCACTCTCAACTTCTTCAACTTGTCACTCGTAACTTGGAGGGGTTTGCATACGGAGGAACATGAAGGGTTCAAAGTCAAGGTGATAGGAGGAAATTTCATGTCATGTAATCATCTAGTTCTGTAACTCAACATCACCATGGGGAACTATAGAGGATTGGTGATTTCTTCATAGTAGATTTGGATGACGTAGATGTCATCTTTGGCATTCAATGGATGGAGACCCTCATTCAAAAGGATGGGATTCTCATTCAAAGTGGATGGCAAGCTGACATTGAGAGGAATGTGGAATAATGTTCCAAGGGAGATTTCCGCAAAATAGATAAAGATTTTTTTCAGACATGACGAGGTCGTATGAGCGACACAGTGTTTGGTCTCGACCAAACCTTCAGGTGGGCAACGAACCTACTACTAGCATGACGAACTTTAGGTGGTGTTGGATAAGCACAGTTTAGTATACCCCCATATAGAGGTATTCATCACACCATTGAGTTGAAGGAGGGCACCAAGCTTATTATTGACACCACGCCCTATCGCCATCTTAGAAAGCTCAAAGAAGAGATAGAGAAGATGATCCAAGAGCTCCTTGACAAAGGATGGATCAAACCAAACTTTAATCCCTTTTCATCCTCAAAAGTGTTGGTAAAAAGGAGGATGCGACTCTCAGGATGTGCATCCACTACCACGTGTTGAACAAGAAGACCATCAACAAAAGATACCCCCATTCCTAGGATCAATGTACCGTCAAATGAGCTACGCAGAGTAGTCTACTTCAAGATTGATCTTCGCTTGGCTACCACTAGATTTGCACAAGGGAGCAAGATCTTCAAGAGACAACATTCGGTTTCCACTATGAACAGAATGAGTTCTTGGCCACGCCATTTGGGCTGACTAATTTACCAAACCTTCTAGGCTTGCATGAGTCACATCTTCAACAAGCAATTGCATAAGCATTTGTTGGCATTCTTTGACCACATACTTATTACAGCCAGATGTAGGAGCAACATCTCATGCATTTGGACAAGGTATTAGGAATGTAGAGTCACACGCTATTTGCAAAAAGGTCCAAGTGCAAGTTTGGGATGACTAAAATCTTGTACTCGGGTCACGTTATTAGTACTCGGGGGTTCAAGAACATTAGGAGAAAATTTAGACAATTCTTGATTGGCCCACACCCAAAACATCCACAAAGTTGCATGGGTTCTTTAAACTGTGCAGTTATTACAAAAGATTTGTGAAAGGGTTTTCATAGCTAGGAGCACCACTTATAGCTTGACGAAGAGGAGGGCTTTCCAATGGGATGAGTAGTCACAACAAGCCTTCAATATATTGAAGTCATGAGTACATTTTTTGGTACTAGCATTGCTAGACTTCATTCGACCCTTCATCTTGGAGTGTGATGCGCCAGGAGAAGGCATTAGAGTGGTGTTAATACAAAGATCATCACCTCATCATGTTTGAGAGTTGGAAACTCTCGGGAGCTGAACGATTGTACTCAATCTATGTTAAGGAGGTGCTTGCCATTGTGCACACATTGGCCAACTTTCGACAAAACCTCATTGGAGCAAAAATTGTTGTGGAGACGGACCACAATGGTCTGAGATATTTCCTGGAGCACAAAGTACTTGAATGAGTGACAACAAAAATTGGTGAGCAAAATCCAAGCATATGAATTTGATGTTGAGTAAGTGAAGGGGAAGAAATAATGTGGTGGCTGACGCACTGCCAAGTAGACCCTCGAGTACTCCAAGAACACCTTCGCATGCTAGTTGATGGATGGTCAAATACAAGATGATAGGTATAAGGTGGTTGACTGCATCATCTACTACAAGGACAATTTATTTGGTGCTCGAATTGAAGATGGAGGAGAAGATTGAGGGAATTTCACGATTCACCCTTGTAAGGACACTAGGGTTCCTCAAGGCATATAGGTGGATTCGAGAGAGATTCACTTGGAAGGGCCTAAAAATGATGCGTTGCATTACAATGATGCGTTGCATTACATGAGAGAATGTTTCACTTGCCATTAGAATAAATTTGAGCATAACTTACGTGTAGGGTTACTTCAACCTTTGCCAATACCTGATTAGAAATAGGAATCATCTCACTGGACTTCCGAGGGTGCAAGGGAAGGATTGCACTTATGTTGTGGTGGATCGTTTGACCAAATATGCCCATTTCTTTTCCATTTCCATGGGGTTTTAGCTTAGGTGGCCAAGCTTTTCATTTCGAGAGGTGTTCTTCGTGCATGACCTTACATGGAACATAGTTAGTGAGAAGGATAGCCTTTCCTCAATACTTTTAGGGTGGAACTTTTTCAGTTGGAAGGCACAAAGTTGTCACCAAGTACAAGCTACCACCTGCAGATGGATGGTCAAATAGAGTTTGTGAACAAGTGGTTGGAGGGTTACCTGCGGAACTACATCTCAGGGCAAAAAAATGTGTGGATCCATTGGCTTCATTTAGGAGAGCACTACTACAACACTACCTACCACATGTCATTAGATATGTCAAGGCACTTCATGGTTATGAGGCTGTCATTTGTGGACTTAGCATCAGGCAATAGTTGAGCACCGAGGGCCAAGAAGTGGTTACAAGAGTCTTTGGATATCCTTCGGTTTCTCAAGGATAATCGACAACCAGCTCAAAATCAGGAGAAGATATATGCTGAAAGGCACAAGATTAAGCTGAATTTTAGAATAGGGGATTTGGTCTACCTTTGACTATAGTCGTATAGACAATAGACTGGTATGGAGAGTGGAAGAAGTTGCTTGCAAGCTAGAGTTTCCAGAAGAAGTTGGATTCACAACGTCTTTCACATTTCATACCTCAAGAAGGCGGTTGTTCAACATGTCATAGTTTCCAAGGAAATCCTGCCTATTGACAAAGAGGGAAAATTTGCGTTGGAGCCTATAGAGATCATCGATGTCAGAGAGAGGAAGCTGAGGTCACGCTCCATCAGGTAGTACCTGGTCCTCTAGAAAAATCTGCGAGTTGAAATGCCACATGGGAGAGCAAACAAACCTTGGAGTACCTGAGTTTGCAATTGCTTGAGGGAAAGCAATTCTTGGGCTAAGAGGACTGTAATATTCAAATGACTCAAATTAATTGATTAAGCTGTCTCAAATTTAATAATATCCTACATACCCTTTAATTATAGAATATAAAATAATAAATTTCTAATGTGGGCCTACTTGTAATCCTTTGGGAACCTTCTTGGAGCCCTTTATAAGGCCATTTTTGCCATCATAGGAAATCATCCATAGTTTGCTGGGATGTGACAACTACAAAAGGGAATGTCCACTCCAAATCTTCAAGACCCTGGGATGTCTCAGACATTAAGGCATTACCATGATCCTCAGAGTCATGTCACTGTAGAATGCTGCTTAACTTAGCTTCACTACTAATCTTCATTTTGAAGGAGGCCACAACAGATTTGTGATTTATCATTCATTTGTGCAGTCTGCATAATGGTAAAGGTCATTGAACTGTTTGTAGTTTCAATCACAGGATTCTTTTGTATGAGATTTTTTTTTCCATATTTGTACCCTAAGCAATATATTGTGAAGTATAACTTACCTGTTAACTGAAGCTCTGAATTCATTACCATTTCTCATAAGTAAGGTCTTCAGAGTCTCAGGATTAAAAAAGTTATGGGCACAGAGCTATGAGTTATTTTTATTCACATGGTATAATGTGCTATCCTACTTGTGTAAAACTCATCTAGTTTTGTGCATTGCACTGTAACTTTATTGAATGTTATGTTTCTTTATACACTTTATTTTGCGGAATGTGCAGCCAGAGAAGACTGAGGAGGAGGAATTCAACACCGGTCCCCTTTCTGTTCTTATGATGAGCGTGAAAAACAATACACAAGTAAGTTGGATATTGAAAGGAAAAAATTGATCGAGGACCTGGCTTGAGAGATCTGTGAGTTAGCAGTGTACTGCTACTATAATTGTTTTTATCTGTAAGATTTTTACATCCCACATGGATAACTTCTCTGCTTTTTCCACTGCAGGTTCTAATAAACTGCAGAAACAACAAGAAACTCCTTGGACGAGTTCGAGCCTTTGACAGGCATTGCAACATGGTTTTGGAGAACGTTAAAGAAATGTGGACAGAGGTCAATGAGCTTTTTTATATCCTTGAACTTTTAGACACTATTCAATGCAATATTGTGGCAATTGAGTTGTAGCAATGGACAACAAAGTTCACAATTGTCCATATGCAGTTAGCTTCACTTTCGTTCATTCCAACTTTGACTCTGATGATATAATTTACAGGTACCAAAGACAGGAAAAGGGAAAAAGAAAGCTCAGCCTGTCAATAAGGATAGGTTCATCAGCAAAATGTTCCTTCGTGGAGATTCTGTGATTATTGTTCTTAGAAATCCAAAGTGATTAACAGCTTTAATTTTTGGTTACTTGAGTGCACACAATTTCCTAGACATGTAGATGAATTTTGCAGTGGAAGAGAAATCTCAGTTAAAATTTTAAACAGTTTTCAAATTCCTTTTGGATGGACAAGTAAATTCTGACAATTCCATATCTTGTAGTAGACAGTACGATACTTAATAGGATTATTTGTCCGCTATCACATCTATGGAAGTTCTTAGAACAAGTTTATGTGGACATGAATCTTGTTTGATTGTTAATAGCTAATACCATTGGTAAATAGAGAATTGTGCAGAGTTTCCAGATGCTACCCCCTTCCCTGCCCAGATATGAATGTTTGTGCATCAGATACTGGATACAGTGACAAGAGTCCTTGATAATGCAGATATAGTGACCAAACCACTTCTAAATGAAAATATATACAGGGGAGGGAAGATAATGTATTCTAGAGGGTTTTACTTGACGATTATTTTATTAGGCCAAGAGGCTTTCTACAGTTGCAAAATTTTGTGTCATTCGCCTGTAATAAAACCATCTGCTTATTTCTCTCAAAGATTAATAAATCCTGATCATTCTTATACAAAATCCTTAGCAGTTATATATTTGTATGTACTTGGACATTAAATAAATCGTTCATCCCTTATTTGGTGGTTGGATGCGAGAAAAAAGGCGTTTTTGTTGGGGAATGTTGCAACTGTATGCACAGTCCTAATTACACTGTCTTTATTGTTAGATTCTGGTACTGAACTAATGAATGAGATGATGAGTGATCATTACAGAGAAATGGTACGTCGAGTAAAGAAAAAAGGTGGTTTTGTTGGAGAATGTTGCAACTGCATGCACTGCCCTTATTATACTGAGTCTTTGTGGTTAAATTCTGCTACTGAACTAATGATTGAGATGACGAGTGTGCTAAAACATAGACTGGAGGAGATACTCACAAAGGAGCACGATGACCGCAGGCTCTTAGCATTCAATTTATAGCCAATTACATAATAAATACTGGTCATGAGGTTAGCTGGAATATTCATGACATACAGTTGGAGATAAGGTTGAGTTGATCAAGAAGATGACTGAGCTGGAGGTGGACCTTCTTGACTAGTGAGTTGGTCTCTGTGGACAGTACTGACATATAAACAGAGTGATCATTGTAGAGAAAAGGTACTTTGAATGAAGTATGTACTGAAATTGTAATGCACTCATCTTTTTGTTAAGGTATTTGTCATCGATTTTGTTGTATTAATCATCATTGCAAAATATCTTATGGGTAGCATTTTCCTGCTTGCAGACTTCCGTGATTACTGTCATGTTATCATTAATGTAGATGCGCAATTCTATCATTTAGAAGGTAGCAAGTGTGATGATAAGTGCTGTTTCATAGTTTGTGCCACTCTTCTTAAATTCTTTTTTTAATTTTCATTTGAATCACATATACTTGTTCATTATTTTCATATAATCTTGTATTTCACACTGACATTATGTCGTCATTTGAAATCTTACCAACAGGAGATTCATACTCCATGTAATTTGGAGTTAGGCTTGGCTTCTGTCATTGTTTTATGAGGATCCACAAACCTTACAGATCATTACATCCAACTGAATCATTAAACTTTTCATGGGAGATTGAATCCATTGTGACAATGGTTGTACTTGTCATATGTTATACAACTACATTTTTTTTGAACCTACATATATATATTTTATTAATATTTTTTAAACTTATAAATAAACTCATATTTTAAAATATATACAAATGCTTTCAGAACTAATCTTTTGAACTCAATCTTCCGAGAATGGATTTTCCCTTTCAACCAACAATACATTGTAAAATTGATTTTTTTTATAGGAAAACATTATTGATTTTAGGGGAACTATGGGTTAAAATCAAATCTAACTAGAGATTTCTCACTGATAACACACAAAGGAAATTGTTTGTAATATAGACAACCGATAAAAGTATCCAACTTAAAACATCTCTTATGCCTCTTTAAATAGACAGGTTTAATCTTTTGCCACTTAAACATAATTGTAGATCTTAGGGGAACTATGTGATTGAGGAGCTTGAAGATGTGATTGGGGATGCTTCGGGGGTAACCTTGGATTTCTTCATAAGGCTAAAATGAGAGTTGATATTTCCCTCACGGTTGATAATTGGCTTTACAATGAGGTGAGCTCTTTGAAAAGACTGGTTTGGGATTTGTAGACGAACTTGGAAATTGAGAAGAATGAGATATTGGAGTTGGAGACTCAGATTAGGGATATTCCAGGTAAACTATTGGATTATGAGGCCAAACTCTCTGTGCACCTGTTGCTAGTTTGGGCAAGAGGAGTGCAGACGAAATTGTGTCCCCTGTTGTTGTTTCTTTAAGTGGAGGATTGAGCAAGCGTACTAGGCAAAGCACAAAGAAGGCAATTGAGGTGGCTCTCAGCTTGACTGCGAAGGATTCAATTGAAGAGGTGGCTAGCCTTGGGAAGAATTTGGCTAAGGCAATTAAAGAGCTAGTTTAGTTCTTTGATTTGCTAGTTGTTATTTGTTTTTTCTTATCTTAGTTGTTTGGTCTCAAGTTCTGGTTGTCTGTTAGTGTCTGGTTAGGGTCATGTTCCAGCAGTTGGTTCTCTTTTGAGTTTTTTTGATTTGTGCTTTGATGTGTATCTATTTTAGGTTCCAAGTCCTTGTAAAACCTGGTATTATCTGCTACTGTAATAGTTTGAGTTGAATGCTTGTTTCATGATGTATTTTGTCTAGGGTTTTGGGTCCCCTGAAAACCTGTTTTTACATTAATCCCAAAAAAGAATGGAGTTGTCGT
Source organism: Cupressus sempervirens (assembly GCA_028749045.1). NCBI lineage: Eukaryota > Viridiplantae > Streptophyta > Pinopsida > Cupressales > Cupressaceae > Cupressus > Cupressus sempervirens. The sequence goes on along the minus strand of CM053783.1, from coordinate 441,869,568 downwards.
TCCTAGTAAATATATATTAAACAGAAGGAAAAACTTGGTTTTTAGATCGACAAGATTGGATAAATTTAAACATTTTTACCCAATGGTTATCAATTGTTTGTAATTTCTTATATTGGGTTGTGCACCCCTTTTGATATTTTTTGCTTTGCCTTCGCTCAAATGTTATTAGATCTACAATTGTAAAATTTGGGTGCGATTGTATCATATGACACCATTATTGGAAGAGTAAGTTGTGGAAGATGTGAATAATGATAAAATTTTGCTTAGTAAAACTCAAATTGTGGTTACAGTGATGAACTCCAATTGTAGTTGTTTCATGATTACTCCACATACATGTTTAACTTTCAATGTTGTTTAGTTCCCTAAAGCTTACTCTATTACAGGAATGAACTTCTGAGCCAATAAATGTTTAGAGAAATGGTAGCTTCCTGCTAACAATACACAACTTCAAATTCCAAGGAATTCAGATTTCACAAAGTTAAACAAATAAATATAAATAAAGTTATAAATAACAAACAAAAACAAATAAAAATTGTATATTAGAGAAATTATTATAAATGAAAAATATGTCCATTATTTATTAAAATTATCAATTATGCTTTTAAAAGTAGTCTAAAAGCAGATAAAAACTTTTTTTCTTATGCCTCACTAATGATTATGTTTTGATTTGATTTGTATACCACGTCTCTATTTTATTTAGTTTCATGATTTCTACACATGTAGACTAGTGCTAGTTTGGGTTCGCTTGCCTCGTCTTCCCTTGGAATTTTGGCTTGAAGACATCCTTCGACAAATTGTTGCTTTGTTGGGGAAGCCGGCTGCAATCGCACATCAATCCCTCGATAAAAAGGTTATTTCTTATGCTAGAATTTGTGTTGAAATTAATTTGAATAACCCATTACCAGATTCTTTGGAAATTTGTATGAGGGATTCTTCTTAGGTGCAGCAGTTAGATTATGAATCCCTCCCTTTCCGTTGCTGGATTTGTCATGAGTATGGTCATTTACAGCATCAATGCCCTCGTAACTCGAGTTTCAAAGGAGTGGATGGTTCTACAGTTGGCAATGCTAGTGGTTTCGCAGATACTATAGGGAAAGGACAATCTCAAATGGCTAATACTACCAAGGGGATGAATTCGCAAGATGCTACAGGTAAGGGTAAGGCTCAAATGCAGGATAAGGATGGATTTACCCCTGTTCGCCCTCGAGCTAAGGGACGTGGTCAAAAGAGGCCTTTGAAAGAAAGATTATCTGATTCAGGTTTTAACCGCTTTGAGGTGCTGGATAGTATGGTTCTAGAGGAGGGTATTCCTCCTCCTATCTCTTCTGATCCAGTTTGCCCAGATGAGAGATCTGCTCCTAATGATGCTTGTGGGGCATCCCAAGTTGTAGTATATCAGAACTGTGAGGTCCCTGTAGCTCCTGTGACAGAGGCTTTGGTGACCCCCGCAGTGTTGGAGGATAATGATGTTGTTTTAGCTGATTTGGTTAAGGATGTGCTACCATCAGGTAAGGGCAAGGGATCTCCTCTCCCCTTAGGGTTGATGCCTCGACCCTTTAAGCGGGCTTCTTCTACTCCCCCTCTAAGGAGTGGGCGCAAAACAGACCAAGAGAAGATTAAACTCATAGGAGATATATTGATTGAGTTTGGTTCAGTGAAACCTTTGGATTCTCATTTTCCCAATTCTACCCAATGATGATTATTCTCTCATGGAATGTAAGGGGGTTGAATAGCATCCCTAGACAAAAGGCTATTCATAACTTGGTGGTTGATCATAGTCCTGATGTTTTTTGTATCCAAGAGACTAAGCTCTCAATGGAGTCTATGGTCCAACATGCCTCTAGTATTTGGTCTCATGGCCAATGCCAGTGTGTTGGGGCAACAGGCAGTGCGGGTGGTTTAGCTATATTTTGGGATCCTCAAAAAATTTCTCCTCTTGGCTGGATGTCTTCTCGCTCAGCTCTCTCTCTATGGTAGCTTCTGCTCTAGACTCAGGAGAGGTAATCATGGTTACTAATGTGTATGCACATGTTGATCTTGTGGGAAAGGAGGAACTTTGGGAACATATTCAATATGTTAGAAATTGTCATCCTTATCATCCTTGGGTGTTAGCAGGGGACTTCAATTCAATTTTAAGTCTGGAGGAGAAGCATGGTGGTTTGGCTAGATTGGGGCCTTCTTCTGCTCTTCTTCGGCAACACATATCTCTTTTGCATCTCTCTGATGATAAGCCTTCTAATGGTCTCTATACCTGGAATAATCGTAGAACTAGTGTTGCTGCTATCTCAGAACGTCTGGATAGATTTCTTGTTTCTTGCTTCTGGGTTAGTGGCACCCTTACTATCTCTTGAGAAATCCTTGATTGGAGGGGTTCAGATCGTTGACCAATCAAATTTTCCGCTATAGGGGCTTATGTTCCGAAGCATCCTCCTTTTAAGTTCCAGTTGATGTGGCTTCGTGACTCCTCTCTTCATGATTTTGTTTTTTGTTGGTGGAAAGATGGTGCTTTTGCATATGGTACTGCAATGTTGTCATTTTCTAAAAGGCTTCAATATGTTAAAAGGCAACTCAAGATATGGAATAGGGAATGCTTTAGGAACCTTCACTTTATGAAGAGGCTTGCTCAAGAAGATCTTGATGTCATCACAAGGGAGATTAGAGATTGAGGTTTCTCAGAGGATCTTGGCAAGGCTGAATCCCTTGCTTCTAGAGCTCTAGAAGAATGGGAACTTCGAGAGGAAATTTTTTGGAAGCAAAAGGCTAGAGTTGATTGGCTCCAGGAAGGTGATCGAAACACTGCCTTTTTCCATAAAACAGTGCAATCTCACCGGAATCAGAGCACTATCTCTTCTTTGGTTAATTCTCAAGGTATCCAACTGAATTCCTTGCCAGCTTTGTTCCAGGAGGCTATTTGGTACTTCTCTACCCTCTTCTCTGAGGACTCTCCTCCTGTTGATAATGAAGAAAATCTTATTTTGTCCTGTATTCCTTCCCTTATCACTCAGGAAATGAATGATTATCTCATGCGTCCTATCTCTTTGGAAGAGCTGGAGGAGGTGGTCTTTGGCATGCCTAAGGGGAAGGCTCCTGCTCCTGATGGCTTTCCAGTTGAATTCTTTCAGGAATTTTGGGACATCATTAATCATGATTTGTTGGAGGTGGTTAAAGAATCCTATGCTAGCAAGCAGATGCTTCGAGCTTTGAACTCCACATTCTTGACTCTTATTCCTAAGAGAGAGGGTGCTAATCAATTGGAGTTTTTTAGACCAATTGCCTTATGTAATGTGGTTTACAAAGTTATTACTAAGTTGATTGCTGAGAGACTGAAAAGGTGGCTTCCCATTATTATCTCAGAAGAACAAGATGGTTTTGTTGTTGGCAGACAAATTTTGGATGGGGTGGTTATTGCTACTGAGGCTATTCACTCTATGGCTACTTCAAGGGAGAGAGCCATGTTTGTTAAGCTGGATATGGCTAAGGCCTACGATAGAGTTAAATGGAGCTTCCTAAGGAGTATTCTTCTTTCTTTTGGATTTAACTCTGACTGGGTGAGTTGGATTATGAGTTGTGTTACTTCTGCCTCTTTTTCTGTCCTGATCAATGGTCAACCTTCTCAACTATTTGGTGCTTCTAGAGGCCTCCGCCAGGGTGACCCTCTCTCCCCATATCTATTCATCATCATGGCTGAAGGCTTGGGCAGATTCATTAAGCATCAGGTGTCCCAGAATTCTATTCAAGGCTGGCGGTGGGGTAATGGCTTACCTTCTCTTTCCCATCTTCAATTTGTTGATGATTCTGCTCTTGTCGGTCTTGCTAGGATCAAGGAAGCTGAAGCCTTTCGACATGCTTTGGACATTTATTTGGCAGCTTCAGGCTAGAAAGTTAATGAGCACAAATCTTCCATTTACTTTTTTAACACTCCTGATTCTATTCAGCACAGGATTGCTGGTATCCTACGGTTTCAGATAGGATCACTTCCTTTGACTTATCTTGGCATTCCTATTGCTGTTTCCAGGCAGCCACGTCTCTTCTGGCAAAATTTGATTACCAAGCTTCAGGATAAGGTAAATCATTGGACTCATAGATGGCTTTCTACTGCTGCCCGGGTTACTCTTCTTCAAGTTGTTATCCAAGCTCTTCCTACTTATAGAAGCATGGTTCACGCTGCACCTATTTACTTTCTCAAGGAGTTTGATGCTCTTTCTCGACAATTCCTTTGGAGTGGTAATTTGTGTAGTACTAAATGGAGCTTGGTTAATTGGGCAACTGTTTGTAGGCCTAAAAAGGAGGGTGGTCTTGGTCTTCGATCTACTCTATTGAGTAGTCAAGCTTTGGCTGCTAAACTTTATTGGCGATGGTGCTCTAGACAACATCAACTTTGGGCTCGTATTATCACTCATAAATATTTTCATGGTGCTGATCCTTGCTCTGTTTCTGCACTTCTTCTTGAAGGTCGTGGTTCAATGGTTTGGCATACTTTGAAGATAGGTGCGATGTTGGTGAAGAGGGGTCTGTTCTGGATATGTAAAGGAGGTTCTCAAGCTTTGTTTTGGTCTGATGCTTGGGATGGATTCCCTTCCATTTTATCCATATACCCTCATCTTCAGCCTCTTTGTGACTCTTTTCTTGCAGCTGGATGGGATAAAGTGGCTCATTATAAGACTCCTTATCAATTGGGACCTGTTGTTGGTTATAGATGGAAGCATTCTTCTGATTGGCCTCCTGGAGGTACAAACATGGATCGTCAGGAGCTTTCTCAAATTCTGGCATCTAGAGAGTGTTCTTCTTTGCTTGGTTCAGATGTTTTGGCTTGGGGCGGTACCTTGTCTGGTAAATATCATGTCTCTGCTGGGTATCAGGAGATAACTAGACAATTATTTGGGGATGCTGAGGTCCCTTGGTGGAAGCAAGTTTGGAATAAAGTTTCTTGGTCCAAGTGCAATTTTTTCATGTGGCTAGTGGCTCACAACCGTTGTCTTACCTGGGATAATCTTTGTAAACGTGGATTTCAGGGCCCCTCTTATTGTGTTTTGTGTGGTAATGGAGAGGAGTCTGTCTCCCATTTGTTCTTCCATTGCTCCTATTCTACTTAGATATGGCACCTTTGGTGGAGCGCTTGGGGTTGCTCTTGTCGGCATGCTTCCTCTTTGCCTGAGTTCTAGGCCCGCTTGGGTAGTGCTCCCTCCAAGTCTTCTTCTCTCCATGCTGCTTGGATTGCTGGCCCATCTTTCATGCTTTGGCATATCTGGTTGGAGAGGAATCGTCGCATATTCCAAGATGTTCGGCTTGGTGTTTTGCATCTTTGGTGGAAAATATCACATTCTTTTCAGGAAACTATTCTTGTGAAGTGTGAGCTTGATGGGGGTATGGATCCAGTTGATCTTGCTATCTGTAATCGCCTCAATTTTCATCTGTAGGTTGGGATTGCAGCTCATAGGTTTCCTTCTATGTCTAGGCAGCTTCACCATCAGAGGAAGGGTCGGGTTAACCGGGATGGGCACTGGACTCCTCCTCCCTGTGGAGTTCTGAAAATTAACACTGATGGTTCTTCCCATGGGAATCTTGGTCCGACTGGTATTGGCGGAGTGGCTCGTTGTAGTTCTGGGGATGTTAAATTTTTCTTCTCAGTTCATAAGGGTGATTATACTAACAATCTCATGGAAGCTCAGGCTATTTTATATGCTGTGGAATAGTGTTGCTTGTGGGGATGGAGTAAGATTATCTGTGAGTCTGATTCACAGGTGGTGGTGAACATGCTTTCTTCGCAAGAGCTTGAGGATGTTAGTTGGCAGCTGGCCACTGTTGTTAAGCAGATTCTTTTCTTCTCTTCCTCTTTTCAGTTCATTAGGTTCACATATATTCCTCGTGAATGGAATAGAACTGCTGATTGTTTAGCCAAATGAGCTTCTAGTCATGATCCGGGTTGGAATATTAGGGATAGAAGGCAACTGTCCTTTGAGATGGTGCAAGAATTTGATGATCTTGTTGCTTAGGATCGAGCTCCTTGTTGAGCTCTCCTTGTTGTATTCCTTTCTGTCTTAATAAAATTTTACCCCTCTTTTTGCATATGATGAGAGTGGGGGAGTAGTGCTGCATTTGAAGTACAATTAAAAAGGAACACGACACTTGTAAGCACTGGAAAATTGTGCACAAATGGTAGGAAACTTCCACTACAATTTGAATGGAATGTAGACAAGCTTTGTCTACAACGCTTGCCAAAGTAAGATTATTGAAGATAAAGAAAATATACTAGAAATACTAACAAACAACTGAAGGAGGAAAATAACACATGAGAAGAGAGAAGATCCATCGAGAAGGAGATGGTGATTGCCATTATAGCACCTAATGTTTAGACTTCTTAAACTTGCCAACTATTAATAGCAAGCTAAAGAAAAAGTCCATTATCATTCCCTTCACTTTGTTTGAGGGGTCTTCATTATTCCCATAAAATATGTTCATAGTTGTAAAAAAAACGTAAATTAGTCATGACTTAAAAGCAGTCCAAGGTTCTACAATTTTTTCTTTGCATTTCTACCCTACTACAGTCAAACATGGCTTCTTAAGTATATGAGATTGATTTTGGGTCAATACTTTGCAATGCTTGGCATACTTGTGGCCAAAATTGTGGGGTTACTAGTCTTCTTCCCACCATGTTTACTCAATCATGATAGAAAACAACTTGATGCAATGATGTGAATAACGATTTGATAGAAACTCCATCTTGAGTATGAGAGTCTAATAAATATGTTGCAATATGTAACATATTGCTTGCCACACCTCTACATCTTTTGAGATGAATAGTCTTTGAAATTGTTCTTTTAAAGAATCCTTATGACATTCATAGGTTATGTTGAATGTGTTATCCACTCTTGGCATACGGAAGCATCTAATGTGCTTTTTTGATCTTAAAATGTTGAGGCTCACTATTAGTTTTTACAATCCTCAACACCACCTTAGGGAGTAGAGAAAGGCAATCACATGCAAGACCATGTTTAATTGCATGTAGTATACAAACCTTTGTGCTATACTTGATTTCACTTGACAAATACAACACGAGAGTCTTTGTACAATGTATTTTAGATATCAATTCGGCACTTGTGTATACTATTTACTTGTGAAGATAACCAAGAGATAAAAATCTTGAATTTAAAGGTACTCCCATGTGCTTGTGAATTGAAAAAATAATATTGAGATAATGTGGTACTTTGTTTTGACTAAGAAATTTGCAACTGTCATTAATAGCCCACATAGAATACATTATGAATGTTTGAGCACTAAAGGTTAGAGTTTAGGTATCCCTATTCGCTTTGCTTGAAAAAGTATAAGTCTATGACAAGAAGTAAACTTTGTCCTAAGATGAATAATCTAGTCAACATACACAAAACATTTGAGCACTTAAAATTTTAGAGTTCATAGACCACAATATATTTACAAAAGTATAGCACAAGTACCATCCAAAGGGCCCAACTTTAATTGGATACTTTATGATCTTGTCATCTACCAAGCAAACAAGAAACTTCATAACCACTAATCATTTAGATTCTCACATCAAGTATAGGAACAAAACTCGTAACAAAATCTTGCAAGATAAAGAAAAAGTTAAAAAACAAGATTTTTTGGGTAGTAACATTAGGAACATCTAAGGATCAACCTTTGTCTAGTTGAAAGGAGGACCATGTATACTAGAGATTGATAAACCATTCCCCTAAGAATTGAGACAAAGGAAGACATCAAAGAAAAACTATGCCTAGTGACCAACAACAACAACAAGAGTGATCACATAAGGATATCATTGCATCAAATGGTAAAATGAAGTGTCCTATAAGGTTTCCCTATTAAAGAAAAACTATTCATTTATTTCAAGGAGGCAATTTTTTTTGGCAAGGCCATTGACAACCTTATTCACTTCTCCAAGACAATGGATGATTTGATAGTACGTAAAACATAGTAAACAATCACAAGCTTCTTGAAGGATATAGTTAATACACTAATTTAGTGTTTTAATTTTCTTGAATATGGATACAATATTTTGAGAATCCCCTTTAAGTAATAGATTGGATACTTAGCTACTTTTAGCTCAACCACTAGTGCCCTTGCCTTCTCAATATTCTTTGTGTCATTCCGTACTCTTATAGCAAGAGTAGCAATGATTTCTTCCTTGGGGTCCCTTAGGACACAACCTATACCTGAGATTCTTGGGTTTCCCTACGAAGCCTTTCATATGATCTCTTTCCTATTGATTTTCTTTAGTTTTTTGTTCATGGTGACACCTTTGGATATCATAGGTATATTTTCATTTTGATATAATATAAGAATATTCCATTCACAAACACTTTCTAAAACTTTTACTAATTTTTTGATTAGTAATATAATTGTATATTTTATTATTGATATAAAGGATTAATTACATAAGAATTACAAAATGGAGTTATGAATAACTCCTCTTCAACTAAGATTTTTTACAACATTTGCCCCAATCAAGTTCAACTATCATACGCTATACATACCTTTTGATAACAAAATAGAGTTTTTTTAGAGATTTGCACACCTTTGACCCAATTTACAAGTAAACATATATAAAGCATTTACATCGTCTTTATCAAAATGTAGAAATACCTATATCTCCATAGTCTTTAAGCTTAATATAGTAAACTAAGAAACATACAAGTTCCATCAACACAAACTATCGATAAAAACCTATGGTTGTTCTGGTGCTTCCCTAGCCTTCCATACACAGTCCACGAGCTTGGCGTTGAGCTCTAATTTGGAGCTTGGTTTGCACCCGTCAAGGGATTACCGCCAAAAATTTGTAGCAATTCCTCCCTCATGCTTCTAAATCTTTGCTTTCAACTTCATCCATGCTGTCCAACATTCATCCATGTAATTTTTTTAACATTTTTCCCGTCCCACCTAACAAGGGGGTAATGGAAAACTCCTTTGCATCCCTCTCATCCTCATAGCATTAAAAAATGTATGTGCCTACACTCGAGACCACCTATTCAAGAATGTGTTTCAATCCTTGTAAAATCTCATCTTCAAACATAGATGTGATAACCCATTTCACCTTGTTGAGGTCATCTCCTAGCTGCAAACCCCAAGCTAAAACCATCAACACTATATCTATGTTCATCCTTCAATGCCAACAATGCTCTTGGAACTTCCTACCTAAAACATCAATGACTGCATCAATTAATCTTAAGCATACCCCTCAAATATTTCTTCTTCATCAACCTCAGAAAATCTTTCTATTGTAGCAAGGTGGAAACAAGAAATTCACCTCCATGTTTTGTTGAAACTAACACACTAAACCAAACACACCAAAACTAAACTAAAACTTTCTTAAAAGATAGTCTCAATGCCCCTTCAAAAAAATCTTGTTGCACATAAGCTTGAATTAATAATGAGATCTCACTCTGGTCTCATCTTTGTGCACCAAATGACACGCCTTCTACTTATTACCTTGATCACTTAAAAAGTTGCCACCACCAAAAAGAACAATGAGAAAATTATGATCATTAAAAGATATCACTCTTTAATTACAGTTTCCACCTTGGGTCAAGTGATCTCATCTAGCCACCTCATAACCATGATTTACCTTTATCTGAATAAGAGATGAGTTAAAACATCACACACTTAATTAATCATTAGATGACTGTTGGGTTTGAAATCTTCAAATTCTTTTTCAAAGGACAAAGCACATTTTGAAAGCTTGTTCACTTCAATGTTGCCTTGAGGAAAAATATGAGAAATCTTGAAGTCATCCAAATTATTTAAGGATTCTCTATTACAGTTATAATGGGTTGAAGGTGACATGTCACAATTTTGCCAATTTTAATTTTCCTAGTAACTAGGAGAGAGTTATCTTGTAGGTGAATTTTCTTAAAGCCCTAAGTTAGCCTGGTCTTAATAGATGATAAAGTAGCCCTACCTTCTGCCACATTGCTAGAGCCAGTTAGCAATCTCATAGCCCCAAAGACCACTATGTTACCCCACATATCACAAAAAATGAAGCCAATACCTGATGGGCCTCCATTGCAGCCAATGCACCATCAAAATTCACTTTGATCTAGCCATCATTGGATTTCAATCATTTGACCTCTTCTCTATCAAGTGTAAGAGCCCGCCTAATTAAGGACTTGTAAGACCACGTCTCTTAGGAGAATTAGTTCAACTACAATATGATTTCATTAGAGTATTAAAGATTGATTAATTAGTTAATATATTTGTGATAGAAATATTCATAACATCATTAGCAAACATGATTTGGTTTATGTACCTTGCTTTTGTAGTTGGCTCTTTATTTCTAGTGAATAACATGATTAAGGATGCTTCTTTGTGATTTATTCAAATATGGTTATCTATATTTAATGCATGAAAAAATAGGTTTGAATAGGTTTCATAGGTCTTTTGCAACCATTTTGGACTAACTCTTTGTATGATGTGAAAATGTGTATGTGGCACTTGTTATAGAAGGCTCGTCCTTACATACAAGGGAATATGTTTGGAGTCACTGAACTTATGAACAGTTTCTTATGATTTCTTCTCAATTAAAGCTTCATCGTCCTTATTTAATTTAATAGAAGTTTATGCACATGATAGGAAATACATCTTTAGGAAAGGATAAATGCTTTGCAAAAGTAGGACTTGTGATAAACTAGGAATACTATTCACAATTGAGGGTATGAGAATATATCTGGCATATGGTTAGTGATAGAGGTCTAAGGAATTTTGAACTTCTCTACCTGATGACATGATGATGCATTCCTAATAGGGATACATTATGTTGAAAAGGATTGATAACATTAGATATGACGTATTTCACGCTACGATGGATTACTTAATTTATGTTGACATAATCATGCATATATCTTGATTAACTAATGCAATTGACTTTATGTGTACATACCCTATCTTATTAAATTTAATGTCATGATGATAATTAGGTATTTTTAGTAATTGTATTGAATATATATTGTGTTTCAATGAATACGTTCTATATAATGTGAATTTAAAATGGTAAATTAAGTCCATGCTCTTTTTGAATTTTCATATATTGGAAACTAGTTAATTGATTTATGTGGTTGAAGTATGAGATAGAATTATGTGGATGCTGTGACTTATTTACATTGTATATGTGTACAATTTTCTCTACTTGTAATGTTCGAATTTGGAATGTCTAGGAAAATTACCATGAACTAGGACCAAACCTATGTGCGATAGTTGGGTCTATAATACCTCATAGAGACATGATTTGTTCGTGAATGAGATCACTTGAAAATTTTGTCAAATATGAGTTAGCAAATTTTCTAACTATGCAATTATATAATTTCCATAAACGTGCCAAGTGGAAGGTGTGATGTGTAATTAGGGTGTCACTTGACACTTGTAATTTGATTAGGTGGTAAATAAAATGTCCAATTGAGGATGAGTAGGTTGGAAGCTATATCTTAGGTTGATCCATGTAGGTTCCCTATGTGAAACCCTTAGTTAAAGAGCTCTGAATAGAATAAAAAATAAGAGAAATTTGTATGCAAACTTTGGGTGTTTTTTATGAGGGTTAAGGTGACTCTCAAGGTTGGGTTAGGATCATTTTTGAAGGCCCACATGGTAGACTTAGGGCTTAGGAACATTTTTAACCATATAGATCCTCATTATGGACTTGGGGAACCACCCAAAAGTTGATTTTCCCAAGATGGACGAATTTGAAGGATATTTCTTGTAGAATGTGAAGGTTAGGAAGAGAAACTAAATATATTCTTGTAGGTTGTGTTAGTGGGAACAAAAACCAAGGGCATTTATTGTGAATGGTGTAGGTGGTGGAGTATGGGAGATGTTGAGGTTAGGAGAGGATTTTAAGAAGAATGTTGGAAAACATTCTCTTGGTTCACCCACTGTTCATCTTGAACACAAGTTGTGGAGTTAGTAGAATTTTTTAGTGTAAATAATTAATTATTATTTACACTTTACTTAAGTTTATTTAGGTTAATGCATTATTTTATTATTTATCATGTAGACACCTAGGAGTATGCGTACTCATGAGTTGTCTTGTTGACAACACAGGAGTTAGCAACTCTAATTTAGCACATGGTGCCTACAACACCATATTTTGCATAATCAATTGAGTTGTCATGTAGAAAACATAATTGTTCACACTCTAATTAGGAACATGGTGTCTACAACATCTTTTACATGACACACCTATGTTAGCTTATCCTCTCATCATCGCACAAACTTATGTGCTCAATGGAGGATAATCCACTCTTGGTGGACATGTGCTTAGTTGTGAGGCTTATCATTTTGCTAACTCCTAGTCATTCTAGAGGCCTTTATATTCAAACACTTCTAGTGTCCATGTACATTAATTCATTCTCATATTGTTATTATGTTCATACATCATTTGGTCCATATTGTGCTTTATTCTTGAGCTTCTTGATCTTGGCGTCATTTTACCCTAAGGAAAATTCTTACATGGTATCAGAGCTGAGGGAGCGTCATTTCATAGCCATTGGAGACCACTTTTGTTTCACCTTTCGAAGTGCCATCGATTCAAATTTAGCGAATCTGCAGCTATTGGGAGTGTCTATAGCCAAAGTAGACCTCACCATTGTGTCCAGAGTGTCGATTTGGTGAATTTTGAATATAAATTTTCCTACCTAAGGCCATAGTCAAAATTGAGGCCATTTTTTTTTGCAAAACGACATTCAAAGGCCTGATTTACAGAATTGGTATGATCTTTTCAAATATTTGCATTTAATTTTTAGATCTATAATTTTTATCAGTGTCAGCAATTTCTGTACAAATTTTTTCAGATTTTTCAGATTTATATTTTTGAATTTTTTTGGCCTATTAGGCTTGTGGAGAGAATTTATTGCAAGAAGCCAAGTGGTCAAATCCTAGCCCCCTATGGCTAGCATTCATACTATGCAGACAAAATATTCCAATCGGCAGTCTTTGCATCCAACATACCGACCAACACACATAGATAATCCGACACAGTAAACCTGACGACCTTCACACAACATCTGGTAGCTTGCAATTTATTATAACCACTGAGTGTAGTGGGTTTTAAAGTCATTATACACTGTTAGCCCCATGCATGTGGTATTATTTCCCCGACTGCCAACAACATAATCTGCGGCTAAAGTCTCCTCGGTGCCATTTTTCACTCATCATCGATAGTCCCAAACACTGGCCAAATTTTTGACACCAGCCTCTTCCATGCCGGCTGATGTGCTCCTTCTATCAACGACTGTGGTCCCGACCTCCTCTCTCGCTAGCGCCATGTGATGACATGTCAGTGCCAATTCACTGACTAAGCTCCACAGTGGCAAGTTAGAGCCACATCAACATCTGATGAAGCATAAGCAAGCCCTGCCATGTAGAGCCCGATCATTGCCTCATCATTGGACACATCAACTAAGCCATACATTCCACGTCAGCTGTACAAGCTACTAATGTCATCATTCGTACTACTACGTCACCAGGGGCTCTTTTTTCATTGATGTCATCTATACACTATCTAAAATTTGATGACCATTTGACCATTACTAGCAGGCCAAATTGCACTACCGTGATGACCATTTGGACATCATATTTAACCTCGTAGTTTTCTTAGCAGACCCCTCTTCATATGCAGTTTTGATTTGACAGTCCAACTTCAGGAGGCCATATCTCAGTCATCCGAACTCCAAATCAAGTGTAATTTTTTTTGATTTTGAGTAGAATTTCTTGAATTTTTTAGTGGTACTATTATTTTTTGGTTTTGGTGCATGGATTTGTTAGAAAATTTAGTTTTTTGTGATTGTACCTATCCAGTACTACATTTTGCAACTTCAAATGCTCCATACAGACTCATCTGGACACATTTTTAGGTTCTATTTTTTTTTGAAAATGAATAATTTTTAATCTACTTTCTAGATCTGTAATCATATTATAGGCTTGTGTAGAAAAAAATACCACTTTCATAAATAGGTCATTTTTTGCATTGTATTGCTTTGATCAAGCTTCAAAATTGTTGTACATGTAAGCTACAATGCTTAGTACCAGATTTGAACTCCAAGAGGAGGTTGTAAACAACAAAATTAGAAGTCCACTAAGGCCAAAGTTGGTAAGTGGCTATTGTAAACACACTAAGCATAAAATGCCAAAATCATTCATTTGGAGGGGTTTTTTGATTGAGTGAAAATGGGGGGGGGGGGGGGGGTTGTCTGTTGGTGTTGTGTTCCTCTTTTCTTGTTGTTATCTTTCTTTCCTAGCATTATGGAAAATCTCAAGATTCCAAAATTAACACCACATAACTATGCCACATGGTCAGTTAAAAAATAGGGTGAATTGATGAATAAAGAAGTTTCTCAATATGCAGATGGTTCTTTTTCCTCAACCAATAGGTGATCAAGTATCTCAAAGTGATATCAAGGCTTGGGAAACAACAAATAGGAAATCCCTAGGACTCATTAGATTAGGGGTTGATGAAAAAATCCTCTATCAGATCATGAAATATAATACATTGAAGAAAACTTGGGATGCCCTTAAAAACCTATATGAGAAAGTGACTGAGGAGGATGTCTACAAGATTGAAGATGAGCTTGTCTCCCTAGATCCTAAGAGCTTGATTCTATCCAGGATTTTATCATTAAGGTGAATGAGTTGAGAACAAAACTTAATGATTATGGTAGTCTAATTAATGATGACAAGTTGATTTATCTAATTCATAATAAGATGCGATCTAAATACTCCACATTTGTCTCTTCTTTCAACACCACAAAGACTACCTTAGGGGCTTCCTATAAGAAAATCACTTTTGATGACTATGCTCAATTATTAGAGGATGAACAAGATAAGTTGATAACAATGGGGATTCTCAAGTCTTCAAAGTTTAAGGCATTGGTGGCTAACAATGAGAGTTCTAAGAAATCAACTGGTGAAAGTTCGAACAAAGGAAAGGGCAAAAAGAAGAAGTAGAAAGATAACAAACAAGGGGACACAGAAAATTCAACTTCAACATTAAATCAACAACAATAAGGCAAGTCTTCTGCTAATACCAACAAAAAGAGGGACACTAATCAAGAAAAGAAGAAGTGTGTCTACTGCAAAAAAATTGGTCATGACGAACATTAGTGTTATCACAAGTAGATTGATGAATTGAAGTACATCATGAAGAAACATAATGTTCCATTTCCTAATGCTTATAAGGAAAAGGGGTCTTCATCTTCAGATTCTAAGAGCAAAGGGCAAGCTTTACTCACAAACATTGTTAGTCAGGAAGAATGGATTATTGACTCAGGTGCCACACATCACATGGGTGCTTCAAAGAGAGATTTTTCTTCCATGACACCTTCAGAGGTACCTCACATCTTTGTAGGAGATGATACTAAAGTGGAAGTTGAAGGAAAAGGTGAAGTTGAGATGGATAATGGAGCATTCAAGGATGTTCTCTATGTTCCTAATCTTACCTCCAACCTTCTTTCAATTTACCAAATCACTCACTATGGAGGTGGAAACAAAGTTGAATTTCTTCCAGATTCAGTGGTAGTGAAAAGCATTAAAGATGACTCTATGGTTTCAATAGGTGAAGCTAATCATGATTCAAGTCTTTAAAATTTCTCTTCCTTTGTGCCTAAATCAAATGCACAAGCCTTGTTAATGCATTCAAATACAAAAAGAAAACTATAGCATGAGAGGTTTGGACATCTCAACTATAGGTATCTTCAACAACTTAGGAATAAGAACATGGTTCATGGTCTACCTCAAGTCCAATTTTTAGATGGTGTTTATTTAGGGTTCACACTTGGGAAGCATCTAGAAAAAATGTTTGACAAGGGGAAGTCTTGGAGAGCACAATGTGTTCTTGAACTAGTTCATAGTGATGTGGGGTCCATTTCCAGTGCCATCATTTGGAAAGTCTTTCTATGCACTCACCTTGATTGATGACTACTCTTGCTATACTTGGGTATTCTTCATGGGTCATAAGAGTGAAGTGTTTCAAAAATTTCTCAGCTTCAAGGCTCAAGTAGAAAACTAGTCAGAGAAAGGCATCAATGTTCTTTGAATAGATAATGGAGGGGAGTATGTGAACTCAAGACTTATAGACTTCTATACTCAAGAGGGAATTGATCTTCAACATTCAATACCATACACACCAAAACATAATGGTGTTGCTAAAAGGAAGAACAAAACCCTCAAGGAGATGACCACTTGCATGCTACTACATAGTCTCTCAATCAAGTCTTTTGGACTGAAGTAATGAATTGTGCTAACTACATCCTGAATTGAAGTCCTCACAAAGCTTTGGATGGAATAACTCCTTTTGAAGCTTGGACTCGTAGGAAACTTTCTGTAAAGCACTTCAGAGTCTTTGGTTGTCCAACATGGGCAAGAATACCTCCACAGAAACACAAGGCATTGGAACCTCAAAGAAAACCTTGCATCTTTGTTAGATATGCAGACTCTCATAAAGCCTATAAGTTGATGGATCCAAAGACACATGAAATTTTTTATGAGAGGAGTGTACAATTTGAATAAAGTTGTTCGAGCTTTACTTCTTCAACTCCTCCTTCTTCCTCCTTCATTGAAGAGAGTGGTAGTGATGACAGTGACTTGGAAGATGTTCATCCACGATCCAAGCACAAGCATCAGACATATGAGGTTGAGGATATCCATTCTACATCTTCTTCCACTAGACCTAGATGGGCTCAACTAACATTGGATGTACCAGGCCCTTTGGAAGGGAATCCTTTAGATACTAGGAGGACAAGATCATAATAGAAATCACTCGCTCATGCTTATATTTCAGTTGCTTCCGATCCACAATCATTCAAAGAAGCTTCAAAAATTCTAGAATGGGATAGAGAAATGGAGGAAGAATATAATTCTCTTATGAGAAATGATACATGGGACTAGTCTCTCTTCTTAAGGGAAGAAAATTGAATCGGTGTAAGTGGATCTATCAGACCAAATTTGTAGTGAATGAAAGTGTGGATAAGCATAAGGCTAGACTTGTTGCAAAAGGTTTCTCTCAAGTACCTAGCATTGACTACACTGAGACCTTAGCCCTAGTTGCCAAAATGAACTCCATTCATTTGACACTTGCCATAGCAACAACTCAGAGATGGGTTGTTCATCATATGGATGTGAAAAGCACATTCTTGAATGGTGATCTTCATGAGGAGATTTATATGGAGCAACCACATGGATTCATTTAGGATATATTCTAACTTGGTTTTCAAATTGAAGAAGTTTATCTATGGACTTAAACAAGCTCCAAGAGCTTGGTGTGCCAAGATGGATTCATTCCTTCTCTTAGTAGGGTTCACCAAATGTCATTCCAATCTGAATGTCTATATTCTTTAGCGGAATGCTTCTCACTTGCTACTTGTGCTTTATGGTGATAACTTGATCATTATAGGGAGTAAAAAATCCATCATTCATAGTGTCAAGGCTATTTTGTAGGATAGATTTTCAATGATAGACTTGGGTCTACTTTATTATTTCCTTGGTATCGAGATACATTAGTCTTCATCAAGGATCACATTATCATAACCCAAGTATGCTCTTGATCTAATTACTCAATTTCGCATGAGTGACTACAATCTACTCCCTTTCTTTTAGGTTAAAAAAAGTGTTCCACTCCACTTGTTGATACTACTTTGTATAGATAGTTGGTTGGAAATCTCATCTTCTTGGCACATACATGCCCTAATATATCCTTTGCAGTTGGCATGGTTTCTCACTTCATGCAAGAGCTACATGAACTTCACTAGAAGGAAACCAAACAAATCCTTCACTATATCCAAGGTACACATACATATGGGATATGCTATGCAACTGGTACTAGACTACAGTTAGTGGGTAATATAGAATTAGACTATGCAAGGGATCTTGACTCTCACAAGTCTACTTTAGGATACATGTTTCATCTTGGTTCCAGCCCCATTTGTTGGCAGAGTAAAAAGTAGAACACCATTGCTCTTTCATCCACTGAGGCTGAGTATCAAGGAGCTATGACTATGGCTACAAAGGCTATTTGGTTGCAGAATATTCTAAAGGAGTTTGGTTTTGATCTACCTAGACCCATAGTCATACATTGTGATAATCAGAGTGCCATTGAAATCTAAAAACATCCAGTCCAACATGAGTGGAAAAAACACATTGAGGTTCATATGCACTACATCAGAGATCTGATTCATGAGCAAGTCATTACATTGCAGTATTGCCCTATAGAGCAGCAGATTGTTGACATCTTCACAAAGCCCTTCACTAAGGTCAAGTATCTTCATTTGCAAGACCTCTTAGGGGTGTGGGATTTTTCACCAAGGGGGTCACATGACTCTTCTCTTCTTTATTGTACTTATCTCTCTTTTTGGGGGAGGGTTTTTCCCATGAGGCTTTTCCCTCTTTCTCCATTTTCAGAGAGATTGCATTGCATTGTATGTACAACATTGCATTTGTACATGGGTACCTAATATGGCCAAGTAGCCATGACCCATCATGCATTTTCATCATAGCTTTTGTGAGCTTAAGTACATTCCCCTAAGTTGCACTTAAGGGGGAGTGTTAGTGCAAATAATTAATTATTATTTACACTTTCCTTAAGTTTACTCAGGTTAAATGCATTATTTTATTATTTATCATGTAGACACCTAGGAGTATGCGTACTTATATGAGTTGTCTTGTTGACAACACAGGAGTTAGCAACTCTAATTTAGCACATGGTGTACAACATTGGAGTTTGCATAATCAACTGAGTTGTCATGTAAACAACATTTTTGTTCACACTCTAATTAAGCACATGGTATCTACAATATCTTTTTACATGACACACCTATGTTAGCTTATCCTCTCATCATCGCACAAACTTTTATGCTCAATGGAGAATAATCCACTCTTGGTGGACATGTGATTAGTTGTGAGGCTTATCATTTTGCTAACTCCTAGTCATTCTAGAGGCTTTTATATACAAGTACTTCTAGTGTACATGTAAATTAATTCATTCTCATATTGTTATTATGATCATACATCATTTGGTCCATATTGTGCTTTGTTCGTGAGCTTCTTGATCTTGGCATCATTTTTCCCTAAGGAAAATTCTTACAAGGTATTAGAGCTATACCAAATTCTTACATAATTTTGGAAATGAATGTGAAGGAGAGAAGACATATCTAGTATTTGGAGATGGAGATCAAGAGGGAGCTTGAGAAAGATAAGTTATTTCTTGATAAGTAGGAGATAATTTCCACAACAAGTCAAATTGTGATATTGCTATCAGGATTTAGCTATGTGATTTTTAGTCAAACTCATTGACCAAGTTTCATGAGTAGTGATTCAACATGAATCCATCTCTCATGAGAATAAATGGAACACTTAGCACTCATTGGATCTAGGTGATGCTCATAGGGATGAAGCACCAAGACTTCCTAGGAGGTCACCCATCCCAGTACTACTCCAGCCTGAGCGCACTTAACTATAGAGTTTGCTCCATGGTTAAACCCAAAGCTTGCAACCCCATTTGTAAAACCTTCACCCAATGTTGTGCCTTATGAACCATTCATTAGAAAACCCCTTAAGCTCATCAATTGATAAGTAGGAGATAATTTCCACAAGAAGTCAAATTGTGATATTGCTATTTAGGATTTAACTATGTGATTTTGAGTCAAAATCATTGACCCATGTTTCATGAGTAGTGATTCAACATGAATCCATCTCTCATGAGAATAAATGGAACACTTAGCACTCATTGTATCTAGGTGATGCTCATAGGGGTGAAGCACCGGGACTTCCCAAGAGGTCACCCATCCCAATACTACTCTAGCTTGAGCGCGCTTAACTACAGAGTTTCCTCCATGGTAAAACCCAAAGCGTGCAAGACCATTTGAAAAACCTTCACTAAATGTAATGCCTTATGAACTATTTATTAGAAAGCCCCTTAAGCTCATCAATTGATAAGTAGGAGATAATTTCCATAGCAAGTCAAATTGTGATATTGCTATCAAGATTTAATTGTGTGATTTTGAGTCAAACTCATTGAACCATGTTTCATGAGTAGTGATTCAACATGAATCCATATTTCATGAGAATTTGTAGGATTCTTGTTAATATGTTAAAAATGTAATCTTAGAGGAAATGATACAGAATGATTTATTGACAAGGAAGAACTCATGAGATAGCAAAATGATCTTTTGGTGTAATGAGGTTGCTTTTTTAGGGGTATGAATGGGATTCTTGATGTCTTGTGATGCAATAAAGGTTGGGTGGAAAAGAGAAAGGCTGGTAGAGTTTCATTAAAAATGTAGTCTTAGAGGAAATGTTATAGAATGATTTATTGACAAGGAAGAACTCATGGGATAGCAACATGATCTTTTGGTGCAATGAGTTTGCTTTCTTCAAGGTATGACTAGGATCCTTGAGGTCTCATGATGCCATAAAGGTTCGGTGGAAAAGAGAAAGGCTGGTAGAGTTTCTAATTTCTTTTATGTTAGAATAAAATCAATGGAAAATGTAAGAGAGTTTTATGCTTCATTTATTGACTTAAGATGTGCTCATAATGTAAAAGAAAGCTTGCAACTCTTTATTCTCATTTAAAGTAGAAAGCTTTTTCCTTATTTCTATTTTTTCTGTTTGATGAGTATCCATATGTAGTGAAGGTCTATTGTAAATCACATTTGCATTCTACTTCACAAAGAGATGAAATGATCTATAGAGTGATATTTTTTATTTTCATTTTTTTATATCTTGAGCATTAGTAAATCTTATCAAAATACAATGCAAGTTTGTAAATGTAAACTTGTTTAAAAAAAAACAAATTGAAGGTGTGTGTTTAGCTCAAAACTTGGGTATGCCATTTGGTATTAGAGCCCATGTTAACAATACTAGACATTATTGGGCCCATGGTTAAGGTTTTGGTTTCATTGTAGACTTAGGAGAAAGTATAGTCACAAATTTTTTACTTATAAAAGTTGAAGGAAGACCTTTCTAAAATCATTGGAATGTGTTGCTAGTTTTAATAAAAGATTGCATTAGAAGTTTGCATAGAATTAAAATGCATTACACAAGTTTATCACAAAATAGATCAATTGTTGAAATAGGTAAGTTTGAAGGAAGCATGGAGATTAGTATTCAGTTCTAAATGACATAGCTTAACTTGTTGTTTTAAATCTGGAAAGAGATATGTGCGGTTGTCCCATGTTCCATTGTGAAATATAATTGAGGCAACATATCAAAAAATAATTTGCATTGCTAGTTATTTAAATCTTACCATATTACTCTCAAAATATAGATGTATATTCCATGTGTATATATAAAATATTTTTTTATTTTTTATTTTAATATTTCAATCTATTTTGAAAATACCTTTATAAAGTCCATTTATATTATTGTTATATATATATATATGTATGTATGTATGTATGTATGTATGTATGTATATGTACATATATACATACATGTACATATACATACATGTACGTATATGTAAATATACATACATACACATAAGACACACATATATATGTATCTATATATAAACATGTAAATTTTATTTGAATATCCTTACATATGTTTGTTAAACTTTCTTTTAACATAAACTAATAAATATGTCTCAGTCAATAATATGTATTATATATAAATACCATGTATATAATGTGTGCATACATATATATATACACACACATTATTGGAGGAAAAATAAAGGTTGATATAAATAAATTTTATAAGGGAAAATTAAAATAAACTAAAAAAATAAGTATACTTTTTTTTTAAGGGGTTAAACCTCATCCACATAGGTGGGTAGAATGAGTTGCCCACCACACTATAGTGGTGGCTACCATGATCCAGGCCCGTGTTGGACACATAGTGACTGTGACTGTGAGGTCATCTCATTGCTTCCAAGAAGCATCACTGTGCTATAGCAGTACATTGGAAAAATAACCCTTCTTCATCCATAGACCTAGTCATTGTGCCATGTCCAAACTACACATTGCATGTGCATCCCAAAAAGTTATTATTTCTACAGGTGTGGTTGTCATAAATTAGGGAATAGTTTCTAAAGGGAAAGTAATGATTAAAGTGCATTCTTTGCATTAACTTATCAATTTTGTTGTTATCTAAATTCAGCCAGTATTATAGTATTATAATATTTTTAAAGTATAAATTTAAAATAATCTCATGACATGTCATACCATTTTTGGATATGTAAGGGTCAATTTGAGGATATGACAGTTAAGGATATGGTTTTTCTATGCTAATTGATTTACTAAATTTTTTTTCTTGTATCATAGTGGTAGGAAAACAACTTAATATGATTTGTATGACTCTCTTTAATTAAAAATCTAACTATTAACATTAGAGGTTATTAACTAGCACTTGCACCCAAAACAAGGTGCACAGATATGCCGATAGGTGTTTGATTTGGAAGCATATATGAAATTTTACTTAAAATCAAGTTAAAATATAGAAGTGTTGTTCTCCAAACATGTCTGAGAATAAAAGCCATTCTTGTAAATAAAAGCATTCAGTTCAAAAGAAATAAAGTTGCATTAGTGTCCTATTATATTTTTTTTATGTCATCCTAAAAAAAAAATGTAACATTCAAATGCACGTAAAGACATAAAAACCTATTGTATACAAAGACTATTTAAGATTTGATTCTCAAGATGGTTGTAAAGGGAGAATTTATCTTTCAGTTTCACCTATTTGTAGCATTATATCATTATGCTTTTTGATTTGTGTGTAGTTCACTTTTATTAAATATATTATTTTCTTTCATAGAACTCCACAATGGAGGCAACATTAAATTTTATAAAAAGTAAAGTTTTTAAATAAATAAATAAATATGAGATAGAACCCCAATAATTGTATAAATGATATGGAATTAATTAATTTAATTTTTTACTAAAATGTACATAATTTTATACAATTAGAAAGCTAAACTAATGAACATGGCATGTCCGTGTATTTATTTTACATTGACTGACTAATTAAGTGTCTAGATATTCAAATATACATTTGATTTGTAGAAAGAGACTAGAGTAGCTTTCAAATAATTGGTAGAATACGAAATATTCCATCTTGTTTAATGGATATTTTAAACCACTTTTCTGAAATAAAAAAGCAAAGTTATGTGAACCATTTATAAAAAACCATATTATTTATAATTCAATAAATTGATTATTAGATGCCATGTCTCGATATTATTACTACATTTGAGGAATATGATAGTTTGGTATTTTTACATGAAATACTAAATGAAGATAAAATAATGACCTAATCTCTAGGTGTAGAGCAACAAGTTAGGAACAAAATGTGGAGACCTTATGAACAAATTAAAATCAAAGGGACATATTTTTTGAGTGGCCATCTTATATTTGTAGATAAATAAAGAAGTTTAGGTAAAATTAATGACATATTTATGAAATTATAATGCAAATAATTAAAGTTAAAATAGTTATACAATAACATAAGATACAACCATATTACATATTATAAATGACGTGGGAAGTATATTAGAATGCCAAATTCATTAATACTGAAGATGACATGGATAACTAATGTTGATAGTGGTAGTTTTTATATACAATTTATAGTGATTATTCTTCTATATAATACAACTCTTTCTATCAACAAAGGGATTAAATATTTTCAAATATGAATTTGAATCTTTATATTTATCACAAATATTATTAGATTTCAATTTTCAAGTAACAAATGAAAATAAAACAATTTAGAAAATACACACATGTCATCTAAAAATTTCAAACACATATTGAGTGTGGTGATTCTTTCAACAAAATTGATTCAAATTATTTCAATTTTATGATATGTGTGAATGAGAGTTTCTAATAGTATATGATCACAAAATTGATACATGGGTTTCAAATTATGAGAGTGTATCATCAAGATTCGTGGCCATCTAGCAAATTATTTCTATATAAATAGAGACATTTTTTCAAGTTGGAACTACGAGATTATTTTCTTTCACCTACAATTGGTCATTTCTTAATACACATGAATTCATAATTATATACAAATAACTTCTTTAGCTAGGCCTCCAAACTTCCAGAGAGATTCTTCCTCATCAACTCCTTGGGATAAAGAAAGTATTAATTACTATATAGCAAATAATATTGTACTTGCAATCAAGGTTGTGGTTTTACAAACCCAACTATGTATGATTAGATAATTTGTTTGTATTTTTTTAAAATAACTTAAAACTTTCAAAATTATTGTACTATGACTTTAAATTAAATTAATAAATATTTTCAAAAATGATTTTGAATCTTTATATTTATCACAAATACTATTAGATTTTAGTTTTCAAGTAACAAATGAAAAGAAAATAATATCCCAAAATGCACACAAGTTGTGTACAAATTTCAATCACATATTGAGTGTGCTAAAACTTTCAAAAAGATTGTTTGCATTTGTTAAATAAATTTACATTTTCAAAATAATTGTACTATGACTTTAAATATAATTAATAAATGAAAATAAATTATCGTGTTTTGGCTCATGTATAGACATTACTTGCAAAGAATGCTTTAACAATTTATATGATCATGAACGATTGGAATTTAATCTATCAAAACATTAATTACTAATAACATTATTTTTAGAAGAATAACAATAGTAAAAGAGGTAATATCTTTTCTAATGCATAGCTATATTCATTCTTAGTAGGAAAACATGAAGATATAAAAAGAAGTACCAAATATTAAATTATTATCTCAGAGTTCCATATTGGACATTGTATGTACATGACACAAAAAATGAGCCCCAATATGTATACAAAAAAAGTGATAACATTCCCCAAATCAACCCAAAATTCATCTTAGACCATCAATATTTCTTTTAATCAATGGTTGGATATAAGAAAGAGTCCTAAATCATGAGTGACGAGTGATACATATGATTCCAACTATCATCACTGATCACATTGAGTGGATTTGGAACGCGTGTCCTAATTTTGGGAAGAATTAGACTTTATGTTATAACATTTAAAATTAGGCCCTAAATAGAGCCAAGGTCATTGATCTATCTTACGTGAATGGTCCAGATCAGTTCCTTTCACCATAAAAGTGATAACATGCAAAGTGAGAACAATCAAGTTGGCAACAAAAAAGGACATATTATTAATTGAATCTTAATAGATTCACATACTACAAGTACACTGTATAGTGAACACTTTGTTAAGGTTGTAACTTCTATCAGATTGATTTTGACATGAGATACCTTATTGATGGTAAATCATCTTGAAAATAAATATCTTATATATATAATATATATAATATATGAAATATAAGATCACTGCCATGAATATGAGTAGAGCTTGGGCTTGCGCTAGGGCCTGTGTGCCTTAGCCTGTTCAGCGTCAAGGGTGGTTTGGGCATTTAGGGGGAGTGAATGAGTGGTCAGGGGAGATTTTCTACTGTGTCAGGAGCCAAAGTTCTTGCACTGAGGGGATCTATTGGTTGGGCAGCTTGCCTAGCCGATTTCAAGCCCGTAGGGGGGCCTTTGTTGCTTCAAACACCACCTTGTGCATGTCCTTGGAGGGGGACCTGTGGTTTTTTTTGAGTGTGAGGCTTTTGTTTCATCTTTCTTTTCTTTTTTCTATGTCCTTGTCCATTGTGAAATGGGGGACCAAGGTATTGCCTCATCTCAGCTCTTAAGCAGAGATATGGAGATGGGTGAATCATCTTCTTTACTACATGTCAATAATAAGGCATTGAATGGTAAACCCCAATTGGGGGAAGGTGATTCCTCTCCAAAAGGGATGATTTGATTATGAAAAAGTTAACGAATGCTTGTAGAGATCTGAGCATCGACCAATTTTGGTTATTCAACCAGAGCAAGTCTTAGAGGATGTCGAATACTGGAGCAATCATGCTCTTTTTTGCAAATTATTAGGCCTTCGCCTTTCTTTTCTTGTGTTGGAATCTTGGGCAAGCCAAGTGTGGAACCCAAAAGGAGATATGGAAATTCTATTAGCAACTAACAACTATTTTATGGTTATCTTTTCAAGCATGGCAGACATGAATAAGGAATTTGAAGGAGGCCCTTATTTCTTTAACTAGGTGGGGCTCTTCATCAAGCTTTAGCACATGGGATTCAACTCTGTTGAGGAGATCCCATCACAAGTTTTGATGTGGGTTCACTTATAGAGGTTTCCTTTGGAATTCTAGAGGGATGATAGCCTTCACTCAATCTCTCTGCTTCTTGGAAAACCTGTAATTTATTTTTCCTGTATTTGTGTAGAAGTTGATTTAAACAATCCATTGCCAGATTCTATGGAGATTTGCATGGGTTTTTCTTCCTAGATCCAACAACTGGATTATGAAACCCTTCCATTTAGATGCAAAATTTTCCATGAATATGGTCATTTATATCGCATATGCCCCAAGAATACATCCCCCTCCTTGGCTACCCTTGACCCCCATAGGGAGGACAAGGGAAAAGCCCATTTATCTAATGGATTTGTTGATAGTGAGGGATTTATTTAGGTTAAGTCACGTAACAAAGGTAAGGGTAAGAAGAGAACTTGGACAAATAGGCAGATTAATGACACCTTTAATAGGTTCGATGCTCCTGGGGACCTGGTCCAAGAGGAAGGTAATCCAATTGAGATCTCTTCTGGGGCCAAAACTCAAAATGAAATTCTAGTTGAAGATGTGTATAAGGAGGATCCGATACTATCCCTAGGGAACCAATAGGCTGGACAATTAGATATTGAGTTGCCATCCATTAGTCAGGATATTGGAGATCCTTGAGGGTTACAGGGTTTAAAGGGATCAATCTTGGTGGATTTTGATCCTCTTATGCCTAAAGGGACCTCAAAATCTACAAAGTGTAATAAGGCTCCTCCTATCTTGGGCATACAACAGAAAGCCTTCAAAAAGGGGTTGTTGGACAAACTGTCAAAGAGTGGCAGGAAGACTGATCAAGAGAAGGTGAAGATAATGGGTGAAAATTTGGTTGAGTCTGGGTCTGTGAAACCCATTGATTCTCATTTCTCCCAACCACATAAATGATTGTTTTGTCATGGAATATAAGGGGGTTGAACAACATCCCCAGACAAAAGGTTGTTCGTAGATTAATTGAGTCACAGTCTTCAGATGTGGTCTTTATTCAAGAAACTAAGCTTAAATGGATGGTTTTTCTAATTGTGCTTCACAAATCTCACCCCAAGGCTCTTGTTAGGGGGTGGATGCTTTGTATAGTTCATGGGGAGTGGCTTGCTTCTAGAACCCAAGGACAGTCTCCCCACTATGGTGATTTTCCAGTCGATCCTCCATTTCTCTGGTTGCCTCTAGTTTTGAGACTAGAGAAAGGTGTCTTTTATCCAATATTTATGCTCATGATTTTTTAGGTAAGTCCCATTTATGGGCTCATATTAGATTCGTCTGGTCCTTGGACCCTTACCTCCCATGGATTATGGCTAGAGAATTTAATGCTGTTATTAGTTTGGATGAAAAACATGGAGGATTAGCTAGGCTGGACCCATCTTCAAAGCTACTTAGGGACATGATTGCCTCCTTGAATCTCATTGATTTGAATCCAACCAATGGGTCTTTACTTGGAATGATCAAAGAAGTGGTGTCGAGGCTATCTCAAAAAGGCTTGACAGATTTCTAGTTTCTTGCTACTGGATGAACAATAGGTGGATCACTAGTTCTGTAATTCTTGATTAGAGGGGCTCTGAACACTAGCCTATTAAGCTATCCATCACCTCTTACAAAGTCACCAAAAATATCTCCTTCAAATTTTAGCTGATGTGGTTAAGAGACTTGTCTCTACCTAAACTCATGTTGGATTGGTGGTATGAGGGGAAGCCTGGCCATGGTACGACCATGTTGACTTTCAGTAAGATGCTTCAACATGTGAAGTATAGGCTTAAGAGATGGAACAAATAGTGTTTTGGGAATTTACATCCTCAGAAGACTGCTACTCAGACCAAGCTAGATAATATTACCTGTCAGATTCGAGACCAAGGGTTGACCTCCAACCTGAGTAAAGCTGAATCTTTGGCTCTTAAAGGACTTGAAGAATGGGATCTTCGGGAGGAGATTTTCTAGAAGAAAAAATCTCATGTTGATTGGCTTCAGGAGGGGGATAGGAACACTACTTTCTTTCACAACTCAATTAAGGCTCAGAGGCAATATAACTCTTTCTCCTCTCTTGTCTCAACCGATGGAGCTTAGATCTTTTCTTGTGAAGACATTTCTAGGGAAGCTGTGAACTACATTTCTAATCTTCTTACTCGGGAGGATCTTTCTGCTGGGATTGAGGAGCAAGACATTTTGGATTGTATCCCCCACCTCATCTCTACTAAGATGAATGGGGCCCTCTTAAGCCCTATCTTGCTACTTGAATTGGAGAAAGTTGTGTTCAATATGAAGAAAGGTAAGGCCCTTGGCTTAGATGGTTTTTCGATCAAAATTTTCCAAGAATTCTAGGAGATGATAAAGTATGATCTCCTAGATGTGGTTCAAGAATCTGATAGGAATAAATAGATGTTGAAATATTTGAATTCTACCTTCTTGACTCTCATACCTAAGAAGGAAGGGGCTAATCGGTTGGATCAATTCAAGCCTATATGCTATGTAATATTGTCTACAAGATCATCACCAAATTGATTGCTGAGAGACTCAAGCCACTCCTTGGTTCTTTAATCTCTAATAAACAGAGGGGGCTTTGTTGAATGAAGACAAATTTTGGATGGGGTTGTGATAGCAATGGAGGCGGTCCACTCTATGGCTACTTCTAGGAGAAAGCTATGTTCATCAAATTGGACATGGCCAAAGCTTATGATCGGGTGAGTTGGGAGTTCTTACAGAAAATTCTTTTGACTTTTGGGTTTGATGAGAGTGGGTGAACTAGGTTCTTAGTTGTGTAGCCTTGTCCTCCTTCTCAATTCTTATTAATGGAGAACCTTTAGATTTGTTTGATGCCTCTCAGGGACTTCAACAAAGGGACCCTCTATCTTCCTACTTATTCAATATCATGGTAGAGGATCTTGGTAGATTTCTAAATTCTTAGGTGCAACTAGGTCTTATTCAAGGCTGGAGCTTGAAAAATGATCGTCCTTATTCTCATCTTCAGTTTGTGGATGATACCGGGTTGATGGGCATGGCGAGAATCAGTGAGGCAATGAATATCAAGAAAGCTTTAGATACCTATTTGGAAGCCTCATGTCAGAGAATTAATGATGATAAGTCTTCTATTTATTTCTTTAATACTCCTTGACTTATTCAAAGCAGGATTGCTAGGATTCTTAGATTTCAAATTAAGTATCTTCCTTTGATGTACCTTGGAGTCCCTTTCTCCTTGGGTGCTTAGCAAAGGGACTACTGGTAGGGGATGTTGGATAAATTCTAGAGTAAGGTTAGTCACTAGACTTACAGATGGTTATCTTCTGCTGGGAGAGTGGTTTTGCTAACAACGGTGGTGTAGTCTCTCCCAATTTATAGGTGTTGTGTTCAAGTCCCCCCCCAATAATTTTGTGAGGGATTTCGATGCTCTATCTTGGCAATCCTTTTGGTCAAGTAGCCTTCTATCCTCAAAGTGGAGCTTGGTCAAGTGGGAGTCTGTGTGTAGGCTGAAGCATGCTGGTGGTCTTGGTCTTAGATTGATGACTCTTGTTGCTACAGCTTTGGCTGCCAAGTTGTACTGGTGATGATGAAATAGTCAGTACCAAGATTGGGCCAAGATACTTACCCATAAGTATTTTCCTGGTATTGATTTCTTTGATGTGCCACATCTTCCATTGGTGGGTAAAGGCTCTTGTATTTGGGATACTCTTAAGAAGGGAGCCCAACTTGTTAAGGGCAGTCTCTTTTGGATTTGTAATAGAGGTTCAGATGCTGTATTTTTGCAACACTCATGGGATGGCCACCCTCCCATTCTATCAAGCTTTCCCCAGCTTCTACCTCTTTCCCATATTTTTACTAATGTGGGATGGTTTAAGGTGGAGCATTTTAAGACTATCAAGCATTTGGGTCAGGTGGGGGTGACTTACTGGAAGGATCCTCAGGAGTGACCTACTGGTGGCTCTGTTGAGGATTGGGCTCTTCTTTCAAAAGTTTTGGAGAATAGGTTTTATAGCTCCCTTACTGGGAGGGACAACTTGGCCTGAAGTCTTAGCCCAAAAGGTAAATTTACTATGGCTCAAGGCTATGCTATACTTGTTAGGAATTTACATGGTCCGACAGAGGTGCACTGGAAGAAGAAGGTTTGGAGAAACTATTCTTAGCCCAAATGTAATTTTTTCTTATGGTTGTCGGTTTAGAATAAATGCCTCACTTGGGAGAATCTTTGCAGGGACCTTCTATTTACTTCCTTTGTTCGCACAATGAGGAGTGTGCCTCCCACTTGTTTTTTCTTTACTATTTTTTTAGAGAGATATGGCATAGATGGTGGGAGGCTTGGTGTCATGGCTATATTCATGCTACCTCTCTAATTGATTTTTAGGAAAGTTTGGGTAGACCTCTTGTGAAGACTTATTTCTTGTAGGTTGCTTGGGTAGTTGGACCAGTTTTTATTCTTTGGAATCTCTAGCTGGAAAGGAATCACCTAATTTTTTGTGATTCCAAATTAGGAAGCTTTTAGCTGTGGAAGTTGATTCTTAATGGGCTCTAGGAGACTATTTTTTCTAAGTGTGATATGTCTGTCTCTATAGATCCTGGTGATCGAGTTATTGTTAGGAATCTGAACCTAGAGGGTAATAGTTGGGGATGCACTCTTGGAAAAAGACCTTGCCATGTTAAGTAGCGGGTTTGTTGGGATGGGAGTTGGACTCCTCCGCAGGCTAGGACCTTGAAGATTAATATGGATGGTTCTTCTTAGGGGAACCCTGGGTATGTTGGTATTGGGGCTATAGGTAGAGATAATAAGGGTGATGCAGTTTTTCTCTTCTCTATTTACAAGGGTCAACATTCTAATAATCTGATGGAGGCCCTTGCTATTAAGACTATTGTTGAGTGTGAATGCTCTTTAGGGTGGAGGAAGATCATCTATGAGTCTAATTCTCTAATTGTTGTGGATATACTGAGTAACCAGAATTTGGAGGATGTTAGTTGGCAACTAGCCTCTTTGGCTAGAAAAATTCTTAGTCTCTGTAGTCTCTTAGACTCTGTCTCCTTTTGCCATATCCCTCACGAATGGAACAAAGTAGTAGATTGTTTTTCAAAGTGGGTTTTAGAGGAAGTGGGTGGATGGGATATTAGTGGTAGGGATGAGTTACCTTCTGCGTATTACGAGATCATTAATCAGTTATTATTGGAAGACAGGAGCATGTAGTGTTGCTTTGGGCCTTTGGCCTTTGCTATGTAACTTGGATTTGACTAAATAAATTTTTACCCCTCTTTTTTCAAAAAAATTAAAATATAATATAATATAATATAATAATATATATTATATATTATTAGATAATAATATATTTTATATATGGTTAACATATTAATATTTGATATATGCTTAAGATGAGTTACACATGGTTATTTATATTACTATTATATTAATATGCTAACTAGCATTGTTTAACCATAGAGACATGTCTCCTCCTCTCATATTTATAAGCCTTCATTTGTATTCAGAACATAATCAATACAATGGCATTATTAGTACATTTGCAACAATCCTAGAAATTCAACATGGTAACAAAGCAATGTTCTTTCCTAGGACTGATGATATCTAAGTAATTAGGAAGAAATATAGAGAATAGTATAAATTAAAATGAAGGTAAGTACAATCCATCTCACAATTCTCCTACAATTTATGATGAACTGCCATTTATATTTTTACTTGCAAATTACTAGTATGGTGATCTTGTTGGAAATATAAGAGTAGTAACTGAGAGGGGAGGGGTGAATTAGTTACTACAAAAATAAATCCTAGATCCCTTAGATGTCAGTACAAAATGCAAATAGATAACTGATTACTGCTGAAGCTCAGTGAACACACAGAATGCTATAACTCAATAATAGCTAGATTAACTCGATAAATGATTAACATATAAACCTTTAGATGTTATCTGTGATTACCATTACTTTAACTTAGTTGTAAAAACATAAAAGAAAATAGCATGAATACATTTGACACCATGATTTAATGTGGAAACCCAAATCGAGAAAAACCACCAATAGCAACTAGTTATTGATTTTCACTCTTCTAAAGTGAGCCCTATTAGGAGCCAACCTTGTTAAAAGTTACAAAATACACTGTTAGGTGTGACCCTATTAGGAGTGGCCTTGTTAGAGATCTTGAGAAAAATTTAATGGAATTGCCACCTTGTTAGGGGATTTGCAAATAACTGTTAAGCCAACATTGTTAGGAAATTTAGATCACTACTACAATGGTTAGAGAGTGACAATGAGATGACTTGATTTGAATGAAACTAAATTGCTGATTTCAAATCTTTGTTCTTGTTTACACTTGATCCTTCCTAATTGAATATAGCTTTGCTGCTCCACAAGGATATTTTGCTTATCCTTCAAATTTGCTTCTTCTGCTCATCATTAAATCTTCAATCACATCATCATCTCTTACACTCAAACACACTTTGAAACCAAAAATTGACCTTTTATCTTCCACTTTGTCAAGTTAACTCAAATAAAACTTACAATAATCAATATTCATCACCTTAGTTGGCTAGAATCAATAGATAAATCAATTATGCTTAATATAGCAAAATAAGAAAATCCTTTGTTAGTCGACCCAGCTCGGTAGAAACTAACTCAAAAATGATTTCCTTTGTTAACCAATAGAAGCTCGGTTAACACTGCAAACTTAAAAAAAATCCTTTGGCAACCAAGTGAGTTCAGTTAGCACTGGTTCCATCTAACTTTCCTTTGTTACCCAAGTGATCTTGGTTAACACTCACTCTCTACAACTTTTCCTTTGATGCCTGATTGAACTTGGTAGACACTGCCTTTTGAACAAGGAAAACACAAGAACACTCGATAGACACTGAGAACTATCTTCACTACCCAAGTGAGCTTGGCATATATTGATTGCTAATGATATGAAATTTGTGTAACATCAAAGAAAACACATAATTAACCAATTATATCCAACAATGTCCCTCTTTGAAATTGATGGTAACATAACATGTCATAGCAAAATGAATTTTGGATTTTAGACTTGAAAACTCCCTCTATCAGTATGAGCTCTTCCTTTTACTAGATTTTGTTTGCAACAATTGCTACCAAGTTCTTTCAGAATATTCTCCCTCTTTCAACATACTTCTTCTTTGGAAGACTTCTCCATCTTTGGTTCCTTACTTTATTCAGGTTCCAAAAATTTCTCAGAGATATGACAGTAAAATTCTCCCTCTTTGACAACACATGCCAAAGACAATGACTCTATAAATACCAATGTACCTTAAGTACTGATTCATCTACAATACGCTCTTGCTAATTCTGCATCAACTTATTGATCTTCAATAGGTTCTGGATGATGCATTCACTAAACTTTATTTAGTGAATTTAAGATAGGGGAATGACCCCTAGCTTACCTCTTGGATACATAAATGCATCCTTAGGTAATGGCTTGGTCTTTATGTTCACATATTCTAATATGACTTCTTTATCTTCCACTAACTCTCTTAAGAAGTGATATTTTATAGTAATATGCTTTGTTTTTGAGTGCATTATTGGTTTCTTTGATATATTGATTGCACTGGTGCTATAACAATATATGACAACTGGATCTTTGATTTCTACCTTCATTTCTTCCAATAGTTGTTTAAACCAAACAATGTTAGAACAACTGACTACTATTGTTACATATTTTGCCTCTACTATGGATTGAGATGTACAATTTTGCTTCTTGCTTGTCTAAGATACTAGTCTTTTACCAAGAAAGAATGCTTCACCACTAGTGCTTTTTTTGTCATCAAGACTTCCTGCCCAATCAACATCAGTAAATACTTTCAAGTCCAAATTTCCTTCAAGTTTATACCATAAACCATACTCTTCAGTACCTTTTAGATATCTCATGATTCGCTTGATTTCCATCATGTGATTTTCTTTAAGATTTTCTAAGAATCTTGCCACTATTCCAACTACTCGAGCAATATTAGGCCTTGTGTGAACTACATACTGTAATTTTCCAATCATTGATCTATAAGTGATTTTATTTACTTCTTTGGAATCATCATTTTTGGAGAGCTTATGTCCAGTAGACATGGATGCTCCAACTGGTCTTGAATCTTCCATTTCAAATTTCTTCAATATCTCCTTGATAAACTTAGATTAAGTGATGTAGATACCATTCTTGTTCTGCTGTATTTGCAATCCAACAAAGAATTTTATTTTGCCAAACATGGACATCTCAAATTCTTTACTCATTTCTTCTAAAAATGCTTTGCATAAGTCATCATTTCCTATAAATAAAATATCATCAACAAATATTTCTACCAACACAATCCTTTTATCTAGTCCTTCCTTGATATACAGACTACTATTGTCATTAGTCCTTTGAAAACCAATCTGTACTAGGTAATTATGGAGTCTTTCGTACCAAGCTGTAGGAGCTCGCTTGAGACCATATAATGCTTTGTGTAACTTGCAAACCATGTCTCCTTTGCTAGGATCTAAAAAACCTTCTAGTTGTTCATTGTTGACTTCCTCATCAAGAATTCCTTTCAAGAATGTGGATTTGACATCCATTTGATATACTTTAAATCCTCTATGTGCTGCATATGCTAATAAAGTTTTAACACGTTCTAGTCTTGCTATAGGATCAAAAGTCTCACCATAGTCAATACCTTCTTCTTGAGAATAACCTTCATAGACCAATCTTGCTTTGTTCCTTGACACTTTTCCATCTTCATTCAACTTATTTCTAAATACCCATTTTATACCAATTGCATTTTTATCCTTAGGTCTAGGAACAAGAATCCAAGTTTTATTCTTTTCTATCTATTCTATCTCTTCATTCATTGCTTCAATCCAACTTTCATTTTCTAGAGAATCTTTGACACTTCTAGTTTCAAATTTAGCAAGTAAACATGTACCTTTTAATTTTCTTCTTGTCATTGTTCCATTTGATTTGTCTCTAATGATTTGATCAAGTGCAAGATGTCTTTTGACATATCTTGCTAACACATGCTCCTTGGTCTTTGAATGAGTTCCACCATCTTCTTCTTGAATTTTAGTTTCAAGCTCACGTCCTTCTGTCTATGACTTGGGTTCATCAGGCTCAATTTGAACTAGCTCAGTAGCCTCTAATTGTGACTTGGGTCCTTGCAGCTCGAGTTGCACTATTTGCAACTCAATAGCTATTGGAGTTTCTGGGGACTCAGGAGATGAATCTTCTTTTCTCTCAGATAGATTTGGTAGAGTATCAAGTTCATAGTAAACAAATATTTTGTAGTCTTTAGGTTCCTTATTGCTTTCTTCTTCAATCTTTTCTGCAAACTCATCAATTCTGACATGTGCACTTTTTATAATTTTGTGAGTAGACAAATTCAAACATCTATATACTTTACTTATGCTGGAGTATCCTAGAAATACACCTTCATCACCTTTTACATCAAATTTTCCTTTTTAAGATTCTTTCAGTATACAAAATTTTCTACAAAATACTTTCAAGTAACTTACATTAGATTTTTAGCCATACCATAGTTTATAAGGTGTCTTGTTTGAATCTTTGTTCAACTAAACTCTATTCAAGGTATGAACTATAGTGCTGATAGCTTCCTTCCAGTATTTGAGAGCAAAATTCTTTTCAATCATTAATGTTCTTGCACAGTCCATGATAGATCTATTTCTTCTTTCTACTATCCCATTCTATTGTGGTGTACCAAGGGTTGATATTTGTCTTTTGATTCCTCTTTCAATGCAAAAAATATTGAATTCATGGGAGATGAATTCACCACCTCTATATGATCTTAAGCATTTCAACTTATTCCCAATTTCCTTTTCTACTCTTGCCAAATACCACTTAATTTTTGAAAGGCTTCTAATTTTTCTTTTAGGTACATTACTATCATCATTCTAGAATAATCATCAACAAAGAGAATGAATTTTTTTTCTCCTCTATAACTCTCTATTCGAATAGGTCCACATAAATCTGTATGAAAAATCTCCAAAACTTCTTTTGACTGATAGTATTTTCTCTTGAATCTTGTCTTTCCCATCTTACCAATTTGGCAATTCTTGCATAAACCCATGTCAAGCTTCTTCAAACTAGGAATAACTCCTACTCTTCTATGCTTGCTTATTTTGACCAGATTATCAAAAATCACATGACATAGTCTTTTGTGCCATAACTAGCTTTCCTCTACTTAAGCAATAAAACATGAACAATCATTGAGATCAAGATAAAATAGATTACCTTTTGTTTACTTGCTAGAACCAACCAAATTTCCTTTCCCATCGAGTAGTTTTTCCTGTCCATTCATAAATTCTACCTTCAATCTAATGTTATTCATCTGTGCCACACTCAGTAGATTATGCTTTAGTCCCTCAACCCAATAAGCTTTGTCACATACAAGTTCTATATTCAACAAGATACATCCTTTTCCTTTTACATTACAAGGTTCATTGGTTCCAAATCTTACACTACCTTCATCAGAATATTCCATATGTTCAAATTTTGTTTTATCACCAATCATATGATGTGAGCAACCACTGTCAATAATCCATATATCATTTTTGCTAACATGAGAGATAAGTTCCATCTTATCTCCTTCATCATCAGATTCATCTTTCATAGCAATATATACCATTTCATATTCTCTGTTATAAGAATCTTTACCTATAAAACAAAATTTCTTACCTTTGTCCTTGAAGCTCTTGTAGTTCTTGGAGTCCTTCTTTCCTTTATGCTTATTATTTTTCTTTTCATCCTTGCTTTCCTTATTTGGACACCTAGTAGCATTGTGACCAATTTCTTCACAAGAAAAGTAGATTAGAGGAACTTTACTTTTGTACTTTCCTCTTCCTTTGGAATATTTTTTGAGCAAGGCTTCAACAACTTCAAGATCACTGTCTAAACTTTCTTCTGATGATCCATCTTCTCCACTTCCTAATTGACTTGACTTTGAATTTTTACCCTTTTCTTTGAGTGAGAGTTTTTCTTTAAATGTATATTCAATATTCTTTAAAGCAAGAACATAGTTATCATAATTGTCTAACTCAAAAACTATTAATCTTCCAACTAGAGCATCCAAGCCTATTTTATTACTTGGATCACATCTCATTTCTTGAATAGTAGATACTCTAATTGCATAAATGGAAAGAAGAGTTCTGAGTACTTTACTTACAACAAATTCTACCTTGATGTCTCCTCCAGATGCTTTGATTGCACTTACACTAGCCTTGATCATTTCCACATATTTTTCAATGTTTTCATCTTCTCTCATTCTCATTTGATTGAATTGTCCTCTAATGCTTTCTACTTTGGCTCTTCTTACATTTTCATCTACTCTGTAAATATCTTTTAGTTTGTTCCAAATTTCAAAAGTAGTTTTTCAATCTTTTACCTCATCAAATTCCACATAACTGAGAGTAGATGCAATGTCAATCATCATGATATTATGATTCTTCTTTTCAAAAATGTCTTCTACTAATAATGTTTTAGTGGGAGTCTTATATTCAACATCAAGATACCCTCAACCTGAATCACTAATGGTAGCTATATATAATCTCATAAGTCCTTTCCATGCTACAAAATTGTCTCTGTTCAGCTTGGGAATCTCTCTTTTGTAAGACATCCTGATCTTTAGCTTAGGTCCTTGAAACCTTCTCTATAAGCACCAAAAGCTCTGATACCAATTGTTAGAAATATAAGAGGAGTAACTGAGAGGGGAGGGGTGAATTAGTTACTACAAAAATAAATCCTAGATCCCTTAGATGTCAGTACAAAATGCAAATAGATAACTAATTACTGTCGAAGCTCGGTGAACACACAGAGTGTTGTAACTCGGTAATAATTAGATTAGCTTGGTAAATGATTAACATATAATCCTTTAGATGTTATCTATGATTACCATTACTTTAACTTAGTTGAAAACACATAAAATAAAATAGCATGAACACATTTGACACCAAGATTTAATGTGGAAACCCAATTTAGGAAAAACCATCAATAGCAACTAGTCACTGATTTTCACTCTTTTGAAGTGAGCCCTGTTAGGAGCCAACCCTATTAAAGGTTACAAAACACACTATTAGGTGTGACCCTATTAAAAGATTTAATCACCTTGTTAGGAGTGGCCTTGTTAGAGGTCTTGAGAATAATTCAACAGAATTGCCACTTTGTTAGAGGATTTGCAAATAGCTATTAACCTAACTTTGTTAGGAGATTTAGATCAATGCTACAATGGTTAGAGAGTAACAATGAGATGACCTAGTTTGAATGCAACTGAATTGCTGATTTCAGATCTCTGTTCTTGCTTACACTTGATCCTTCCTAATCGAATATAGCTTTGCTGCTCCACAAGGATATTATGCTTATCCTTCAAATTCACTTCCTCTGCTCATCATTAAATCTTCAATCACATCATCATCTCTTCCACTCGCACACACTTTGAAATCACAACTTGACCTTATACTTATATCTTCCACTTTGTCAAGTTGGCTCAAATACAACTTACAATAATCAATAT
The DNA here is from genome assembly GCA_028749045.1 of Cupressus sempervirens. Lineage (NCBI taxonomy): Eukaryota > Viridiplantae > Streptophyta > Pinopsida > Cupressales > Cupressaceae > Cupressus > Cupressus sempervirens. The sequence continues at coordinate 441,830,969 of CM053783.1, read as the reverse complement.
TCATCACCTTAGTCAGCTGGAATCAATAGATAAATCAATTAAGCTCAATACAACAAAATAAGGAAATTCTTCATTAGCCGACCTAGCTCGATAGAAACTAACTCATAAATGATTTCTTTTGTTAATCAAAAGAAGCTCAGTTAACATTGCAAACTTACGAAAATCCTTTAGTAACCTAGTGAGCTCTATTAACACTATTTCCATCCAAATTTCCTTCGTTACCCAAGTGAGCTTGGTTAACACTCACTTTCTGTAACTTTTCCTTTGACACCTGAGTGAACTTAGTAGAAACTACCTTCTGAACTAGGCAAACACAAGAATTCTTGGTAGACATTGAGAACTATCTTCACTACCCGAGTGAGCTTGACATATACTATCTGCTAATGGTATGACATTTGTGTAACATCAAAGACAACACACAATTAACCAATTCTATCCAAAAAATCTATGTGATGAATCCAAGTTCCAAACATTTTGATGTTGAATGTAGTCACTAAGGAATAAGAATCTAATGAGAAAATAAGACAAAAATTGGTGAGTCTAATCATTTCTAAAATTCCTTACAATTCAAAGGGTCCCACATGTATACTTAGTTGTAGAATGAACAAATCAAAGATATTCAAAGCACAGATGAGGAAGAAACATGCAATAATGAATGCCATCATCAAGTTTGAGTCAACTTCATTGGAAAATGAGACTAGTGATTGATGGTGCCATTGAATCCAGATAGACAAACTGATTATACATTACAAGGATGAAAGAAGTTTATTGGTCAATAGTCCAGGTCATCTAGTGGTCAATGAAGAAATAATGCTCTGTTGTCTTGACAAGAAAGTTGGCATCCAAAAGTATTGCACACCTAGTTATTGTGACTATGTGATAGGAAACATCATCATAGTAGAAGAAAAAATTCATCTTAGCACTTACAAATGCATATCCAACTAAGCACAAGGAAAAGAACAATCAACAAGCTAAAGATGTCATTCAAACTATTCAAAATCGGTTTCAAATGGTAGTAAAGGAACTTAGATAAGTGTATCTAAAATGTTTCTCAACATTAGATATTGATTTAATAATGAGGGAAATTATTTTCTAACAGATACAAACTAGATAAATTGGTGATTTATATATGCTTAAACAACAAACCAATTGATCTTGAAGAGACATGATAATGAGAAGAGTTGGCTGAGGGAAAATTGCACATCAGTTATAGTTGTTTTGAAACAAGATAAAATATTATTGACATCTTGAAACTAAGGGAGTCAACATGTAAGAGGATCTTATTCCAACAATATTTAAATGAGGGAAATAATACCATCAAGTGATTAGAGGTAGTGAAAATTATTTTTATCATGAGTGAACAAGGGGATAAGAGGGAAGGATCCCTATCTACTAATAGTCATTGCAGGAGTTGTATTGATAGAAGACTCACTATTCTTATGTTTTGTTCATGACTGATTGTGCATTCATCATTGTTCATTTATGGGAAACACTTTCTTTGTATTTTATGTCTATCATTATCACCTCCTTATAAGCATGATATGGATTACTATATTAGATGACTAGGCATTATATGTGGACTTTAGAAAAGAATTTTAAACATACATTTTCGATTGAGCCATCTCATGTGCCACAGGAGGAAAGAGGACCCATAACATGCATAAATTAATAAGAAAATAATGAGAGACATACATGATAAATCATGGTTGATCGAATATGAAGGTGAAAAAGATAACAAAAAATCAGTATAAGTTGGTCTACCATAAAGGTAAAGTATAAATATAAAGGAGTGATTGAGTTTCGAAAAGTCACAACCTTTGTGTGAAAAGAATAATTCAATTTGAAATCCATGTTATGCCATACAAGGTGGACAATAAGAGGAAGGGTGATAATAAAATAATACAACCACTCATATAATCACTACATATGAAATGAATTTATAAGTATTTAATATGTCACTCACAATAAGAGACAGTAAATAATATAAAGTCACAAAGGGCTCCCAAAATGAAACCTAAAATTATAGGAGGTCAAACAAGTGAGGTATGTTATGTAAAGGTAACTTGTTTTATTAATAAAAAATTTGTTTTTATTTGTTAAATGAGTTTATTATATAACTTTTCTTATATATATAGAAGATGAATATATGATTGTATATTTCAATTAGACATTTATCTAAACTATTCTTTCTCTTATATTTGTATTTCTAAACATACTATATGAGATATGTGCCTTGATCTTTTCCTCCAAGAATGTTATTGTAGGAAGAGGAGATTGAGATTCAGAGGGAGTCTGACATGTTATTAGAGGAAACCTTGAAAGAGAGGGAGAAGATTGAGGATGTTATTTAGTTAACCTTCAATGAACTTGGTCTTAGTGATTAAGAGGGAGTAAGTAATGTTGAGATGGATTCTCTAGTGTTGATAGTATAATTTTGGATAAGGAAGTATGAAATGGGAATGTAAATTCAATGAATAAGAATGTACATTTCCTATCAAAATAAGATATTTATATTAACTACCACCTTAAACAAATCAAGAGAGAAGAAATTATTTCAATTAATACAAAAGGTGTTGGCACCATGGACCCACTTTTTGAGAGAAAACTTACTAAGGAGAGGGGTCAACACTGTGGTAGTTAGGATAGAAAATATGTGATTTAGTTGAACAAAAATTTTGTCAATAGGGTGGATATACATTGAGATCACAAATAGATTACAAGTTTACTCCTAAAGTAAATTGGTAAGAATTTTTTGACTCTATAAAATGAAATGAGTGGAAACTATAAATTGTAAGGGGAATAATAATAATATTCAATGTTTCCACTAACTAACTAGCTTGTCAAGGTCTCTGGCTCATTTTGGGTAGCAAGGGAAACAAAAATCAGATTGGATAAGTGGATCAAGCATTGTCTAAATCATCTTGAATAGATTGATTTGGACTAACCACCAAAGTTCCCCTTCAAGATTTGTGACATGGCTTAAAATCCTCACGTGTTTTATAAGTCTAGTTGTTGTATCAGGTATTGACAAGTCAATCTTTTGGTGCAACGATAATCTTAGCTTATAACAAGTGGTATTAGAACTTGGTCATAGGTTCGAATCTCCCCAGGTAACACTAAGGGGGGATTTTTGGACTAACCACCAAAATTCTCCTTTAGGATTCATGACATGGATTAACCACCACATGTGTTCTATAAGTCTAGTGGTTGTATCAAGAAATTATAGGTTGATCTTTTGGTGCAACAAAAAATTTACCTTGTAACATAGACAACTTGAAAATTGAAGAGTGTCTTGTTTGGGAAGAAAACATTGGACAACACATAACATGAGAGAATAGATGTGGGTTGATTTAGATCTGATATTTGGATAAACTCTTTACTTGCAGGAGGGGTAGACCTTATATTTGGGGAAATCAACATGAAAGATGATGTCAAAGGAATGCATATTTGATTTGATGCAAAATTGTTCAACAATATAGAATGAGTGGGAATTTTACATTGTGGGGGGAATAATAGTCAATGTTCCATTCCCACTTGAACCTTCTTTAGAGGGGAGATGTTCCATTCTCAAATAATCTAAGAAGACAATTTATGAATCTTCATGTGCATATAATTATTCCTATCTTTTACATATATCTCTCTCTAATTTGTAATTCTATACATACTATAAGGGTTATTTTCCTTGATCTTTTCCTTTATGTTTTTGAAGATGTTCTTATAGGAAAGAGAAGTTGGTACTTTACAAATGCTACCAAATATTGTACAGACTCAATCTGATGATAGTAACTCCAAAGACCCTAATGATCAAGATGGATAAAGTGAAGCTCTTGAAGAGAACATCTCTGATGATTGAGATTATGAGATCCTTCTACATTAAGAGGGAGTATGACACTTCTATTAAAGCAATGCAAGAGCTTAGAAGATTGACACTTAGAGGAAGTCTAGAAATATGTGTGTATGACTGCATGATGTTGATGGGCCTACTCCTATGCATATCATTAGGAAATGACGACTTATCACCAGAAAATCAAAAAATTGATATCAAATTTAGAGTGAGTCTTACAAGAATCCTTGGGGGAAGAGAGCCTCTAAGGGAGTAACTACTGGACCTGACTTCCCAAGGTTATTTTTTAGAGGGATAATTTTTGAGGCACAATCTTTGTGAATGGTATATTCTCTATGAGGAGAAGTTCTAAGTGAAATTCCTTGTAATGCATTCTTCTCTATGATAGAGAATTGAGGTAAAGGCCTTTGCACCATCCTCTGACTTGGTTCATGGTGGTTACTATTTCACATATGATATATAATGAAAGGTGATGATCTTTCATTGACATATATAAAGAGAAGGTAACCATTATAAGATAAAAATCTTATAAATGGTAGACCAATTATCACGACAAACTTCATTGAGTTGTTGTCCCAGAGTGGTGGAAGTCATGATAACGAAAAAAAAAATGTAACCATTGTAAGGTGGTGATCTTATAAATGGTAAACCTGTTATCATGGTTCTTTGAGCCAAATTTTGCCAGACACCATCATAACCAACTTGTTATGGTTCTTTGGACCAGATCTTGCCGAACACCATGACATAGTTACTACTATAGAACACACTTAAGGTGGTGTTTAAATCTATAGAAATTTCTTCAATTTTGTGTTATGAAAGGTGTGAAATTTAGCCTCGTAGTGAATTGAATATCATACTAAGATGATATCTCTTCATATTCTTGAGAGAATAATGTGTTCTATAAATCCTCCCTAGCTAAGAGGGAGTGTTAAGGTTGTAGTTTCTGTCAGATTGATTTTGAAATGAGATACCTTATTGATGGTAAAATATGTTTAAAATAAATATATTATAAATATAATATATATTATATAAGTATTATTAAATAATATAATAACGTATAATGTATATGATAATATATTACATATATTGTTAACATATTAATATTGCATATATGCTTAAGATGAGTTACATATATGGTTATTTATTTTACTATTATATTAATATGTTAATTGGTGTTGTTTAATCGTAGAGACATGTCTCCTCCTCTCATATTTCCTATGTAAATTTCTGAAATTTTTATAGGGTAAATTAATATGGGTATTTTTGTTTGTTATAGAGAAATTAATATGTTAACTAGGAAATTTACATGCAACCTCTTTAGGGTATTTTTTTTTGTTATGGAGAATTGTGGGTGTGATAATTTAATGAACTTCATGACATAAATATTCATATAATTTGAAGATAATTTTTGTTACTTTCTCTATTTTTTGTTGTTGTGGACACTGATCTGATTTAGGACTTATAAGATTATGACTTAATCCTAACAATCAGATTTAATTGCCCGATCCAGGTAGTAAATGCATAGCTATGTTCCTTAAACTATTGAAATTATAGAGAAGAGGATTAAAGAATTGATACAGAGGAATTTTAACCAATTACATGCAATTAAATAATGCTTTAATTGAAGCAAATTAACGTAATTGAAAAATGCAATAAAAGAACATCACATAACTGACAAAAAGAGAGATGAGAAAAGAGGCACAACATGATTTGATCTCAGAGTTTTCCCTATTAGGACTACGTCTCTGAGTCTAGCTCCAATTGGCAGATCGATCCAATTAACTCCAAATCAAGTACAAAGTGCCACAAAATCAATCCTTTGTAGAACAACAACATCACCCTGCTCTATTGTTCAAGACTGAAAACACGTCCTTCAAATTTTCTCTCTCCTCAAGGATTTAATTGCACAAAAATCCTCAATATTCCATTAGCATAATGCTCACATCAATTTCCCTATCAATTTTGCATCAATTGTCTTAGCTCCATCAACTAAATCAACTAAATCTCTTATGTTCCATGTTTTTAAAATGACCTACCCCCCCTTTTATACATAAAAATTAACTAAATTAGGCCAAAACCATATAATTTATGATAATAGGCCATAAAAAAACTACCTATTCAAAATATCCCCTTTGCCATTTACATATTTTGGCATTATTCCATTTTGGGAGGTTTAAACATTAACACAAATAACAAATCATTCTATTTTAAATAGGGTGGTAGTTGTTGGTTATAACTTAAATAAGTTATTTACCCTATATATTCTAAAGCCGTCACGTGGCACAATGGCCACCAAGCATTTTATCCCACCATCGGTAGGGGGTTCAACCCCCATTGTCGGCCACTTCAAACAAGATTTGGTGGCATTACACCTCAAATAGAAGATAACGAATATGGATTTTAAAGTTGTTTGATGGCCCAACGACCACTGGCTATTATTAGTAACTAGTGGTCGCGGGTTCCACCTTGGCCACCAACTTCAACAATATTAAACTGCTTGCTGCCACCTTGGATGATAGCAAAGGAGGTTTTGCCACGTCAACTGAAACTACTTTGACATGTGTCTGTTATGTGCACGTGCCACATTGGATTCCAACTCACCCTAGGGTGCCATGTGGCTTCCTTGCCATACATGTGGCACCCAAGTTTTTTACCACATACAATGCCATGTGTCACCTCCTGACTAGCTCATTTACTTGATGCTGACATCATCAACCCTCTTTGGTCAACTAAACTTTGATTGAGCATATCTTTTTTGTACAAGCTCTAATTTTGATGAAATTAATATTTTTGAAAAGCTCTGAACGAGACCTTCGATTTGATGCTGACTTTGACCAATTTTGGAGAGTTCAAATATTTGCCTTTTTGATGGCCTAGGTTTGACCCAACTTTGACTGGCCATATCTCAAGCATACATACTCCTTTTTCATCCATTTGAGTTGCATTGGATTTAGAATCTTGAGGACTATAACTTGGTACTAATTATTGGAGTTTTGGAGATACTTCAAATTTCAATAGAAATATCCTTTGGATCAGACATACATAAAGTAAACTTTGCATCATTTGTCCTTGTATCTTTATGTTTATAAACTTATTATTTGCATCTGCAACATGCCTATACTTAGGTGTTAGTTTACTTTTTCTACTTTTTGGCTAAATTCATACTAAAAGATATAAATAATATCATAAGAGGATGTTGTTCAAAAATTTAGAGGAAGATCATTCACTTAAATAAGATCTCTCCAATTGTGAGTTGCTAGTTTTTCCTTAGTTTTGAGTATAGGAAGTTAATTTTAAAATTATTTTCAGAGGGAAAAAATTTGCAAATAACATATTTTTGACAAATCTATTTATTTAAAAGATCTAAAAAATATGGTTTAGTGCCAAGACAAGAAAATCAATCAGTCCAAACCTTGAAGATGACCTGCACCCACTTTTCAAGAAAGTTTACGAAAAAATGACAAGGTAGTTCACTCAATATTGGATGTCTTTAAATTATTGTTAATAACCAAAGTCCATATCTCAAAATTGGGAGGGGGGAGGAGTGGTTTGAATTATTTGTGAGTAATAGATTTGAAATTCAAACTTATTAAACTAATCACTAATCAATAATATAATAATGCACAATAACAAGAAACCCAATACCATAAACACAAGGATTTTTTATTCTCAAGGAAAATATTAAGGAAAAAACATAGGTGGAGATGATTCCCACAAGATCATGTACTAATATATAAATCCCTGTTAAATAATCTAACCCTATTAGAAGTTGATACTCAATGCATTTAGTACATTTGTCCACTAATACATTTGGTACCAAATTGCAACGGCAGTGCCATTGCAATTTTTTTGTCACAACCTTGTCGTCGTCGCAATTGCGACGGTAGACCGTCACAATTGCAACGATGACAAGGTTGTGACGGAAAAACTGCAACGGCACTGCCGTTGCAATTTGGTACCAAATGTATTAGTGGTCCCTCTTAAAGGATAAGTCCCTATTAAATGACTGAATCATTGTTAAATTATTCACAACCCTATTAGGGGTTGATGAGAACTAAAGGATCACTCCATGAGAATAGTTCCTAAAGGAGATGGTTAAACCCACCTCCAAGATACTTACTATTTTATAAAGGTTATATTCATCTTTATTGACTTGATTGATTGACAACTCAATTGCCTTTATAATTGCTTTGAAATTCACTAGGAAGTGTAATAGATTGCACTCATACCTGTTCTCAAAGAATTTGACAATAATTCAACTATACTTTTATCCAAGCATCAAGGCTCACATATATAACCAAAATTTTACATATTACAAATGAGGAAATTACTTTCCTTTATACAAGTTACAAACAAGCAACTAGGTCACCCCCCTACACATTTAAATGAATGAACCCATGATAATACATTCATGCCTTCTTAAGAAAATATACAAAAAATACAATACATAAGATATACACCATGATCTATAATTAACACTTTCCTCATCAATTAACACAATACACCATCTGGTTGACTACCATAAAGAAATTCCACATGCCACACTTTTGCTATCAATTCAAAATTAACCAAATGACCAAAAAATCTAAATATATGTGCACAACCAAGTATTATAGTATACTCTAAGCTTACAAGCCTTTAGTCTATCTTTCTATTGCATGTTGTCCCCAAAATACAACAACTAACTCTTGCAAACTTTCCTATCACTAGCTTGTAAGAAGTCTTTGCCAAGTTAACTGTAGCTCTCAAAAATTAGCATAGATAAAGTTGTGACTATATAAATAAGATCCACACTCACCGTATAACATAAATTCATGCTTGCATACTTAGGACTATTATACACTCTCCATATTGTACTGATCAATAGCCTGCAAAATACATAAACTGAGTCTGTCTTGCAAATATAAAATATATGTCAAAATTAGTGAAAAATTATATAATCATATCATTAAGTCAAGAATAATTTCACTCAATAATCTAAATAATGTCATCCAATCCTAAAAGTTTCTCATAATGTCAAGAACATACCCCTTTGGCATTGATGATAACATCTAATGAAAACCCTCAATCCAAGAGTAGAAACAAAATGCAACTTTTTGAATATCCTTAACATAGCTCTCCCAATTACATAACTCCTCCAAATGAAGGTTTTTACATGATTATCTCTCCCTTTTTACATCAATGGAAAATGGTTCCATAACAATGTCAAACTTCTACAATAGTTTATCTTACTTAGATATTTTTTTCATCTTACTATGATAATTGATCCCCTAAGACAATCTATCAGCTTGGGATATAAACCTATGAAAAAATCCTGAATAAAAAAGGTAAATCAAGCGGCACAAAAAAGAAAAAAGAAAAAAGAACCCAAAAAGGATCTTTAACCTTAGTTTTGTGGCACACATAGAAACTTCTCCCTCTTAGGATTAGTACCAAGAATCAAGTCTAGGTGTCTGTATATGCTTCGACTATATTTATATTGATGCATACATGCATCAATTAACCCTTTCAAGCTAGGGCCACCACCTTAATAAAACCTTTGAGATACTCAAAGGGGTACTTCAGAAAAGGGTTGGACTTCCTTCTCCATAAATTTTTTTTTTTTTTTTGGGGGGGGGGGGGGGGTGGGGGGGGGGTGGGAGGCCCCTCCAATAAATTATAGTAGTGGACCGATCGAATCACCTACTATTTTAAGGGCCTAGGCTAGCCTAGTTGGCTCGACCTGGGTGATGAGAAATGGGCTAGCCTAGCCATGACTAGTGGGAGTTCTGCTAATGCTAATGAGTAACAACTAATGCCATAAAATTCTAGGACCCTTTCCATCAAGCACAGGGGACAATTCCCCTACTATTCTAAGGCAGGTGTTGCTGAATTGGAGGGCCGACTTGCCCCTATGGGAATTAGTTGTTTACTTGTACTTTTCACCAATCCAATAAATAGAAATATGCTTTTTTACTTCAGGCTAGGTTCACCCCCAACAAAGCCAACATCTTCACCAGTTCAAGTTACCAACCATTTTTGATCCACCAACTTCTAAGCTAGCAAAGGTATAGTTAGTGTACAAGTCACCTTTAGCCAGCGTAAAGCTATCTATAATATGTTCCTTAGCACTTACATATTCCAATATCACATTTGTCTCTACCTCTTTCTCTTTCAAGAAGTGATACTTGATAGATATGTGCTTAGTCTTATAATGCAATATTAGATTTTTAGATGTTAATAGCTCTTGCATTATTACAATGAATAACAATAGGTTTGTCAACACCTACCCCAATATCCTTTATTTATTCATCTAAACAACTTGAGATGAACATTCTTGTGTCTTATTCAACCAAGAAATGAATCTTCTGAAGGATTTGAGAAATAAAAATCCACAAAATTTGAAAGAACACTTGCATGCAAGAACCCTTTGTAGAGAAGAAAGACAAAGAAGAGGTAAGAGTTTTACTCTGAAAATATGCAAATTATATTATCATGAAAAAATGAGAGATATTTATAGAAGATCAATCCTTATAGAAGGAGATAAAAAGGCCTAAAAGAGAAACCCTAAGAGGTAAATGATATTTAATAATTACTAATTAATTATTAAATAGAAATGAAAAGTGCATAAAGTGAAATCTTAAGAAGGGAGTAAAAGTTATTTAATTAATAAATGAAATTAAATTACACTTTACTCTAACACCCCCTTAAGATGAGCAATAATGCAACTACAAAAAATGTAAAAAAAGTAAGAAAACTACAATAATGAAAACAAACTTGGGACCTAATAACAAGGCCTGATGAGGTACCCAATCAAAACCAAATCTCTATGAAATGGAGAAATAGGGAAAACCGCATGGGAAAAACCCTACTCCAAAAAGAGATAGCAAAGAAAAAAGTATAAATGATGTCTCAAGAGACTCTCTCAAAACCACAAGTATAATGAAACCCCCTATGATAGAGGCTTAAGAGTTTAAAGCCCCCCAAGAATGGTAGAACTCCTATTTTGATGAACAAACAAATGTGGATCCAATTTGAAGGAAACACAGACAATGGACAACAAGGATGAAACCCTTGAATATAAGGTGAAGCTGGAAGTCCTACCTAATGCTCAAAACAAAATGCATGAGAATCTTGAAATGGAATCTCCAATAGAGGTGGGATAATAGGTGTACTAAATCCATCATCTAAGAGGAGATGTGTGTCCTTTGATATATCCTCAAGAATTATAGTAGGCGATTCGATGATTAGAGCTACAATGGTAGGAAATGCTAAAGAGTAATCCTATGCAATAGATGGAAATGCTGAAGAGTAATCCTATGCAATAGATGTAATTTGAACAAGAGGTGGAGGTGTATAAGTCACAACACAGGTCTCAAGAAAAAAACATAAATTAAAGTGAACCGACTTCACCTTAGTTGTCTGTCATGAAAAAGGAGAGTGAGTATCTGATAGTGGAGATGGTGGACCAAAATGAGAGAAAGAGTATAAGTGGGAAGAATGATCAATAATCCTTGTAGAAATAATATTGCATGTCTCACTGTCTCTAGTGTGCACTGAATCTTCTGCAAACTCACTTGTCTTCCTTGTCGCAGTATGTGTAATATAATAAATAGAGAGAAGGTTAGAGGAAAAATACGGAACACATAGTACATCATGAAATATACCATTGTTTATGTCAATAGAACATTTCCCACATAGAATCATAACAATGTTTTTCCCCATCAAAATGTGTGGAGTAGTAGAAGCTTCAAGAGAAGAGAATAAATCCTAAGAAGATGCCATATGGTGTGGAGCACCTGAATCCAGTAACCATCTAGAAGAGTGTGGAGTAGTAGTTTCACATAATGCATGACCCTTTCCTATATCTTTACCATTTGACTAAAATGATGATGATGAAGAAGATCTATGAGAAGTAGAAGGAATATCAATGTTGCTCTTTTGAAGGAGAGCTGTCAAATTTGAAACCTATTTGGAATAGCCATCTAAATTCTTCTCATAGAAACATAACTCATCATGATTGAGATTATTACAATAAGAACACTTTGGTATTTCTGGATTTGGTTTATCTCCCTTAGGAGGAGGTGGGCCTAATGTGATGTGATGACTAGAATAAATCTGAGACTTTGTAGGATGTCACTTTTATTTCTTCTCCATGGTCCGAAAAGATGGTCAAGCTACCAATGCATAATTCTATAAGCCTATGAGAGAATCCAAATAAGAGATCTTAGCTTTCTCTTGAGTCAAACTATCACAAAAAGCCTTGAAGATTGGCATGGAAAATTTGGGACTCAAAGCATCCATAGTGGAATGGAAGATAGAAGATAAAATTTAAAGTTTCCTCGAAGCTTTGATGGAATCAGATAGATGCACTTCTTATCTATCTTCTCTTCCCTGCATCCCTGTAACAAAGTCCTCTACTATTTGAACCTCATGAGAAAATCTTCAATAGAGGAAAAACCATCTAGTACAAGAGAAGTAAGCTCTACCTCCATTTGAAGTGCTCTAAACTTGTTGATGGTACCAAACAAGTCCTTGAATTTGTCCCACATTTCTTGAGGAGTGGAACACTCATCAAGATGAAACTATTTGAATTGTTTAAAACACTCAAATAAATTAGACCCATGGCTTCATCCATCTTACTCCTATGCTATAAAGTCTAATATTGACTCTAAAATACTACCTGCACTGTATCTAAACAAGACCACAAACCCTTTGAATAGAGAAGCCATTGCATATGAGATTTCCATGTGTGATAGTTGTATGGGTTTAGAAGTACTAGACAAGAAGAGGTATTGACCATTATTTTAAGAAAGTGTTTGGAAGTTTTTTGATATACTAATATTGTAACAAGAAATAATGAAAAAATACCCCCCATAATGCAAAAAACCAAACCCCAGCTTACTAAAGGAATGTGTATACAATAATAGGGAAAACAAGTTTAGTTGATTATAGAAATATCTACTACAAAAAATTGGTGAGATGACAAAGAATATGGAAAGTGATTGAAAAGAGCTTTTTGATGCTTCTTTCAGATTGAAAAGCAAAGTAATAACGAGAAAGTTATGCCCCTTAAAAGATAGGAGGCATCATCTAAATTTGAGAGAATAAATAAGTACTAAACTGGAAAAATATCCAAAAATACCTTCACCATCATCTCCACCTCTAAATCATATTTCTGATGCTTCTTTCAAATTAAAAAAACCACCTTTGTATGCTCAAGTTAGAGTGAAAAAATTGCAAGGCCCTCTAGAAGGCTAGAAAAAAATATTCTTTAAAAATAATTTTATTCACAACCACCACTGGTGGTGTGGTGGCAGTGCTCAAGTGGTGGGATGACCATGCATGGGAAAAAAAGTGGTGTGCTAGTGTGTATCAGTGGCAGGTAGTGCTGTAGCAATGTGTTGACTGCTAACGATGGCCACTTCGATTAGCAAACCACAATGATGGCCACTACCATTAGTGTAACCATGGTGGTCAAAACCATCACTTTAATTTTTGTTTTTGTTTTTTAAATTTTTATTTTGGTAATTTCTCTACTTTGGAGTGCATGCCAAAGGCTATACAATCCTGGTGTGCAATTATTTTTTTCTTCCCCAATCAATGTTGTCCAAAATGGACTAATTTTATAAGAAAATGGGGGTTTTGATGCATTCAAAATCCAATTGCGAGGTCTATTTTGCCTCAAAGTGCTCCAAAAATTAGAGACACCCTATTTTCACAAAAATACCCAAAAAAGCCAGATTTGTTTTGTCAAACCCTTATTCTTCTCTTTCTCCAAATAAGAACAAGCTACAACAGGCCAAGCTCTTATACCATGAAGGATTTGAGCAATACAAATCTACAAAACCTGATGAACACCTACATGCAATAACTTATTATAGAGAAGAAAAGACAAAGAAGAGGCAAGGGTTTTTATCTAAAAATATGCAAATTATATTATCATACTGAAAGAATGAGAAATATTTACAAAAAATCAATCCTTATAGAAGGAGATTGAAATACCTAAAAGGGAAACCTTAAGAGGTAAATGATATTTAATAATTAAAAATTAATTATTAAATATAAATGTAAAATGAATAAAGTGAAATATTAAGAAGGGAGTAAAGGAAATTTAATAAATGAAATTAAATTAACGCTTTACTCTAACATCTTCCACCTAGGAAGATGGTTTCTCCACTTGTTCTCTTCCTATCATCAAGACCATTTGAACAATCTGCATTATTAGTATAAGAAAACAAGGTAAAATATTTAGACCTATCATACCATAAATCATAATCCAAAGTTCCCTTTAAATATATAAACGTTCTCATTTACAACTGCTAAGTGTGTTTTCTTAGGTTTTGCTTGAAATATTGTATAAATTACAAATGCTTTAGATATGCGTAGCCTAGTATGAGTTAGATATTGTAATCCTCCTATCATAGATATGTACCTAGCCTAAAAAGTATCAAGTGAATTGGAATGTGTAAGATCACGAGGGGCCAACAAGTGGCAATATGGAAAAAAACAATTTTCATCCAAATTTGATGAAATCAAAAAGGTTTCTTAAGGAATTTCTCATCTTTCCATTGCTATAATTTCTATCAAATTATGAGGCTAGTAAGAAATTATTACTTATTTTCTAATGGAGTTACCTATAAAGTGTTGGTTTGCATACTAATTGGAAAAAATATATAAATGTCAAGTGGTATTACCTTTTTGAAATTTGAAAGATATGTCACATTCTATGCTTTGTCTACTAAGAGGAAAAATATAATATATTTCAATTATGTTTTTTTTTGAATTAGTTAAGGTGGTTTCAACATAGAATTTTTCTTTATGGAGAATTTCCAAATGTGGGGTAATGGAGGATTGAAGCTGTAATAATTTTGCCTTGATGGTGGCTTCTTCTGTTGTTACTACAACTATTTCTTCCTGAGTGTGAAGCATTTGAACAAAATGCTTCTCACTTTGAGCTGGATCTTTTGGTAGCTGCCGTAGACACCTAAATTTGATTACACTATTTTAGTAATCCTATTTAGTTATCTATTAATTAAATTTCTATTTAATTAATCCTTTGTCATCCCCTAGTTGATTAATTTAATTAATCATCTATAGTCCTAATTGATAAATCAAATAATCTATTATTTATCAATTAAATCCTATTCTTCTATCTAATTCCAAAAATCCCCATTTATTAAATAAATCTATTTGATAAATGAAATCCTCAAATTCAAAAACCCCTAACTTATCTCTAATCCTCCATTTAGCCTAATCCACCCCATCCACCCATACTAACCAAGCTTAGCCACTAACTCACCCACCCTCATTAATGCCATCCACTTTCACATCTCTAACATCCCTAATCTAATCCTAAACCCAAGCCTAATCCACCCCCTAATGTTGTCACATTCCTTAAACAAGTTTAAGACTTTCCTAATCCAAACCAAAGTCTCCCCTAAAAAAAACCCAACCACTAAGTCATGAGTGCTCTTACAAAACATAAAGACTCTTACAAGCCCACTCATAACTCTTACACCCATCTTCCACACTCTTCCCTCTTCCACACTCATTCCTCTTACATCCCTCTTACATACTCAACCCCACTCATCATGACTTTAACCAACCCTTTACCCTACCCTCTCACACTCATCCTCGTTGTGACAAGTGTCACCTTCCCATTGGTGCTAAACAAGAACAATCCATGTGCTCCCCTTTGAGTGCATCTTAGCCCTCCTTAAGCCTTCATCCATCCTTGCATCTAAGCCCTCCATACCTCTACCCCTTAGCCTATAAATTGAATCCCATCCCAAGCCATTTCATCAACAATCTTTGAGCTAAAGTTACCATGCTATTTTGAGAACCAAAGCCATCAATATTACCCTTATAATGCCAAATTGAGAGCTCACAAAGCTACCAATTTGCCATTACCCATCTCCATTGAAGAAACTTTTGAGCATCTTGAGCATACATCCACAACAAAAGGACACATCTACAGAATCAAGAAAGCATGGATTGTTTTCTCTTGTGATGTTTGCACTTCTTGTTTGCTTTCTTTGTCTAAGCATATATGTGAATTTAGTTTTTGGTTTGTGAATGTTTACTTTATTTGTTAATGTTCTTTGCACACTGATTCTGGTTCTACAGCTGCATGCTAGAAATATTCAAATTTCTTTCCAGGCTCATTATCTTTTGGCTAGTCTCTTGTGTGAAGTATGAAAAATCACACAACTTTTTGTACAATGAGAATATATTCTCAAGTACCTTTTTCACTTTGTTTATGGCCTTTGCCAATTCAATCTGTGAAAGTGCTATTTCACTAGATATTTTCTCATTAATTTGTTCTTGAAATTTTCTTTCTGACCATTCCATAAATTTTGCATTTGTTTCATGGTCTGCATTTGTCACCTGGTCTATAATTTCTGTCAATTGTTCTATTATATGCTTGGATTCATCTGGTGACTGAATACTGAAGGCATCCATAAAGATGTCTTTGATCTCATGCAGTGTTTGTTTTTGTTTATACTCCTTCCTAAGTATCTCTTGCCTTTTTCTTTTATTTAAGACTTCCTACACTTCATTGATTTGATCAATGCTTATTTTTTTGAGTCATAACTCGGTATGACTATCTCCTCATCTAGTTCTGGGTCTCCATAGTGAAGTACCCTTGCAACTTTTGTAGAACTAGATCCTGGTGTAGAGATTTGTAGTGGTTGTTGTGAGGGAGTCCCCAAGGTAGGAAAATTTATCAATGTTTGTACTGCCTCCTGCTCTTTAGGGGTTTCCACTATTTTATCCTCTTGCTGTCTACCTTGATCAATTATTGTAATTTTAGGAAGTGCACCTTGAATTCATGCCGTAGGATCAGATGTAATAGTCTATCCTATTTTTTCTGTTCCTCCTTTTGCACTCGGCTTTTGTATTTTTGTGTCAACTATGCCTGATGAAATAATTGTTGGCATTTGAAGTTGACCATTAGTAGCTATAGAGATGATGGAAGGTGGTTCTTGTGGTTTCACCTTATCTCTAATTGTGTTTTCTACTAGTTTTTGTAATTCATCCACACTGACCAATACTGGATTTTTACATAATCTTGCTTATTGTGTGGATTAGTCAAGGATTCTTTTGAGACCCTCTATAGCTAATGGATTAATGTTCTAAACAGAAATGTCAGGAACATCCTGTATTGTTATAGTTTCTGCAGATGTGATGGGTACATGAGGAGGGCTTAAGGGTGGCTATTGTGTGTCTTCCACACTCTGATTTTGTTGCTGCTCTTGGTCAATTGTTTCCATTTCATTTTTCTTTTGTGTCTCCTCCTCTGTTTCTTTCTTTTCTTCTTCCTTATTCTCTTATTGTTTCTTTTCTTCTTCTTGTTTCTTTTCTTCTTCCTTCTTTTCCTCTTCTTGTTTCTTTTCTTCTTCTTACTTTTCCTCGCTGCCTTACTCTACTACTGTCTTCTGTTCTCTCCGTTTTCTTCTCTCTTCCAGTGGAGCAGTGGCTTCTTCCTTGCATTCTTCTTCAAGAAAATCTTCAATCTTCTTGTACAAGTTCTTCCATGACTTTGTTGTTCTCTGTACAATTTCTTCCATTTTGTTTTGGAGAATGAAAAATGCCCTGTACTTGGGTGTAAACCTAGTATAATGTCATTTGACTACTTTCTCTATTTTCTCCTTGGTCAAATTAGGCATTATGCTAGCTAGGGTTGATTCTCTCATTTCCTTCTCCATTATTAAACAAAAATGCCATCTGTCTTCTACAATTTTCAACAGTTCATCTAGCAATTGTCCATCTAGCTCAAGAGGATTGTACTTGAACTGTGCCATCATTCCATAAACTAATTCTTCTATTCTATTATGCTCCTCTTTGGTGAACTTATTGAAATCAACTTTATTTATGTTACTTAAATCTCCATTTCCAATCTTTTTACATAATGTATCAACTGAAAAATGGCTTACCTTTTCAGTTTGATCTTCTTCTTCATTAGTATCAGGTTAAGCTACATATTTTCTTCTTTTCCTTGGCTCTTCCTAAGTCTTCTTGATTGGTTTCTTCTTTGTAGCTTCCTCTTTAGCCTTTTGAGTAGAGGCTCTTGTTGTAGCTCTGGTTGTTGGCTTTTGAGATGATGATGTATTAGTTTTCTTTGGTTTGGGCTAAGCTAGAGGCTATTCTATTACCTTTCTCTTCTTTGGCTTGGCTTGGATTGGTGCTTCCTTGGGTTCTTCTTCCTCAACACTCTCCTCCTTGTCTTCACCTAGGCCTTGAGTTAATTTCATTTGGCCTTGCTCCTGTTCATCTTCATAAACATCATTGTCATCATCGTCTTCTTCTTCTGCTTCAGCCTCTATTCCTTCACCAAATTTATTCTTGATTTTCTTCATCAATTTGTCTTTCTTCTTTAATGTGGAGGCGGTCTTTAATTACATATTTATTTTTGACCTTACCTCATCATAAGTGCCAAAGTGTGGAGCACTCTTATCTATCTCTTCTACCAATAATGCAGTTATAACTATAGATGCTTCATCTATGTTAATCTCATAACCAAATGGCCTTAGCCATCTCACCCTTAGAGCTGCTGCTTGGATATATGTGAAGTCAATATCAACTAAGAAACATATATCATTAATATGTTTTTCCACTAAGGAAAATAGTATTCTCACCCTTTGCTTCATGGATTTCTTAAAATCCTCAAAATAGCTAGTCATTAAGGTATCAAAATTGTCTCCCATTTGTTCTATATATTCATTAATTTGGGATATGATAGTTTTATCACTTCTCCATGTAACTTTTCCAAAAGAGGGAAATTCATTCTGAACATTAAAGAATACACAAACCAAGATTGCTCCAAATTTGCATTGTGCACCCTTTGTCCTTCTTATGGTGGCAAGGTTTTCATTAATCTGTTGTAGTTGCAATTCTGGAAGATCATAAGTATGATCCTTTTTCACCAGTTTGTAGCCTATATCTACTGCAATACATGGCAAACTATTGAGTCTACTAGATTGATAGAACTTATGTGCAATAACTCTAACAACAAACTCAACTAGAGGATCCTAAATGGTGTGAATTGTCATTCCTCTTTTGTTCCACTGTGCACCTGTTTTCTTTTCAAGAACCTCCTTTAATTCAGTTCTCAAGGTCTTGAATCAATCTAGAGTAGGATATCTAGTTACCCTATGAATGATTCCTTTTCTGATCTTGACAGGAAAATCTTCTAACCATAGACTACCATCATGAATTCTACTCAACACAAGTCTGATCCATTTTGTTTTAAACACAATGGGAAAACTCAAAACTTAGGTTAAACCCTTCCTTTCGACAATTTTGTATTCATCTTTTAAGACTCCATCAACACATAACTTCACAAAGGCTTCTCCTATTTCCATGTCCCCTATGGCTCCTATCTTACAATTATAGCATTTTCTTACATCCTAAACCATAACAACGTTCAAGGGTATGCAAGAAAGGGCTCCAACAGGATCATTTTTGTATGCAACTTCAAGGATAGGGCTAAAATTAGGTTTCCTAACCTCATTAGATACTAATTGAACTTCAAATAACTCTTTGTCCTTGGTTTTTTTGGAACTCAAAGACATTAACGCAAACTAGGGTTTTCTTTTCACAAAAATATAGAACTTCGTAGCTCGACACAAATGAAAATACCTCAAGATCGATGAAAATGCATTATAAGAGGTTGCAATCTACTTGGAATGTTGGATTTTTTGGTATGAAGTCACTCTACTCCTTTTCCTTTCTTTGCTTCTTGACCGTGATGAAGAAAAATGATTGAAATCACGATAATATACCCTATTTTCGTCACATTAAATGCTCAAATGAAAACTTAGCTTCTGAAGGATTTTTAAAATTACTCAGCTTGCACTACATTTCCACTTCACTCAGCTTCTATAGGAGTTACTCAACTCAACATTAGCTATCAACTCGATTGCTGTTAGGAACTCGACATGTATTGGAGTTTTACTTGGCATCTAAAGATAGTTCGACATCACCTTTTAAAATTTTTTCTTGGCATCTTGTTTCATGCTAATTTATATTTTGCATTGCCTTTTCATGGTTTAGGGTTGATGTGTGATACTTTCTTATATGTATCAACCCTATAGACTTATCTTGAGATTTAGTTGAATGAGAAATGATCACTTGACCTTGTGGGTGAAGTGACCCTTTCATTTGATGTACTTGACTCATTCTTTCTCTACCATGTCTTCTTCATGCTTTTTCTTATGTGTTCCACATCAATCTTTTCTTTGCCCTTGTTTGATTCAATTTTTGGTGCTTTTGACCTTGTAGGATAGTTTTTGCTGATGTGACCAATTTTTAGGCAACTAAAACATGTGGTTTGGCTTAGCCACCTACTATAATTTCCTCTAAAATGTGTTCTTATGCAATTCTAGGGTATATGTCCATATTCCTGACAATAATGACAGCTATACTTGGTGTTGTAGTCCCAATGATACTATCTTTCATTTCCTTTTGTTTTTGTTGGTTGATTTGATGTCCACATAGGCTTTGATATGCATTCAAATGCTCTGTGTCCATACTTCTTACAATTATGATAATGTCCATCAAATCTTTGTGTTCTTGTAACTCTGGATCTGCAGTCTTGTGTCATATGTCCTTGCATGTTGCACTTGTGGCAGCAACTCTTGTTTTTGGGTGTGTTTGTCTGATTGATTCTTCTACTCTTGCAAACATTAGCAGTATGTCCCTTTTTATTATAGTAATGACAAGTAGGTTTAGAATCCTTAACTCTGTCACTTCTTTGCTCAACACTCTTTGATGATTCACCAAATTTAGTACTGTTGTATCCAAGTCCTGATGTATTATGGGCTGATCTCAGAAATTTCATCAACTGTTCAAAGTACTTGATGACTTCACTTGATTTGTTGAGATTTTTTGCTACCTCATTTTCTCTGTTCAATTCATTCTGCATCTTCAAAGTAGAGATCTCAATATCTTTCACATTGAGTTCATGATGAAGGTTCATAATTTGTGCTAGTGTATCCATCTACATGTTAGAGATCCTTGATAATTCAATACATTTTTCTTCAAGCCTGTTTGCAAGATTCCTTTTGTCGTCTTTCATCATAACTTTGTCCTCAACTACTCTTTTCTTTTGTTCAGTGATTTCACATAACATTATGGCCTGTGATTCATGTTCCATCTTGAGAGATCTTATCTCA
This sequence comes from Cupressus sempervirens, assembly GCA_028749045.1. NCBI lineage: Eukaryota > Viridiplantae > Streptophyta > Pinopsida > Cupressales > Cupressaceae > Cupressus > Cupressus sempervirens. Next base: position 441,809,966 of record CM053783.1, on the reverse strand, counting down.
TCTGCTTGAACTTTTTTTTTCTCCATCAGTTCTATTATTGCTGCATCAAACTCTTTAGTGTCTCCATTGGAAAACACTTGTGTGGTATCAATCTCCTTGTAGTGTGTATCATTTTCAGCTATGGCTATCTCCTTTATTCTTTTCAAGATTTTCTTAATTCCACTCTAGCTTCCTCTACTTTTTGTAGAGCAAGATGCACATCTATCACCTGGTTCTCAATGATCTTTCCAAGTTTGAAAACTTCCATCTTTAGATATTTTCCTCCAAGATGTTAGGCTTCTTTTTGAGAGAAAGTAGCTCTGATACCAATTGTTTGAATATCTTATTGGAAAGAATGCTTCTGGGGGGGTGAATTAGAAGTACTAGCTTCCCCTATTGTTTTAAATCCTTAATAACATATCTTTGAAATGAACATGCATGCATGTAAACATTAAGCAATCATGAAAGAAAAAAAACAAATAAGCATCACCACATAACACTTGAGATTTTGGTAACCTAGAAACCCTCCAAGAATATGAAGGTAAAACTAGGGTGGGGATGATACCCAAAAAATCACTACAGTAATAATATTTGACCACTTCTAATGGTCCTCCCTGTTAAAGGCTTTACACTGTATCAATAGTGGCCTGGTTAAAGGATTTGAAAACACTTTACATGAAGTGTTACCCTGTCAAAGGATTTAATCACCTATTCAAAGGATCTACAAGATAGCTGTTAAGCTAACCTATCATCATAGGATTTCCTTTCCAATACAATTGCTAGAGAGTATTAGGTATAATAAACTTGATAGTTTACAATCCTTGATTGCTGAATACAGGCACTTGATCTGCTTTCTTCTGATCTTGATCCTCTTAGATCTGATACTCATTTGTGTCACCTGCTTTGTTCTTGATTAACTGGATATTTTAATTGTTGATCTCTTTCCCTAAGTCTTACTACTCTTTACTCAGGGCTCCACTTATGATTTCATTATATTCTTCATCCATCTATATTTTAAAATGTGATTTCATCTTCCTTATAAAGAAATTTGAAGACTTAGGGTTAGGTATGAATCTACAATCAAATTGAATCTCTATTTTCCCACTCATTCCTTGCACATTTTCTATTGGTTGCATGCCTTCTCCATTTTTCTTATTGGCTGCATGTAGATTGCATAAGAAATACAAAAGATTTTATCTTATCATTTTAATCCTTCAAGATTCGTCATATGTCAATCATGAAAATGGTTTCCATCTGAGTTTGTGAAGTTAAAAACTCATATGTTGATTTTGTATTACTTGACACTTGCTGATTCCAGATGCTCGACACATGTAATAAACTAGATTACTCGACTCCTGTTACATTCCTGTATTGCACGACATCCTTTATGACTCGGCAAACTTTATAACTCGACATATGAATATTGCTCGGTACTTAGATCATGGTTGGCACCTAAAGTCATTCGGCACTTGATTCTTACTTAGCACCTGATCTTCACTCAGCACCTGAAGATCACTCGACACCTATTGGTTTTTCTTATTCAACACATATTATGGCTCAACATACATAGTGATCTCGGCTTCAATGTAGAAAGTGATTAAGTGTGTTGGCACTCAAGTGTCAAAAACCATTTTGAGGCTAACAAGAGGTTACATTGTTATGTTATTCTATTATAGAATTTTCTCATGATTATAGTGAAAAAACTTTTGATATTACTAGTGACCTCCCAGATTTTGATGACAGGAGAGTTGGGTTACAAAGAAGAATTGTTAGTTACTTAGATAAGTACAAAACTGTAAAATGTGCCTTATTCCCACGTGCTCTAAATAGAAAGAATAAATTAAAAAGTAAAGATGAGTGGGCTAGGGAATTAGATGACTTATTTTGTTTAAGAATGAATAAAGTTATCAATGAAATAGGACATGCATGGTGGGAAACCACAACAGAAGAAATGGTGAAGGTCCAATTATTCTTTGATTCTTTAAAACAATATTTTGTTAACATTGATAAAGAGGTTGAATATGTAATTAAGAAGCAAAGTGACATCCTATAGTTCAACTGGCCAGATGACACACTTTTTGACAAGTGGATGGCAGATATTGCTTCTAAAGAGTAGTGGGGAGAAGGTGAAAGAGATGGTGATGAGATGAATCAAGATGAAGTACAAATCATTGATACACTTTTAGGAGATCAAAAGAAAGAGGAGGACAAAGAGAAGCAACCAATTGCAATTGCAGGTGCCAAACCCAAAAATGATGATATGGTAGAGGAAGAGGCAGGAATAAAGGTGGTTTTATCAATTCATGATAAAGACAACAAAAATCCTTGAGTTGAGGTTGATTTGCAAATACTAGAGCAAGACACAGTATTGGCCAGCCTGATAGCTGCATATGCCAAGGATTCAAAATAATAAGAAGCCAATCATGAAATTTTTAGCATTTAAAGATGCAATAGAAGTGGGGCCCACCAAAAGAATACTCTAACATACAAGTTTTCTATTGTACAAAATTTTATCTTTTTGTGCTATTAAAATGTAAATATCTTTTGTCTTAAGGTACAACTATCATTTTCTCTAAGCCTGAAGCTTATTGCATCTCACCCTCTATAAGTGAGATTCCAAGGCTAGAGAAAGGGTCTAAATAGTTGTATTATTTCTAGCTTGTGTTAAGTTTTCTTTTATGTCTTTTGGTCCAGTCTTTTGATGAGTACTTTATGATATATTTTCTCTACAGTTTAATGAACATGCATCAATTTGATAGTATTTAAAGGTTTTCTCTTGTGTCAGTCTGAGTCTTGTTCAATTGTATACAATTAGTTTCAAAATGAAATTAATACAAAGATGAACTGTCACCACATCTTTTCTGGTTGAATCTTGTCTCCATTTCTTTTACCTAGATTATTTTGAAGTTGTATAAGAAAATCCTATCCAATTGAATGCAGTTGAATTAAATTTTATATCAATTCACCATTGCTATTAGTTCAATGAATTAAATAAATGCTTTATTGGTATTGATAGGGTCTCCATGGTAATAGGAGGCATGTTTCTAAGTATGATTTTCAATAAGAATTATTGATAATGATGATTGTAAAGTAATTAATTAGATCTAGCAATTAAATAGACTTTGAATCCCAATGGATGAGGCACTAATCTAATAATTCCAATATGTATGAGAAGAAATCATAAACAAGCATCAAACTTACACTAAAATCAATTTTTACTTTACTGTTTGAAAGATCTCAATGCTGGTCAGTACTTGTTTGTGTTTGATCTCTAAGCCTTAGTTAGCTACTATTACTAGAAATATTTGCAAATATGAGAAGAATTGTGACCAAATCTTCTTATAAGGGATGTGTATTATCTTTAGGTGTAGAGATAGGAAATGAGAATCAGAATGAAACTAAGAGATTCTCATTTAGTAGCATTCATTTGAATCATCCCTTAGGTATACCCACCTTGGTTTTGCAGAAACTAAAGAGTAGAAAATCAGTCTTTATTTTGTTGAAGTTGGGTCTAGATATGGAGCACATTTAATTGTTCATAGGAAGTAGCTGATCCTTAGATTTTTTGTGATCTTTATTATCTTGATATTAAGTATTTTTACTTAACAGTTGAAAGAACACCATTAGTCATAACTCTTGAACCATTTCTCTAATTGGCTATTATAACCACTTTTTAGAAACACTAGCTCCTAATCTATAGAATTGAAATGGTGCTAGCACCCTTCTATCAAGTTTTTAGACCTCATCCAAGCACTCTAAGGCCTCCAACAGTGAGCCTAAATATTTTTCTGTGACTTTTTCCACAAAAAATCTGCAATAACTTCTCTGATACTTATGCTTGAGCAATGAGATTTTTATGGTAGGCTTACAACTATGAAATGAACCTGCCTATAGAAAATGAGATAACCAAAGAGTTCTACCAAGTTCTCATTAGAACCGGCCATGTAGAAGCTGATAACAAGAAAGTGGCCCACTATCTTAATGGGTTAAGGCCAATCATTCAGGATGAGCTAAGTCTAATTTGAATGAATAGTATTGAGGAGGCATACTAGTTTACCCTAAGAGTTAAGGAGAAATTGAGAAAGAAATCTAACAAAAAGAATAGTGGAAGAGACCACAATGGAAGATCTGGTGGACGATCTTATGGTGGCTGTAATGATGATCAAAAGAACAAGGATGAGGTTGGAAGTAGTAGTCAGAACTAGAGGGGAAATAATTCTAATTGTTTCTATGACTAGAACAATAGAGATTAGAGAGGAAGAGGTAGAGGACAAGGATCTAGAAGAGGAGGCTTCCATGGGAAATGTTTTTATTTTGCAGAAGAAGGGCATAAAGAATTTGAATGTATCTAGTGCTAAGCAAGGATAGACCATAGAATAGAAGGCAAGGCCAAAGTTGCACATGTTGATGAAGATGCCAGATCCTCACATTCTCATGATACTGAAAGAGGAGAAGTCATAGTTAATAGAAGAGTCCTACTAAGTAGTGGGAATCAACCTGATCAAACAAGGAGCTTGTTTCACACAAGGTGCAGATGTTAAGATAAGTGTTGTGATGTGATCATTGATGGTGGGGGTACTAACAATCTAGGGTTAGAAATGATGGTCACCAAGTTGAAGCTAAAGAGACAGAAACACCCACATCCATATTGTATTGCTTGGGTGCAAGATGATCACAAGGTCATGGTAAATGAGTACTGCTCAATGAAGTTCAAGATTAGAAGCTACTAGGATGAGGTACTTTTTGATATCATACCTATGGAAATATGTCATATGTTTCTAGGTAGGTCATGGCAATTTCACAAGAATGTTGTAAATGATGGGTGAGAAAATACCTACACTTTGACCAAGGATGGAGTGAAACATAAGTTGAAGGCATTGAAGGAGAAAGAAGAAAAGGTATGTAGTGCTGCTAGAATATGTTTTGTTGATGGAAAATAGTTTTTCAAAATTATGAAGTATGAGCATATGTGTTTTGCTATAATTCTAGAAAATGGTAAAGAAGAAATAGAGGTTGTACCTACAAAAGTTGCAGATATGTTTGGAGAATTTTTTAATATTGTATCAAATAATGTACATGATGGATTGCCCCTAATGATGAAGATAAATCACTAGATAGATTTGGTTCTAGGAGCCAATTTTCCAAACAAAGTAGTGCACAGAATGACACCAATAGAAAGTGAAGAGTTGAACAGACAAGTTCATGAGTTATTATGAAAGGGGTAGATTCAAGAGAGTCTGAGTCCATGTGTTGTACCAACCAGACTAGCACCAAAGAAGAATGGAGAGTGGAGAATGTACATAGATTCTCATACTATCAACAAGATCACAATCAAGTATAGGTTTCCATTGCCAAGGATGGATGATATTATGGATTATTTGAGTGGGGCTGAGTATATCATAAAGATAGATTTGAAGAGTGGATACCATCAAATTCATATCAGAGAAGGTGATGAGTGAAAGACTATTTTCAAGACCAAAGAAGGACTATATGAGTGGTTAGTTATGCCTTTTGGGCTAACTAATGCACCCAACACTTTCATGAAGCTTATGAATGAGATATTGAAGGAGTTTCTCGGTAAGTTTGTCATTTTTACCTAGATGATATATTGATCTTTAATAAGACATTGGAGGAACATTTGATCCATATTCAAAAGGTGTTTGATAAGTTGAGAGAAGACAAGTTGTTGATAAACTTGAAGAAGTGCAGTTTTGTAAAGGAGTTAGTGTACCTGGGATTTGTAGTCTCAGTAGAAGGTCTTAAAATAGATCCAAAGAAAGTGAAGGCTATCCTTGAATGGCCTACCCCATGAAGTGTGACAAAGGTAAGATCTTTTCATGGACTAGCTATTTTTTACAGGAAGTTCATAAGAGGTTTTACCAATATTTATGGACCCTTGACTGAAACAATGAGAGGGGATAGAAAAGAATTTAAGTGGATTGTAGGAGAAAATAAGAGTTTTAATGTATTGAAACAGAAAGTTACTGAGTGGCCTATTTTAGCACTTCTTAATTTTAACAAGGTGCTTCAAGTAGACTGTAATGCTAATGGTACTACAATAGGAATTGTTATGAGCCAAGAAGGTAGACCTATTGCTTATTTTAGGAAGAAGTTGAGTGATGCCAAAAGAAAATATTTTGTTTATGATTAGGAATTTTATGATATAGTTCAAGCATTGAAGAAGTGGAGACACTATCTTCTTCCTAAGGAGTTTGTTTTGTATATTGATCATCAAGCTTTTCAATATTTGAATAGTCAAGGAAAATTGAATCAAAGGCATTTGAAGTGAGTTGAGTTTTTGTAGATTTATACATTTGTTTTGAAATTTAGGAGTGGGAATTCTTATAGAGTTGCAAATGCTCTTAGTAGAAGACAAATTTTGCTGAGAGAAATGCAAATAGAGGTGGTTGGATTGAAGGAACTCAGTACTTTGTATCCAGATGATCCTAATTTTGGTGAAGCATGGAAGGTTTGTACAGAACCTGTTACACTTGACAGGACAAAGTGGTTGGATTTCATGATCCAGGATAGTATGTTATTCAAAGGAAGCCTACTGTGCACTCCCAAAAGTTCAATGAGAGATAATCTCATCAAGATGAAGCATAGTGGAGGATTGGTTAGAGATTTTGGCAGAGATAAAACCATAGCTTTGGTTGTTAAGAATTATTACTAGCCATAGTTGGAGCAAGATGTGAAGAAGCTTGTACAGAGTTACAGAGTATGTCAGATGACAAAAGGAGTGAAGTAGAATACAGGGTTTTATCAACTATTACCTATACTAGAGAAGCCATGGGAGGATGTCAAGATGGATTTTGTTCTTGGATTATGAAGGACACAGCATGGGCATGATTTTATTTTTGTGGTGGTTGACAGGTTTTCAAATATGGCACATTTTATTCCTTGCAAGAAGTCTAGTGATGTTGTTCATGTGACATAATTATTTTTCAGAGAAGTGATGAGACTACATGGTCTACCAAAGAGTATATTTTTAGATCAAGATAGAAAATTTGTTGGGTATTTCTAGTGTACATTGTGGAAGAATTTGAAGAGAGATTTGAAGTTCAATTCATTACATCATTCATAAACTAATGGACAAATAGAAATTGTGAATAGGCGTTTGGCAAATTTGTTGAGATGCTAGGTTGGAGATAAACCAAAAGGATGGGATATGATTTTACTATAGGCAAAATTTGCATATAATAATTTTGTTAATAGGAGTACTGATAAATCACCATTCCAAATTGTATATGGGAGTAGTCCCAGAAATGCTTCTGAATTGAGGCAATTGGACAAAGGAGAGATAAGTAGTGCTGAAGTGGAAGAATTTGTTTAATATTTGAAGAACATCCATGAAGAGGTGAAGAAACACATCATAAAGATGAATACATAGTACAAGGATAAGGTAGATGTGAAAAGGAGGTATAAGGAATTTTAGATTAGAGACAAAGACATGGTTCATTTTAGAAAGGAGTGTTTTCTAGTAGGTACATATAATAAGCTAAAGATGAAGAAGTTTGGACTTTGCAAGATAGTGGAATGACATGATTCTAGAAATGCTTATGAAGTGGAGTTGCCAGTTGAATTGAATATTTTACCAATATTTAATATTTTAGATTTAATAGAGTATTATGGAGGATATGGAGATGAAGTTGTAGAAGCACAGTGGAGTATTGCGACAACTAGTTTGGCTACAAAGGAGATTAAGGAGATATTGGACAATTATATTAGCAAACATACTAGGAATAGAACTTATGAGAAGTATCTGGTGAAAAGGAAAGGGAGGCCAATAGAGGATTCATCATTGTTAGCAAGGGAGGAGGTTAACCATCTTGGTTTTCCTATGAAAATCTAAGATGTGATGGAGTCACTTCTCAAATAACCTTAGGTGTCTAATGCAGGAGTAGCCTAGGTGTAAGAGTAATCTTGAATCACCCAAAAAAATATTTTATTTTCAGTCTTTTATATTTTTATAAGGACTAGTAGATAGGGGGGTTTTTATTTCTAGAAGCTTGCTATTTTTAGTAATTTTGTCATATGATCTTAGAATTTTCTCATTTTCTATAGGAAGGTTAATTTTAGACTTGTAAGTCTACCATAAAAATCTCATTGCTCAAAAATAAGTATCAGAGAAGTTATTGTGGATTTTTGGTGGAAAATTTTGTAGATAAATCTTCAAGTTCACCATTGGAGGCCTTAGAATGCTTGGATGAGGTCCAAAAACTTGACAAAAGGGTGCTAATGCCATCCCAAGCTTTTAGATCAGGAGTTGACATTTCCAAAAAGTGGTTATTATAACCAATCAAAGCAACAGTTTGAGAGTTATGACCTTCCAAAGTTGGGCTACCCAATATATCTAAAATAAGTGTCAAAGATGTATTTGGCCAACCCTATATGTATTGTTAGGGTCTGTCATCCCTAGGTATTATGTTTCAATATCTAGAACCTTCTTGGGTGGCCTAAAATTGCCTATTTAAGAAAGGCTTGAACATTGTCTAGAATAGTAATGAAGGAACCCATGTGGGTTAGCATATTGTACTTGTGAATTCTGTAATTCTGTATTCGTAGTGCAAATAAAAAAGTCCATATTTTTTTCTCACATTTTTTGTTGTTTCTTTGTTTGTGTTATGTGTTTATGGTATTAAGGGGAGCACCTTTCATTAGGATGCCATGTCAAGCCAATGGGACCAAGGATGTCTTTACATAAGTCAAGAATTTGAAATATATCCCATTCTCCAATCTTATGACAAATAGTGTTCTGTAAGATCTCAAGGGTAGCAAAAGGGTGTTATGATACTACGATAGGTAGTGTATCAAGAGATTGTAGAGGAAAAAGTTGACGATGGCAATTTTATGATGAAGGAAGGTAATAGTTTCTCATAAGATCATAAAGATGTTAAAGATAAGCTCCGATGTCATGATAGCTAGTATATCATGAGATTGTAAAGACTTTCTCAAAGGCTTATGATGATGCGATAAAAGGTATATTTCCTTGGGATCATAAGATCAAAGGGTATTTCTTCCCCACCTAAGATATTATGAAGGGTTTGACTCATGGGTCGATCGTAAGATCATAAACCCTAAGTTGATATGAAAATATGTTTTCCATTTTCTGAGTTGGAAATGATAAAAGGCTACCAACCAATGAAACTCAAGCAATATATAGAAAGTGTAACGTTGGATAGTAATGACAACACTCTCTTGAGGTGACAAAATAAGCTTAATTTTAAGGCTCAATCATGCTAAGAATCAATGTAAATGGGATGTTGATGATGTATACTGGGTTATAAAGACATTATATTGATCAATTATAGTTTATCATTCATAAAGGGAAGAAAAATCTAAGTAGTTGTAGAGTTTCCAGTGTGTGCAAATTCTTACTTTTAGTGCCTAGATATAGTTTTCCAGTGTTTTCAAACTATTTCAGAATGTTTGATAAGGAGGTTGAAGAGATTTAGCCAATGGACATGGAAGTTGCAAAGATCTCCACTTGCAAGAGAGGAAAAACAACATAGAAGAAACCTAACTGATTTGTTGAAGAATGGATAAAATTATTTCTAGGAACCTCAAATGTTAATGCTACAGATGATCATGCCTTTGTAGACCCATATATTTTATGCAGAGATGTTATGTGCCTTGGAGTCACAGGTTCTGAGCTTTTCAAGTATTTTTACCATAACAAAGAGAAGAAGATCACAATGTGTAATCTATGGAAGAAGAACTTAGCAAAATTATTTTTTCCAGAAGTCTTTTTTCATGTTGATTTGGTAAAATCCCTAATCAAGTCATACAATTTGGCCACCAAATAATTCTATAGGAGAGACAGAACCATTCTTTGTACACTAAATCGTGCTTCTTTTATTGAAGCCTTTGGATTATATGGTTCCATGGGCCAGCCTGTAGCCTTGGAGGATCTACAAAGGAAATATGAGAGAAACACAAAGGCTTATACAGGGGAATCCATGCTACAACACATTCCCATGGACTTGAAGAGTGTGGAAGATTACCCTAAGAAGGTGGATAAGATGATGCCTTTGGACAAATTTAAGAATTACTTTGTAAAAATACTATATGTTTTCCACAAGGTGGTTGGAAAATATGGAACATATATGGTGTATGGAGTAGAGTTTATTATAGTTAGAGTTGTTTAAGATTCATACCATGGAGGGGAATATGATTATGTTGAATATATCCTAGAGGTGATGAAGGATAAAATTGCACTAGCTTAGCGTGGAGAAATGAAAGTTTTTAAGTTCCATTACTACTCCCTCCTGATGCAACTCATCTTATACATTAATGTGGGGCACATAAGCCCTGATTTCATTGATCACACCTTTGATGCTAATGGAGAGATGCTAGTTTAGCTATGGACACGAGTAAGGGATATTTCATACCATTTTTTTGATTTATTTTTCTTCAATAATTTTAGTGCTATTATTATGAAAATGTTGGACCCAACTTACTTTAGAGTCCCTAAAATCTTAAAAAGTTTTTTGAGACAAGCCCTTCTCCTAGAGAGTAAGATATTAGATCATAATTGGGGAGAAATCTTCCTATTTCCAACTTTTTCTTTGATGAGAGTATATAGTTATCCCCAGCCACCCTACATATTGCCAAAATTCATTCCCTCTAGACTGGCTATCAGTGAATTCATGTGGGAGTTGTTTATGGTTAGTAGGGAGTACTTAGGCCCTAAGGTTCATAGGGGAACATTTTTATGTAGATGTTTCAAGGTGGGGGACTTTTCAATTGGAAAAGAGGCCCTAGATCAAATTCATTCTTTCCTCCACCATTTCAATCTATCAACTAGTCCCTACAGGATGTATGATCTCAATAATTAGATGAAGAACACCCTTAAAGAAATAAGGAACTATGTGTTTCCAAATACCAAGGAGCTACCCCATGAGGATTTTATTCCTAATATTGTTGTAGAGGGGAAGGCAACAGATAAGTTGGCCAATTTCGATGATGTGTTGAGGGTAGAGAGGGAAATGAAGATAATAGATCTCAATTTCAAGGGATTCTATATGGATGTCCCCTGTCCTCATAGTATTAGGAAGATGGTCTTTGACCATGCTAAAATCATGTCCCAAATGCTAAAGGGACCCTTAGGGGAGGAAGAGAGGATATGTCCTGATAGCCTTGAACCTAATGTGATCCCTAAAGAAGATATAGAGGAAGATGAGCCTACTAAGGCATCATGGGTCACTAGGGAAAACAAAAGATAAAAGGTTGTCCACATCCCTACAGAGGTTAAGTAGAGAACACTACAAATTCTACTAGGCAAGAGTTATTATTTTTTTGACTTAAGGAAAAGTTATATACAATATAGGGTTATTTCACCTGAGAACACACTCACAAAACTAGAACTAGTTGCAGAAAGGTTGGATGATAGGATCATCCAAGCCCAACAATTCATAAAGGGTGATGAATTCATAAAATTAGTTAAGTTCAAGAACTTTTTGTATAAAATAAAATAGAGTGAGTTGGTGTTGAAAATGGAACCAAGAGAATCAGATGAGAAGAAGTTAGAACTGGTTGAGAAGTTGCAAGCCTATAATCCTTAGAGTGAAGTCATGACTCTAGAGGAGGCTAGGGACCTTGTACAGAGAAGTGGGATGTTTTCGATACCCAGATGGGATTTGGAGAAAGCATTTATGCTTGATCAGATTAGGAAACAAGAAAATGCCATCTCATATGAGGCATATGGTGTTGATGGACTGCAAAGAGGAATAGGGTTCAACATTGACACCAAATCTATGGCAGTTTGGAGCATGGCTCCTTCATCAAACAAGCCAAAGTTAATGGATGTATAGAGCACAAAATAGGGTAATATGGTAGTGTGTAATTTGCAAGGGAATTCAAGCACAAAAATCTCAAAAGACATGAAACATTTTTCATTCATGAATGAGGTCAAGGTAGAGGAGATAGAGACCTGACTTGCTAAGTCTATGCATGACTATATTGATGTGAGGAAGGTCTATGATGATGAGCTTAGGAAAATCCATATCTACAAGGAAAATATTGTAGAACTTGAGGCTAAGGTCCAAGTACTAGAGGATAAGGTTGCATCTCTTAGAGAGCAACTTGTAAATGCAAAGCAAGTAGTTGTAAAATAGAGTAAACAATAGGACAATCCAGAGCAGTCAACTCAAATCACTACTAAGGTCCAAACACAAAAAAGTGAGCAAGATAAAGAGGATACAATAGACCCTGAGAGGGTGACTATTGTTACTCTACCAACTCAACAAAGAGATAAGGTAAGGACATCTTCCCTCAAGAGCATGATGAACCATAGGGTTGAGACTCTAAAGAGGATATCAGAATAGGCCCATACTTTTTATGTTTCTTTACAAAGTGCTAAGCAATTTCACAATGAGGCAGTTTTATGGCTATCACCCACATTAAATCTATGGGGCCCATATACTCAATTTTTAAAGAGGCTTATTGTATTGATGGCTAAAAACCCAAATTTTCCTGATAAGATAATTATAGTGAGGGAGGGCTTAGAAGTAGTTAAATAACTAATTAGCTTCTTCACTAGGAAATTGAAAGTCATACAGGAGAAGTTGAAGGTTTTATCTTAGGGAAGTCAACCCTACATACCACCAATTTTTGATGCTACTAATACAGTGAGGGAATGGTCTGATTCCTTTAGTGCCATTCAATTTAGGAGGCCACAATGGCAATTTTTGAAGATAGTAGTGATGCCCCTTTCAATATATTAATTGACTATTTGTTTAGAGAAGAGTTACATTTAAACAAATTTTTACTGGATTCTAAGGCCATCATAGATGCTAGGTGGACTAAAGCCACTAAGGACTTGGAAGAAGTTAAAACCACTTAGAGTCCCACCAAGCAAGAGGTATATGTATCAGAAGTGGTGGGAGAAATAAAAGACTTACCAGGAGGAAGTAGTTGAGACATAATTAAGATTAAAGGAAATGAGAGATTAAAGGATAAGATTAGATACACTAATAAATTCATTAGAAGGATAAAACCCTCATAAATATTCATATCAAGTTTTGAAACTATTGAGGAAGTGGATGGTAGAAGAAGGTAAAGTGCAGTAAAGTTAAAGTTGCTACAGTAAAGTGCCACCTACTGACTTTTCAACTACTCTCCTAATTTTGGATCAAGTGTAGGAGAATGGTTTTTATTGTATTTTTTGTTATGTCTTTCCTTTTTTCCTTTCCATTAAGGTGATGACATGTGTCCTCCTCCCATCTATAGCTTGTTCCAATCCTATATAAGGATTACTAGGATGGGGAGTTGAGGTCGGAAGTCTATATATTTTTTAGTCTATGTTATTTTTACAATTTGTCTAGTCTTTTGTGATTCTATGAATATGTTCAAACTTGTGAACTTGAGAGAACAATGAATATGAATGATCAAATTGCTAAGTTCTATGTTCTAGGTTATATTGCAAGTCTATATCAGTTTTTGTATGTATTTTCAAAGGGAAATTAATACAAAAGGGAATTTTTACATATCTATGTATCTGAATTTTGTCCCCTTCCTTACATATCTATGATTTTGATATTGAAATGAGAAATGTTCTTTTAGTTTAATATAATTTTGTTAGATTGTATATCTCATGTTGATTGCATTTAGTTCAAATAATTAAGTAATTTCTTTCAATAAGTGGCAGGGGCTTGGGTATATGAGAGGGATATGATAAGAACGAATTTCAAAGTTCACTATTGATAAATTTAATTGCAAGTCAGTTAAATAGGTTGAAGATTGTTGGTATTGACTCTATATAACAATGGATAAGGCACTAATCACTTAATTTTAGTTGTAAGTTGATGGTTTATATAATTGCAAGATATATACATCAATACAAATCAATTTTCAATTTTATGTAATGGAGAACTAAAGTTGTTGGTTAGCCCTTATTTGTAATTACTTTCCTATTGATTATAAGAAGCCATTGTACTCAAGAAGTTTATTACAATTCTAAGAAGAAGATTATGACCATTTTTCTGCTATAAGGAATACTCTTGAAGAGAAGAATATCATTAAAAAAATAAGATAAATCCATAAGGTTTTCCCACCTTGGTCCTGCAGAGCCTAAAGTAAAGGGAGTATTCCTATACTCTTTTGAAGTTGGTCCAGAAGCTAAGACTAATCACACTAAATATAGGATTCGGCTAATCCTTAGGTTTTTTTTTTGTCTCATATTTTATGGTATTGGGTTTAAGGTACCTCGTAGTCTAAAAAACAACCAACATGATCTTTGAAAGGTTTAGAGGGAGTAAAAGTGTGTAATAAGGTCATTCTTGGTCATGCAAGGATATAACAAATGACATTCTTGTATAATGGGCTCAATAGTGTCTTGTTGTCAATAAGGTTTATAAGTGCTAGGAGATAAGTTATTAGTGTTTCAAGTATTTTGAAAGAATTTGAAATAAGGTCATTAACAAAAGTCTTAGTAAAGTATAATGGTGAAGAGTATCATACTTTTCAAGGTTGTCAGCTTGACAACATAATATATTTTAGTTAGTGGTCAATCAAGTGTTAATAGGAAGTTAAGAGTCCAAAGTTAATTATTAGGAATTTAGGAGGTACTTTTTTAGTCATTGAACTATGAAAAGGTTTATAAAGAAGGTAAAATATCAATAATGAATAGATAGAGTCACTATAACAAATTTTTGATCAATTAATGCATATTTATCTATTTGATAATAAAGAAAATATGTTTCCCTCAAGCATTCACTATGGGATAATGAGATAACATGTTCTCTTTATGGATTCAATAAATAACTTATCATTCCCCATTTTATCTTTTGTTTCATCCATTTTGATTTCAGATTGGTGAAGATAGTATAAGTTTATTGGTGACTATTCAAAACCCTTGGTTGGGTATTTTGAACATAAGAATGATGGAGAACTCTTACATTTACAATCAAGTTTCCCTAAAACCCCATTAAATGGTGGACTAATTGTTCTTGAAGTTTTGAGAGCATGAGTAAGTGGAGTGATCGTAGTGCTAGTCCAAGAATTTAATTTTAATAGTGGCTTTGGTAAGGGTAGATGATGTTAGAAGTTATTTGTGTCATATTTAAACAAAGAGACCATGGTGCACGTTGGGTATACTATGGTATTGTGTGGGAGAAGATGCTCTATCAAATTAGTGGCTGAAATAAGGTTGTCACTAGGGTTGAACCACCCATCTAAAGCTAATGGAGTAGATGAATTGATCTCACGATACACAATTTGAAAGATATGTACTGTAGCACCAACTAGCTTACCTTCTCTGCAATTTTTTTATCAAGTGAGATTATTCTTCCAAATTTTGAATAGATTTGAATCTACAAGAACTAAGAGAGGTTACTGTAGACCTTAACAACATGGTCTCTTATCGTTTGATAGTTTTTTAATACCCCCATGATGTCCAAGTTATGGCCTTTTGAAGACCGCTGCCTAATAATGCTCAAGGAACCTTGGTTACACTTTGATGTAGGGTGAGTGTGAACATTCTATTGAATTAGTTACCAAAAAGGGGTCTTCACTAGGGTTAAGCTTCCTATATAGAGATAATGGAGTGGCTTAATTGATCCTATGACATACAATTTGAAGAATATGTACTATGACACCAACTAACTAACCTTTACTACAAGTTTTTAGCATCACGTGATATTTTTGTGACAAATTCAAATAAATTTGAGTCTCCCATAACTAAGAGAGATTATTTTATACCTTGAAAACATGGTCCTATAACATTAAAAAAAATTTGATACCTCTCACGATCTCTAATTTAAGGCCCTCTAAAGATTGCTGCCTAATATTGCTTTGGGCACCTTGGATACACTTTAATATAGGGTGAATGCAAATGTTCTAACAACTCAATGGCCAGAATGGGGTTGTCAGTAGGGTTCACCCATTGATATAGAGCTAATAGAGTAGATGAATTGATCCCATGATGTATGGTTTGAAATATATACACTACAATACCAACTAACTAACCTTCACTACACCAAGAAAGATTATTTTGCCAAATTCAAACAAATTTGAATCTCCCGTAATTGAGAGATGTTATTTTAGACCTTAGAAACATAGTCAAGTATAATCCAATAGTTTTTTTATGCCTCTCACAAACTTTGAGTTATGGCCCTCTAAAGATTACTACCCAATATTACTTAGGACATCTTAAGTACACTTCAATGTAGGGTGGGCACAAATGTTCTAATGACTCAGTGGAAAAAATGGGGTTATCACTAGGGTTATCCAACCTATCAAGAGATAATGAAGTAGAAAAATTAATTCCATAATGTATGATTTTAAGTTATACACTGTGATACCAACCAACTAACCATGACTATAAGTTTTGGCATCAAGCAAGATTGTTGTGCCAAATTTAAATGAATTCAAATATCCTAGAACTGAGAGATATTATTCTAGATCCTAAAACCATAGTCCCCTAGCATCTAACAATTTGTAGATACCCCTCACGAGCTCTAATTTATTACCACCTAAAGTATTCTTCCTAAAATTACTTAAGACACCTTGGGTACCCTTCAGTGCAGGATGGGCATAGATGTTCTAACAACTTAGTTGATGAAATGGGGTTGTCAGTAGGGTTTACCTACCTACATAGAGATAATAGAGTATTTGAATTAATCCCACTAAGAAAGGTTTGAAAGATATGTATTGTGCAAGAAACCACATAATCTTCATTATAAGTTTTGGAATCAAGTGAGATAGTTATGCCAAATTCAAATGAATTTGAATCTCCCAGAATTAAGAAAGGTTATAATAGAAATCAACAGCATAGTCTTGTAGCATCTAAAATTTTGTTGATACCCCTCATAAGAACTGAGTTATAGACCTCTAAAGATCATTGACCAATATTTCTTAGGGAACCATGAGTACACTTTGATGTAGGGTAGGCACAAATTTTCTATCAACTCAATGGCCAAAATGAGATTGTCACTAGGATTAAACCACCTATCTAGAGCTTAAAAAGTAGATGAATTGATCCCATGATGCACAATTTGAAAGATATGCAATGCAACACCAACTAAGTGACCTTCACGACAAGTTTTATCAACAAGCAATATTGGTATGCCAAATTCAAATGATTTTGAATCTCCCAAAAATGAGAGAGATTATTTTAGAAATGAAAAACATGGTCCTATAGAATCTAACAATTTTCTAATACCCCTCATGAACTCTAAGTTATGGCCTCTGAAGATCACTGCCCAATATTGCTTAGGGAACCTTGGGTACACTTTAGTACAGGATGGGCATGGAAATTTTAATGAATTAGTGGCCAAAAGAGGGTTTTCACTAGGGTTCATATTTCCATATAGAGCTAACAAAGTATATTAATCGATCCCACAATACATAGTTTGAAAGATATGCACCGCAACACCAACTAACTGATGTTTACTGCAAGTTTTGGTATCAAACAAGATTGTGTTACCAAATACATATGTTCAAATGAATTAAAATGTCCCTAAACATAGAGATATTTCTATAGACCTTGATAACATGGTCTTGTAGCATTTGACATTTCACCAATACCCATGATGAGCTTTGAGTTATGGCCCTCTAATGATTAGTACCCAATATTGCTTAGGACACCTTGTGTACACTTTAGTGTAGGGTGGGCATGGATTTATAATAACTTAGAGGCCAAAATAGGGTTTTCACTAGGGGTCATATTTGTATCTAGAGCTAACAAAGAAGACAAATTGATCCAATGATGCATGACTGAAAAGATATGTACTATGACACCAACCAATTGACCTTCACTACAAGTTTTGGGATCAAGAAAGATTGTTATGCCAAATTCATACAAATTTGAATCTCCCTAAACTAACATAGATTATTGTATACCCCAAAAACATAGTCTTGTAACATATGAAACTATCAATCACATAAGGAAAATTTCTAGGAGCTATCATGTTTGATAGATTAGTACCAGTTGTAGTTAATTGATGCAACATTCAACACACTTGAATAGAAGATTTCAAATATGATTTTTTATGGGTAAACAAACTCAAAGATTTAGAATTTATAACTTTGGACCCAATAAAATCTTTCTTAGAGAAAATTTGCTATGTCCATATTGACATAGAATCTAATAGATTGTTAATATATTGGATGTTGAGGAAATGCATATGATTATTGTGACTAGAAAATTGCTATGCCATATAATTATAAAAATCAATGGTTTTGTATTCTTGTGTAATGGATACATTCTAAGAATACTAACTTGAACAACTTCAAATATTTAAGAAAGTGCTAGAAAGGAAAAATAAGAACATTGTAACAGAAAGCATTTCTAAAAAAATCCAAATATTTTTTAAACAAAAATCTAGATTTGAAAATAGAATAATCATTGAGAAAAAACTAGATTTGGAAAAAGAACCCTTATTCAAACAATCAACCTCCTTTCTTCTACTTCCTTATATTGTACCTACTTTAGAGCAACTAACTTCATGTACAAATTCCATTTCAAAGAACTAGTGAACTAAGCATACCAATTCCATAGGTATAGTGTTATTCTTTTACTCTTCAATCTTAGAACATAAAAAATTATTTATCATCTTCTTTTCAATCCAATGAGGGAAGATACAATAATTTGGAAAGTGTTTTTGATGAACATATTTATAGTATCGTGTACAAAATTTTGAAAAATTCATCATAAATTTCTCACAAAAATAAATTACTAAAAGTACATTAGAGATATGTGGTCTAGACATGGTAAAAATAGGGAAATGCTTGTCTTATTTACAACTAAAATAAAATTAATAAATTAAATCACTTTGTGTGTCTTCCAACTATTTGTTCATTTTCTCTAGACACAAAGATTTGAGTGAAAACTTAACTATATGCGTAATCTTGATTTAGTAATGAGCATATATTATTACAAATAGTGAAAATGTTGGTCATAGATAAAATTTTGCAACAAAATAGTGGGATGTAACCAAGATTCTTAGCTTAAAAAATTCATGATTTATGTTGACAAAATAAATTAGGCACATAAATATATACTATATTACTTTTCAAGACTCTGAGAATGAATGCTAAGTAAAATCATTATGCCTTCCTACTGTGATATACATTGTAAGTAAAATCATTCCTCCTTCCTATTATTGTAATCTTCTACTTATTATATAGGCAAGACCTTTCTAGTGATCTATCCCTCAACAACTTGGTTAAAGAGATGTTGCACTAAATGTACTTGCAAAATTTAGGCTTCACAGGCTTTCCCAAAACATGAGACCTTTTAGTAATTAAAAAATATATATCTAGTAGTGTTGTTGTGATTTTTTTTCCACTACAACATGTAGAAACAAATATTTAATGTTTGGAGGAGAAACACCAAACACTCAATCCTCTCTTGATACAAGGCTATCTCTCATGCTAAGATTGTAATTTAAGGTTATGAAATGACTTCAAGGTTCCTTCTTAACTATGGACTTCACAAATTTTAATGATGTGATAAACTGGTTATCACAAAGGGACTTACGCTATTCATTTAATGGATATTAACTCTTGCACTCCTAAGGATTTAGCTTTAGAATGTGCAATGTGTATACATAAAATATGGCACACTTCTATAAACCATTACACTTGATAGAACCCGTGGAAGAGGGAGTCTTGAGAAGTGGCTTATAGCTTCCTATCTATGATGTGCAAGAGCTATGAGGGTGGCCCTCAAATGGACTTAGCTTATGTATGTTAGAATGGTTTTAGAATAACTAGTTTTAGAATGGTTTTAGTAACATGTAGTTCACTATACCAATAGTGACCAACTTGAAAAATGTAAAACATTAAATAGTAAAACATCTCAAATATCATTTACACAGATATGACACCAAGATTTAATAAGGAAATCCAATTTTGGATAAACCACCAGTAACATGGAACCAACTTTTCACTCTTCTAAGGTGGGTTTTGTTAAGAGCCAACCCTATTAAAGGTTAAAATACTCACTGTTAGGTGTGACCTTATTAAAGGATTTAATAATCTGTTTAGGAGTGGCCTTGTTAGAGGACTTAAGAACATCCCATTAGAATGTCACCTTGATGAAAGGATTCACAACTGACTATTAGGTCAACCTTGATTGAAGGATTTTAACTAATATGATGGTTAGAAATTAATGTAACAAGTTAATCTGATAATTACAACTCACTTTGCAAATATAGATCACAATGTAGCTCATCTACTAATTCATTGACTAGATTCCATTCATGTCTCCATCACTATCTTTCATATGCATGGAAAATCCTTCGAGCAATCACTCTACACCTCTCCTCTACTCTATACTTCATAGCCTTCTTCTCAAGTTCACTAATGAACAAAATCAGCAATTGCTAACCACTTTAGGTTAATAATTACACCTCCTTCAATAGGAAGCTTTGATATTTTACCTCTTAAACATTACAATTAATCTTAGGGTTAGGTTAGATTCATTGAATCCTTTCATCATTTCATTTCTTCCTTCTCCTCCTAGATACTTCTCAAAACTTATCTTTGAATCCATGCCTAGGAATGCTCAAACATGGTTTATTATGCATTAAATACTCTAGCTCAACAATATTTATCCTTCACATGCTTTGACCAATCAAAAAATTTAACTATGTCGGCTGGGAATTTGAATTCCTTCAAAAACTATCAAATGTTGACACTTGGTCAATACTATGTTCCTCAGCCTTGATCATCACTAGAAAAAAATTTCATCATTAAACTCTTTCACTCAGCTTATACTATCTTTTCTTAGACTTTTAGTGATGCTCAATTGACATTATATTATGCTCAACTATAACTAACACTCAATCAACACGAGCATAACTCAACTTCTACTATAAATTCCTTAATCTTCTCCTCTTTTTCTCAATTTATCCTATGTATTTGGTCTTCTATTGATCATCTTGTTGACATTAAGGTCAATTTGTCTATTATTGCCTCACACTTAGTCAATATACAATTGCTATCGAGCTTCAGAAACTATGTATAGTTTATGTTGAGTGTAGTAGTGTTTATCGAGTTGTTTAGTGGAAGTGATGGAAACTCTAGTGTTAACCGAGTTCCATAATGTTAATTGAGTTTCATAGTGTTAACTGAGTTCCATAGTGTTAACAATGTTAACCATGTTCTCTAGTGTCTACCAAGAAAGTTATATCAGCAATGTGAATCTAGTGTTGACCAATCCATGGAGTGTCAACCAAGTGATTCACTATATGCTGAGTTTCTTAGTGTTCACCAAGCCACATAGTGTTGACTAAGTTCAAGCTACTTGGAATTGATTAGTATGAACCAAAACTCTTCATCAATCAAGTGCAAGTTGATATCAAGTGTTGATAGTGGTTGCTAAGTATTAGAACATCATCAAGTTTTTCTTCAGAACCCAAGTTATAGTAGTTGGGCCGACTTTGTGAATTTTGGTGAAACTTGTATTGTAGTTGAATCTAGTAACTTGTGATTTGGATTGGTATATATATAATACATTGTATCATATCCAAATATAAAATGTAATTATATGATGAGAATAAGTGTGAACTAAAGAAGGCTACAAGCAGTATAAGGGACATCAAAGTATTATCTATCACAAAAAGGTGATCATTACAAGTCAAGGAATCTCAACTAGAAAATCAGAGTTGTAGATCAAAGATCAACCACTGGTTCATCCTAATAGGTTCATTAGTCAAAATCCTTTAACAAAGTAGACATAAAAGTCTTTGATAAATCTCTTTACCGAGTGCATACTTCATTGTATGTTTTGTAAATCCTTTCACAAGGTGGACCTTACTGTCCTTATTGCTCCTAATAGGGCAGATCATCAAAAGTGATCAACTGTAAGTCTTAATAGGCCAATTTTATACTATAGTACTAAAGCTTGTGGGTATCATCCTCACCCCTATTTTACTTTCTTTTTGGAAGGTTTCTACATAACCATATCTTGTGTCAAATTGCTACGAATGTTTATTTTATTTCATTCTTTCATGCATGCAATTAGATTAGAATATTATATGAAGGATTGATTGGTGAAATAAGATTAATTTTTATTGGTTCTTGATTCACCCCCCCCCCCCCCCCCTTCTTAGTAACCTTGCCTACCTCATATTTCCAACAATTGGCATCAAAGCTCTTTTGGTTCTCACAGAAGTTTAATACCTTGAGTAAAGATCAGAGACAATGGAGGTATAAAGGATAGATAAGGATATTGCCAATGAAAATTTGGATCTTGAATTAGATATTGGGAAACTAAAGAAAGAAAAGGAAAAAATCTCTCAATCATTGAAAAGAAGAAAAGATCTTGCAGTACAAATGAATGACAATATCTACATTAAAGAAAGGATTGAAGATATCTATCTAGAAAGAAACTTTGATGAAGTTGATGAAGCAATTAAAGACCTATTAGAAAATAATTCCAATCTTTAAGAATAAGTTAGATATCTGAAGAGAGAACAAGAAAATAATAATGAAATTCAACATCTATCCCTTAAACAAACAGACTTCATTGATCAGCTCTCAGATGAAAATGAAGAACTTATGAATCTTTAGGTCAAAAAATGAAAGACTGAAGAATAATCTAAACACTGAAAAGAAAACAAATGAAAGGATGTTAAAATTTCAAGAAATTATGAATCAATTGAATGAGAAAAATTAGTATAGACATAAAGGAAAAGTAGGATTAGGTTATATAGAAGGTGAATCATCCAGACAAGGATCTATAAAGAATTGAAAGCCTACTTGCAATCATTGTGGTAAGATAGGTCATACATC
Source organism: Cupressus sempervirens (assembly GCA_028749045.1). Lineage (NCBI taxonomy): Eukaryota > Viridiplantae > Streptophyta > Pinopsida > Cupressales > Cupressaceae > Cupressus > Cupressus sempervirens. The sequence continues at coordinate 441,787,247 of CM053783.1, read as the reverse complement.
AAACAAATGTTGGAGTAATGGTAAGGAAAAATTCAATGGAAAGTGTTACAGTTGTAATAAGCATGGTCATAGAGAAAATGAATGCAAGGAGAAACCTAAGTTTGAAGGTAAATGTCACAATTGCAAGAAACAAGGACACAAATCTTCTGAATGAAAAACCAAGATATTGAATCTAGCAAAACATATTGTAAAAGCAATATTTGGATGGGACTACAATACATGGTGTAGATGTCACTACTGTGGTGAATTTGGGCACATTGGATAAAACTATGTAAAAAATCATATGAGGAAAAGATATACCACTAAAATATGTTTTATTTGTACAAAACTTGGACATCTTTCCAAGAACTATATGAACACATCAAGAATTGAAGATCAAAAGAAAGCTAAAGCAGACAATATCAAAAGGTAAATGAAGTAATAATGGATACCAAAATCTCTTTAGAATGCAATTCTAAGTCATGAAGTAGATGTCACTCAAGAGCTAGGTGAGTCAATCATTTCAACTTGAATTCCCATAGGAATAACTAGAACTAAGACTCTGAAGTAGATATCTCTCATCAGTTCTAGTCAACAAGAAGAAGAGACCCATATCAGCATTTAAGATGCATAAGGATCACTGAGTGGTCATGGAAATAATAGAAATTATCAAGCTAGGTTGGGTCACAAGACCCTATTGAGCAAGGTCAAGAGACACTAAAGTATTGTATGTGGACATTGAGTTGTCAAGGACCCAACTGAGCGATACTAATTATGTCAAGCTATGAATGTCTACCAAGCATTAAATCTAAACTGAGTGGAAGGTAGCATGTCAAATACCAAGCATTAATGATGGTTGTAAAAAGGAAATTCATTAAAAGGAAGAAAGTGAATGCATTATTTCACTACGAATTTATAGAGCTAGTTGAGTAGAGAGATTTCAGAGCTTAAGAGCAATTTGTGTGTTTTTTGTTGAAGAAAATTTGAGTTTTCCAAAACCCTACCAAGCATGGAATCTTCCAGTAGAAAAACCAAAAAAGGGGTTGGAAATGTTGGTTCAAGGAGTCAATTACAAGGCACCAAATTTTAAATTGAGTCTGGCAATTGCAGAAGCGGTAGATCCTGCTAGTGCACAATCGCAAAATCTACCAATGGTATTGCTCATACACAATATTCATTCATATTACAAATATTATATCCAAGAGCTAGGTGATCATGAGATGAATGAATCATTGAACAAGTTATGTGTAAATGGCATTCTGAAACCTAAGCATCAACATCTAGAAGCTAAGAGATTAATGCATATTTCACATATGCCAAGGAACTTTCAGTCAAAATGGATAAGATTTATCCTAAGCTAAGTTCATAATGGAAAGTTATGGTTAGACCAGCCCATTTTTATCACAAGGAAAATGATTCATAGAATTATTGGTCTTCCAATGTTGGACAAAGAAAAGTGACCAAAACCTTATGTCGGGTACAACTAGAGAAGAAAACCCTTACCGAGTGAGATTGTAGAGGAACGAAGATAAAAAATGTAACTGACATGGAATTAAAATTTGGCATCAATATCATTGCTCATAAAATATATAGCCCCAGTCATTTCAATGGTGTATCTTATGAAGCAATTGATCTGGCTCTCAAGGTAGTGAAGAACAACATGTAATTTGACCTTGCCGAGTTGTTATTGAATCAGTTCAATAAGAACATGGAGAGCATCAGAGGTTCCAAGAACAATCCATGTAAGTTTGGTTCACTCTTGACTTGTTTATTTTTCTTTGTGCAAAAATTCTTCCCTTCTAAAGGATTAGTAGTATGGAGAAAAGATGTCCTTGTATTATATCAAATTAATGAGTATATAGTAGAGATGGGTGAAAATTTTGATAGCATCATGGACAATTACTTTGAAACATTCAAAGAGAAGATGCAAAATAGATATAGGATACCTATGAAGCTTGTAGAAGTCTACAAGGATGATATATGTTTAATGGTTGATTGTGATAAGGTATACATTTAGGCAGTTAGGCCTAGAATAACATGGGTTAAACCTTTGGAGTATGAGGTTAACATAGATGAGACCGGAGTTATCATTGAGGCTCTATTGAATGAACATATGGATCCTAAGGCACCATATTTTGGGACTTATGAGGAATCCAAGGCAAGAATAGAACATGAGATTAAGCTTTCTCAAGTAGTTGTCAAAGGAAGAAAGAGGATAGAAAAATTGAAGCAAGAAAGTTCTACTCTCTTGCTAATAGAAGGAAAAGGTGATGATGTGGAAGAAGACAATGCAAAGGATGAAGATGAGGGATCCAAATTTCAGGAAGAAGAGCCTATAAGAAAGAAAGGTAAATTTATTATAACCAAACCTACTAAGTCATCCATTTTTGTATTCGTAAAAAGGGTACCTAAATCTAGGAAGAAATTGAAGTTAGGAGAAGAGGATGTCAAGCAAATTATTTTCAAAATGCCTGCACCTACTCTTCAACAAAAGTTAAAGAAACTAGAGGGTGGAACTAGCATGGCATGTTTTAAATACCTCAAATATGAATCAAGGAATGCAAATGAGAAGAGACAAAATGAAGACACCTTCATGAACAAATTGTGAAAATGGAAGTATTCTCCTAATGACATTACTCAGAAAATTCATGATGATCTTATGAAAGTAATCAAACCTAGATGAGAGCATGCAAAGAAGACTACAAAAGACATCTTTGAACAAAATCTGAGGCAACTCGTGTCATTTCTCAATAAGAAAGAGGTGTAATAATCTTTGAAGAATAATGAAAAAAAGTTCAATCTAAAGATGTACACTTGCATGATACTTCTAAATAACATTGAATATGTTGTGAAGGTTGCTACATCAACATGGAAGAATATTTACAAGCTACATCAACCCAATGATTTTTTTGTACATTTTAATGATAAAGATAATGATGATGATGAGGAAGAGAAAGTAGAAATAAAAGATGATGAATCAGATGATGTAAATTTGGATGATGAGGAGGAAGAATAGGAAGTAAATGGAGGAAGTCTTCTAGAGATTCAAAGTATTGAGGAAACTGATGTAGAAAAGATTGTAGCAGTAGTAATGGCTTCATTTCCTCATTCTTTGAGAAAAGCCTCAATGTAATCTAGCTTTAAGAAATCTTCTACCGAGTTGATTCTATCTACCACTGCAATACCATGCACCCAACCAAGCTCTAGATCTATTCAACTAGGTATTCCATCAATTGAAGTGGCCAACACTTCATTTACCAAGTAGCAAATGCCTCCATCATCAATACCTATCATGTAGCAACAACGTATTTCTACTATCAGTTCCATGTCTATATTTGTTGCTAGCTCCTCTATTTCTACTATTGTTTCTATTCCACATATAGCTAGTACAATGACAATTGAGAACAAGTCCCAACTGAGTACTAAAGTTTCAAATAAGGATAAGAATAAGGGTAAAGAAGAAGATATTGATCTAGATGTGGATATAGTCATTCTAAATTGGGATATCTCTACTCTTAATCCTAATCAAATGAACATCATGGGTGAATTATTGCAAAAGAGAGCTAAGCAATAGAAGCTTAGAGAAGAGAAGAAAAAGAATACCCAAGTGCTTGATGATGTAAAGGACATATTGTAAATGCACTAAGTATTGAGGTTGATCATACACAACCTATTTTGGATCAGTTTTCATAAATTGTCCAAAAATTCAATGAAGACTTGAATGGATAGGATAAGTTGCTACAAAGAGTAGAAAGAGAATTTGAGAACAAGGTATTGGAACAAGTGGCATAGAAAATTGCAATACACCAAGTAGAATTGTCTACTACTCTTGTTTCATTGGAGACATCTATAAATAATGTCACTTCATTATTTGTTAAGTTATGTGACACATCTATCTTCACTCAAGAAATTAAAAATAAACTGTCAAAGATAGATGAATATATGAAGGCAAGTACACATCAGTTGTCACTTGACCCGACCTATAGTTCTGCTCATTATTCAAAGATTGGGTTTCTGACTTCCAAACATGGATGCAATATAGACACACATTACACATGCTAAGACACTCATCCATGACAATAACTTCTCCACAGATGATCACACAATGGAGCTATAAGCAGAAGTTCATATTACACTACATGGAAGCAAGGTGTTACAAGAAAATTGGGACAACACAATGGAATTAATCCTAAAAGTATACTCTAAATTCTTATCACATTTTGGTAGTAACATGCAAATACACCTTTAGCATTTATGTCAAAAAGGGCGAGAAGTATATGTAAAGATATGTACAAAATATATGTATGGGGGAGAAGTATAGATGAATGTATTTATGTATAAAATGGGAGAAGTATATGAAAATGTATGAAAATTATATATGTATGGGGGAGTAGTACTCTAGGTATATGTATGGGAGAACAACATTAAGTAGAAAACATCTTTACAAAAGCAATTTTGAAAAATCTAAAAAATAGAGTATGTTACCAAGTTGTAAACATAGAATGGAGATAAAATAATGTTTTTGACTTGTAATTTTGAGTATTTAGTTTTTTGGATGATAAGTGTTTTTGTCACTAATTCTAAAGGGGGAGATCATTGACATTAAGGTCAATTTGTCTATTAGTAATTCACACTTAGTCAATATATAGTTGCTACCGAGCTTTAGAACCTATGTATAGTTTATGTCGAGTGTAGCAGTGTTTACCGATTTGTTTAGTGGAATTGATGGAAACTCTAGTGTTAATTGAGTTCTATAATGTTAACCAAGTTTCATAGTATTAATCAAGTTCCATACTATTAACAATTTTAATAGTGTTAATAGTGTTAACAGTGTTAACCATGTTCTCCAGTGTCTATCGAGAAAGTAGTATCAACAATGTGAATCTAGTGTTGACTAAGCCATGGAGTGTTAAACGAGTGATTCAGTATATGCCAAATTTCTTAGTGTTCACTGAGTCACATAGTGTCGACCAAGTTCAAGCTACTTGGAAGTGATCAGTATGAACTCAGCCTCTTCATCAACTAAATTCCAAATAATGTCGAGTGTTGATAGTGGTTGTTGAGTATCAGACCATCACCACATTTGTCTTCAAAACTTGAGTTATAGCAGTTGGATTGACTTTGTGAATTTTGGTGAAACTTGTATTGTAGCTGACTCTAGTAACTTATGATTTGGATTGCTATATATGTAATGCGTTGTATCATATCTAAATATGGAATGTAAGTACATGATGAGAAGAAGTGTGAATTAAAGAAGGCTACAAGTAGTATAAGGGACAAAAAATAATTATCTATCACAAAAAAGTGATCATTACAATTCAAGGAATCTCAACTACAAAATAAGAGTTGTAGATCAAAGATCACCCACTGGTTCATCCTAATAGGTGTATCAATCAAAATCCTTTAACAAGGTAGGCTTAATAGCCTTCAAAAAATATCTTTACCAAGTGCATACTTCATTGTATGTTTTGTAAATCTTGATATGACACTCTACTCAAGTAGAATTTGTCTTGACAATAAGGTTTGACATTAATGACAATATAAAAATTGTTCTAGTTGAATCTTCCAACAATCTCTCTCTTTGGCAATGATGGAAACATCTCTAGTTACCATGCAATCCAAAATACTTGTTTTGATTCAATTAACTCCCTCTATGTATAGTAATACATCCTCACTAATATCCTTAGTTTCATTCTAATTCTCCTATCAGTGTCCAATAATATCCCTAATCTCATCTTTTAGTTTCATTATGATTTTCATTTAGACTTCTTTTCTAGGAAACACTTCTAGACATCAAATGTATGAAAAATTGTAGACAACTAACAACTACCTCTTTGATGATAATGCTAAAGATACTTCAATCTATCTCATACATCTTCAACATGTAGATATCTCTTTGTCAATTCTCTAAACTAGATTCTCCCTCTGTCATCATGCTTATGACTATAATTCTATCAATTTTGTCGCTCAAACTCCTCACATTCTTCTCACAAGCTTTAGCAAGGTCCTAAAGTGTGACCTTTTGCATCAATTTGTAAGATATTTAGATAAAAACACTTGATGCAAAGCTCCATCTTATCTTAGGTAGCTTCAGCTAAGGTAACAACTCCAAAATTACCTCTTACATATTAATGAGCATCCTTACGTAAAGCTTTTGTGAATATATCAATTATCTACTCCTTTGTATTCACATAATCCAATTTCACTTCTTTGACTTGTACCAACTCTCTCAAGTAATGATACTTGATATAAATGTTCTTGGTGTTGGTGTGGATCATAAGATTCTTAGATATGTTTATAACACTTGTGTTATCACACAATATGACAATCAGTTCAGTGATCTCTTCTTGCATTCCTTTCAAAAATTTCTTGGTGCACACTATGTTAGAAAAAATAATTATTTCTACTACATATTTAACTTCTGTTATAGATTAAGAAATATATTTGTTTATATTTCTTGTCCATGAACCAATCTCTTTCCTAGAAATAAATCTCCACTGCTTGTACTCTTTTTGTCATCAATATTTCTAGCCCAATCTGCATCAGTGTATAATTTCAATTCAAAATTGACATTTTTCTTGTAATATGATCCATATTTCTCTATTCCTTTTAGGTATCTTAGTATGATTTTTACAACCATCATGTCATTCTCCTTAGGATTGCAACAATCCCAATAGCTAGTGCAATATCTAGTATGGTGTGAACAATATATTGTACCTTTCCTATCATTGATCTATACAAGGTTTGGTTCACATATTCAATACCATCACTATTTAAAATTTTATGTCTAGTATCCATAGGTGTAATAACTAGTCTTAAGTCTTTCATTCCAAAGGTCTTCAATATCTCCTTATTGTACTTAGATTGTGTAATGTATATTCCCTTCTTCATTTGACACACTTGTAAACCAACAAAGAAATTGATCTCTCAAAATATAGATATCTCAAACTCTTTCTTCATTTAATTAGAAAATGATTGACATGATGAATCTTGTCATCCAAATATGATATCATCCACAAATATATCAGTTAATAGTATCCCTGTTCTAGATTCAGTCTTCAAGTATAGATTAACATTATCATTCGTACTTGCAAAACCAAACTTTACCAAATATGTGTGCAACCTTTCATAACATGCTCTAGGGGCTTTCTTCAATCCATAAAATGCTTTGTGTAGATTACCTACCATATTCTTCTTTCTTGGATCAACAAATCCTTCAGGTTGATCAATATAGACTTCTTCCAGAATTCCATTTGGAAATGTAGATTTTACATCCATTTGATACTCTTTGAATCCTTTGTAAGAAGCATATACAAGAAAAGTTATCACTCCTTCTAACCTTGCAACTGGTGAAAATTTCTCCTTGTAATCAATTCCTCATTCTTGTGCATATCTCTTACAAACTAGTCTTTCTTTATTTCTTGTGACTTCACCTTTCTCATTTAGCTTATCTTTGAATACCCACTTTGTACCAATAACATTTTTGTCCTTTGGTCTAGGTAGAAATGTCCAAGTATTTTTCTTCTTTATTTTCTCAATCTCTCCATTCATGGATGTAATCCAATCTTCATTCTCAAGTGCATCCTTGACTGATCTAGGCTCATACTCACACAATAAGCATGTATCACTCCCTAGTATTTTTTCTTGTCATAACTCCTACATATTTATCTCCAATGATTTGATTTTGTGCATGATGTCTACTTACATCATTTCCTAGCATGGTTTCTTGTCTTCTTACTTCTTGTATTGGTTCATCAAGTTTATCTTCTATAGTCACTTCAAGTATTACTTCTTGTATCTCAGCTTCTTCTCCTAGTTGTTTGGAAATCACTTGTTAATGCTCAACATGATATTCCTTGTGCTTGACACCAATTTCTTGATGCACTATACTTTACTATTGTAAGCAAACATGCACTGGTTGTTGTAGCTTAGCAGCCTTCTTCTTAGGTTTACATAAAGTTTTTGGATCTCCTTCATCAATGTGTATGAAATTTCTATATTCTTTAGGTTCCTTCTTACATTCAAGTTCATTCTTTTCAACATATTCATCAACTTCCACATTTGTACTTTCCACAACTTTTTTAGTGTTTTGATTAAGTAAAAATAGGTTTTAAAGGACCCAAAACCTTTACGACAATAGAAGTCTAGATAAAAACAAAATAATAGAGAAATAGTGAAAATTATCCAATAGCAATAGGAAACAAACCTCCAATAGAAAAATACAGGAGGTCACAAAAGACAAAGCTGAAAAAAATAGCAAAAGTATAGCAAAGGAATAACAACCGACTAGTTAAGAAGTGTTTATCAGGTCAATAGCCTGATCCACTAGAGTTTGAATATTTTCAGCAGCAACCTTCACCTTGTCCCTCTTACTAATCTCCTCGTTCTTCTTAGAGTGAGAGCGGGTATGCTTACTTGGTCCCTGAGAGTTAGCCACTAGATGGGAGGCATGGCCCTTATCAGGCTCATTCCTTTTCAAGAGCATACTCACATTATCCACCAGTTTTTATCTAGTTTGGACACCTTCCCCTAAATGTTGCTAATGTCCTTATCTATGACTCTTTTTTAGCTTCGAACACTGGGACCTTATGCATGAGATTTATCACTTCTTTAGCATTCCCAATAACTTCTGAAAGCTTGTCAATATGTTGGCCTAAAGCTCACTCCCCTATGGAAGTTCTGCTTAGTTGTTCCTTTTCCTTACTCATCAACTACATTTGCTACTTGAGGATACCAATCTCCTTCAGAATAGAACATTGGTTGCCAAATAAACCCTTGGAAGACCCTCTCCCACCTTTAGTTTTATCACCCAAGTTAGATGTATGCCCTTGTTCTCCCTCATCCTCATTGTCTGAAAACCCATTCTTCTTTGTTTTACTCACCTCCTGTTGCCTTAGGGATTTTCTTTTCTTGATCTCCATTCATTGAGCCAAAGGCTCATCATCAAAAGGATTAGAGGTCCACTCATCTTGAAAAACTTTTCCTTTTCCTTTTCTACCACTCTTCTTATTATAATGGTCTCTGACAATTTCCTCTACAAAGTCACTTTCCCGGTCACAATCAAAATCAACAACCTCAAGATTCTTTTTCTTCCTTTTTGAACTTCCACCCGAACCCTTTTTTGAACTAACCACACCCTCTTTAGCTTCATCTTGCATCTCAAAATTATAGCCATTTTCCTCAATACTCCCTTTCATTCCTGATCAACCCCTTTCAAAGTCCTGGGTCTTATAACTTTTTTGGACTTTAACAAATTCATGATCAAAACCATGAGACTTGCATGGCAGACATGCTCTCCATTCAAGTCAATTTGACAACTTTGTTAGTGTTATAATTCAAACACTTATATGTTTTTCTTTTAGTGGAGTATCCTACGATTATGCTTTTATCACTTTTAGCATCAAGTTTTCTATGTCTATTGTCCTTCAGTATATAAAATTTGCTTCCAAAAACTTTGAAATATTTCACATTAGGTGCATATCCATACCATAACTCAAAGAGTGTAAAACTTGTACCTTTCTTGACTTGTACTTTGTTCAAGGTATAAAGTGTAGTACTTACATCTTCTCTCTATTACTTTGGTGCAACATTCTTCTCCATCATCAATGTCCTAGCACAGTCCATGATTGATCTATTCCTTCTTTTAGCTATACTATTCTATGGAGGGGGCCTCAGTGTAGATAGTTGTCTCTTGATTCCTCTATCATTGTAGAATATGTTGAATTCCTCATATATAAATTCACCTACTCTGTCATATCTCAAACACTTCAAGGTTTTACTTATTTCCTTTTCAACTCTAGCAAAATACTACTTAAACATTTGAAATGCATCATTTTTTATTTAAGAAGCATCATAGTCATCATTCTAGAGTATTCATCAACAAATAGAATAAAGTTGTAAGGCCCACACTAGCACCCTATTCTAGATCCTGATGAAATAAATATGGTTAGGAGTTAATTGAGTTATGATTTACATTTTGTTTTCTTATTAATAATGATTTAAGGGATCCTATAGGAGACTAATGTAGATTTTGATACTCTATCTTGTAACATTAGGTTGATAAGATAAGACCACATGGAAATGAGATTTAAAATGTTCAAGACAAGAACCTAACCATGAGACACTATGGATGATCTACTAGGCAGTTAGGAAGGATAAAATAACATTCATCCTACTAAGAACAACTATGAGCATAGGTTATGATGATAATCAGGTATATGGATATGTTTGAAATTGGTTCTAAATTATTATGACATAATTATTGAAACATTCTAACAGTCTGTGGAGTTAAACCTAGAAAATCACACAAACCCCTCATAATGTGATAAAGGGATATTGCTAGGAACATCACTATGTTTAACTCGATCTAAAGTTACTAGTTAACCGGTCTGCACATTAGTGATTTTCACTTAGGACATATATGTTAAGATCCATTTTATATTATTTTTACGATTCACTAAAGATGACTTAGAGTTTCCTTGTTATGTGAGAAAGAGTTGTGATGATACTCTAATTGAAAATGATTTATAGTAAGAAGGATTACTATTGATACACATATTCGATATTTCAATATTTTAAATATTTTATGAGAATGATAATGCAATGTTTTGCATATGCAATTAGATGAAAGTTAAATGGAATATGATATTGCAATGTTTTATTGATAGTACTTAGAATAGAAATGATTAGATGATAATTATTAATTGTATATGTTAATGAGAAGTATGAGATATTGGATCAATGTTGTACGTGTTTTTATGTATCCTATATTATTTTATTAGGTTACTAATGTTTAAGTTGAGTGTGCAGGAAAGTTGAACCATGGAGATTAATGGGGAAACAAGGTTCAATCTTATGTGAACATAGTAAAGCCAAGGTGAATCTCTGGAAGATTCAAAACCTCATTGTATTTTTTTTATTTCATAATGTGATTATGCATGAGTGTTATAGATAGAGAGCATGATTAATTAGGGACATGTCATCCTAATGTGTAAAGTGTTTTTATGTGTGTGTGTGTCATTTGACACTTGTATTGTCTATGTGTAAATGACATGTCAAATAGGGTTCCTTGGCATGAAGTCACTTAACCTAAGCCTAATCCTTATTGTGAAATCAATTAAACCACCTTGGAGAGTGTTAGGAAAAGTCACCTTCTTGATGGAATTCAAGTTATAAGTAGACAGGAACTTTAGAGAGCCTAAAGTGATTCCTAAGTGACAATTTTGTGAAAATAAGCTACCCACATGGTAATAGTATGGATTGGGGGTTTAAATATAATCATAAGTGGGTCTAGGGGACCTAGGGGACCCTCAAAAATAGTCATTTCCAAGCCAATCCGAAAATCATACTATCACATGATTTCTTTCCCCATTACACCACGTGGCTAAGTTCTCATTGGTGGAAGGATATAAAAAGTAAGAGGGGTAGGTGAGGATGAAAGTGGAGGTCTTTATAGGGAGCTTGTGCCAACCTTGGTGATCATTCACCCACTCTCTAATTTTAGAGACAGACAGGGATTGGAAAAGGGAAGTCTGGAAACCAAGCAAGAAGGGGTCTTCATTCTATTGCCATAGCTTGTAACCAGGTTAGTGCTTCATGCCATGCTTCCTTTATATCATATAGCTGAAATTAGAAATTGTAAAAGTGCCTTTTTGTAGGATTGTTCTTGGGATTTTTGTGTTGTGTTGTATTGTAAGGATGTGTATTGTTCATGCAATTACTTGGGGTTTCTTTTAAATTTTATTATTTTGTTTGGATGTTGATATTTGTTCAAGGGTGTGAAGACTTCACTCACCCTTGGGAGGGAAGAGAAAGCCTTGGGTGAAGGGGTTAGTTGGGCTTGAGATATAGTTGAGAACCTTGGAGTATGGCCTCCATTGTATGCCAGATTCTTTCATAATTTGTTATGGACAATAAGGAGAATGATGGTGTGGTAAGAAGGTTGATGGAGTATGGAGATCCAAGGGTGCTTTGATTGATGGTAGTATGGTTGGAGGATGTTTGTGATAGCCCCAAGAGGGCATGAAAACTTGTTGTTTTGTAAAAGCCCGGAAAGGGCATGAAAACTTGTTGTTTTGTGAAAGCCCTGAAAGGGCATGAAAATTGTTGTTATAGCTTTGGTATGTTATGGAAAGTCTCCTAATTGAAAGACCACCTTCACCCAATGTTATGATTCCATTTGTGGATCATTGTGCAAACCTTGGTTGGGGTTGTAAATGTGTTGCAAAATGTGTGATCGTGTTAGTTTATGTTGCTGTGATGATGTTTGGATGTACCCCAATTGAGCTTTGTTTCCCCTAGAGTAGGGGTGGTCTCTTTGAGGCCTAGGTTGGGAGGTGAGCCCCCATGGTTCATTATTTTCACCTTTGATTTGCAGGACCCTATTGGGTGATCTTGAGAATTTGGAGCTCTTATTGTTCCTCCATATTCATAGGAGATTAAGACATTCCTTGTTGTATCCAAGTTGAGGTTATGAGAAAACTCCATTCTGTTATGTGAGTTTGAATGTATTGTAAGAAGATGTTATGGATTTAATTTAGCTGTCCAATGGAAAGGTTGTGTGTGTTTATGTGTAGCAAAAAGAATTTCCATTGTGTATATTTGATACATCGATTTCATCACCTTTGTGTATCATAAGAATATCATGGAAGAGAGATCTATTGTAATAATTTGGTTATCTTATTTTCTTGGATAGGAACATCCCTCAAAACTTCAAAATACTTGGTGTTTGGAGTGATATACAGAAGGATTTTTCCAACTAAATTTGATATCATAGAAGAGATAGCATGCATAGAAAGGATCATCCTTGTTGATTAATATTATCATTTAGTTTCAATATATACTAATGGTGAATGTACATTCACATTTAAATCTGCATGAGATTATAATGTTAATCCCTGTGAGAATGGTTTCTAAACTACATAATGCATAGATAGGAACAATTCAAATAGTACCATATAAAACCTTGTCACGAGATGTATATTTATTGTATTAAGTTTAATGTTTGAATGTTACATGAATCATAATTTTAAAATAATCAGTAGTTGATAAATAACTCCAAATCATCCTTGCAACTACTTCTCCTAAGTATCCTAGATTGTAAAAGAAGAAAATCAAGAGAATAATATGGAATGAATATGAGCATATGAATAACTTGCTGTAGGTGTTCATTTATCTTTCTAGATTTTGTATGGGAATGCAGAATTAAATCCTAGGTCTATTATATACTAATAAAATATTGAAAGAATATCCACCCAATCCTATGCAAGGTATTATTAATGCAATAAACTAAAGTAGATTTGACATAGTCTAATTCAATGACAAAGAAAGAAATAGAGTGCTTATTTAATATCAATAATAATACTAAAAAAAAAGAAATTTCATGGCACTAAGGGCCATCCTCATAAAATTTTGAAAGAAAAGAAAACAATAAAAAATACAAGTCAAAACTTTACAAGGGATAGTGCTCCACATGGCGCCTACTCTTCTTAATTGTTTTGGGAAGGCTAAAGCTTGTCCATGCTTTTGACATGACTTAAACCCACTCTCTAAGTGACCAGCATTAAAAGAGATGAAAAACAAAAAAAGGTAATGATGCTAGTTGTTGACTTTTGAATAGAAAAAATACATTTATGACTCCTTTCTAACTCATCATGTCAGCAACTTTTTCCTAGGTGCCTAATACTTGGTAAAGTGAAAAGTTATAAATTACACTTCCCACCCATTAACTCACGTATAAAGTAGGACAAGGGAAAGTTTTGCAAAGTGTTAAAAGTTGAAATAAATGCCATAGGTCAAATTTTCCTTGTGGGACAAACTGCCATTTGACTTGATTGTCCTCTTGATGTTCTAGGGGGATGTGACTCATGTCACCTCACTTTGGGAAAAGTAAAAAGGTACATGAGCTTCTAATGGGAGAAGATTTTGCATTTAAAATATATATATATATAGATAGCCTATAGGGTGACAGGTTTCTTAACTTCATAGGATAAGGGAGAACTTATTATATTAAGATTTGAGTTAGTAATCCTATGCAAAGTTCATGTTTTAATTTTGATGTTGTCAATGATTAGTGTTAGGATTTAAGAATAGAAAGACACCAGGAATTAACATTTATATTCTTAGTAGAGTAATGTGGTATGGGTCATTCTAATATTCTTGGGATTAGAATATTATAAGAAATCAATTATGTTATAGGGGAATATGATCATAAGATAAAATAAGAAAGTAATTATAAGATATAAGGAAAGTGGCCAAAGTAATAATGTTCAAAATCAATTATTATCATTAGTTAGTCATTCACATAGATTTCTAGTTAACAAGCATTCACTAACATGTATTGGTATTATGTTAATGTAGTATGGTTAGGAAATAAGTGGTATAAATGGGAACAAGTTAGTTAGTAATAAAACATTCATGGGTTTGAAGGTATTAATGAAGGAAAGTAAATCATAATTTGTAAATGGGCATAGATAAATTGGTAGTAGCTATGGTAGCATATAAGTGATCAATTGAAGAGTAACTAGTACCAGTTAGTGAGCATTAGTTTGGTCTAAGATTAACATGAAAAAATTGGATATTTGATGACATTAATCTAGTTGTAATATACATATGTCTATTGGAGGCTATTTAAGAATATTAAATTTATAAAGTCATAATAAGTAAATTAATTTTAAACAAACAAAAAAAAAAAGTAGTTGTGTTTCGTCTTGTAAATCTCGAGACATGAAAAAAGTATTTGTAACCAAAGTAAATTTGCACTCCAATAGGTCCACAAAGGTCAATATGAACTAAATCTAATATATCATTAGATGAATAGGTCTTTTTCTTGAAACTAGACTTTGTCATTTTTCCCAATTGACACTGCTTACACATTATATTACTAAGTTTCTTCAAACTTGAAAACCCTCTTACTCTTTTCATCTTATTAATGCTTACCAAATTATGAAATTTGACATGACATATCCTCTTATGCCATAACCAAATATCTTTATATTGTGTAAACAAGCAAGTATCATTAGATAGGTCTAGGTAGAACAAGTTACCTCTTGTTTGTTCTCCACTTCCAATAAGTTATCCAAAACCATTGTAGATCTTGGATTTCTTGTATTGAAAATCAAGTTTGTAACCTAAACTATTCAACTATGCAACACTAAAAAAAAATTAGTTTAGTTCTCCAACCCAATAAACATTATCACATCTAATTTTATCAATTAATATTATTGATCCTTTACCTTTCATAAGATATTGTGCATCATTACTAAACTTAACACAAATTCCTTTATAATGTTCTAAGATTTAAAATTTACTTTTAGCATTAGTCATGTGATGTGAGAAACATTTATCAAGTATCCATCAATCACCTTTTCTCACATATGAAATAAGTGTAGTTTTCTTGTCTTCATCGGAATCATCTTTTATTATAGGATAAACAACTTCTTCATCATGAATATCAGAATAGCTATTAGTCTCTTCTATAGAAATATAACAAGATTTCTTACCTTTATTCTTGTAGTCTTTTTATCCTTTATTGTTCCTTCCATCTCTTCTTCCTTTGTTCTTGTTGTCTCTATTTTCATCCTTGTCATCCATGTCTAGATATCTTGCAGCATTCTGACCAACTTTATTGCATGAAAATAATTTATAGGAAGTTTACCTTTGAATTTTCCTTTGCCTCTTGGTAGCCTTCTAGCCATTAATGCTTCAATATTGTCAAGATCATCATTAGATGATTCGTTGCCACTATCCTCATACTTTATTTTCTTCTTCTTAGACTTATGTAGAACCAAATGTAACCTAAAAGTAGATTCAGTAGAAAGAGCAGTAAAATTATCAAAATTTGACAATTAAAAAGAAGTCTACCAACTAGACTATCCAAGGATAGATCATTACCAGGAGTACATCTCAATTATTGTATTTCAAAAACTCTAATAGAATAAATAGGAAGTAAATTTCCCAATACCTTGCTAATTATAGTCTCATCACTGATCTTTCCTTCTACTACTCTGATAGCATTCACCACTTCTTTGATTCTTCCAACATATTGAGAAACATTCTCACCTTCTATCATCTTCATGTCATCAAAATTTCCTCTCAAGATTTATGATTTGGCTCTTATTAAATTATTTTCTCCTCCATGGATCCTTTCCAAATTTTCCCACATTTTCCATGCAATATTACAGTCCTTTATGTCATCAAGTTCATAATAGCTTAGGGAAAATGCAATCTCCAAAATTGCATGATCATGCTTTTGCTTGTCCTTTATCTATTAGGTTTTCATTAGTGTTGGTATTGATATGTAGTCATGGTCAAAGTAGTATAGTGTTGAATGTCCAATTCCATAAATGTACCACTTCATCAAACTTTTCCATACAGGGAAATTTTCCTTGTTCAACTTGGGTACCTCCTTTGTATACATCTTAATCTTTAACTTTAAGTCCCTTCAAACTTTTCCTTGCAAGCACCACAAGATCTTACAGAAATTGTTAGAACAATTTTAGAATAACTATGGGGGTGTGGGTGAATAAGTTATTCCTAGTATAGATGTACCAATTAAAAATTTGAATACTTCAAACAACTTAGATCTATTATTTAAATAGCTTGATCTCTCTATAGAACTTAACATTTAGTAACATGAAGTTGACTATCCCAATAGTAACCAACTTGCAGAATGTAAAAAAATAAATAGTATAACATTTCAAACATCATTCACACTAGTATAACACTAGAATTTAACATGGAAACCCAATTTGGGAAAAATCATGAGTAACATGCTACCAACTTCTTACTCTTCTAAAATGAGTTTGGTTAAGAACTAACCCTGTTAAAAGTTACAACACACACTATTATGTGAGACCCTATTAGGAGTGGCCTTATTAGAGGACTTAAAGAGAATCCCATTAGAATGCCACCTTGATT
Source organism: Cupressus sempervirens (assembly GCA_028749045.1). NCBI lineage: Eukaryota > Viridiplantae > Streptophyta > Pinopsida > Cupressales > Cupressaceae > Cupressus > Cupressus sempervirens. The sequence goes on along the minus strand of CM053783.1, from coordinate 441,770,351 downwards.
AAAGGATTTACAACTGACTATTTTAGATTAAGGTAAAAATAGATTTTGAAGGGACCCAAAACCCTTTAACAAAGAAAAAAATCAGCATTAAGAACCAGCCAGGTTTTACAAGGACCTAAAACCTAGAGTAAAGAAAAAAAATACAAAAAAAAAGGTTTTAAAAGGATCCTAAAACTGCAAGTTTAAACTAAACACACCAAGGTTTTACAATGACCCAGAACCTAAAGCTTTAAACATAAAGCTGGAAAATAAAAAATAGAACCAACAACACCACCCAGACTAGCAACCAACACACCAGCAAGAACGACCAACACCTATAGTAGTTCCTTGATGCTCTTGTCCACCTCATTGCTAGCTTCAATAGTAGCCTGGATAATATCAATTGTGGTAGAAACAGGAACCTCAAGAGCTTCAACAATATTTTTCCTTATACTCTACCTCATTCTTGTGCAAGGCCCTCCTAGACTCTATTCTCTGCTCGCTCTCCTTAATAAGTTGACAGAGTTCTAGCTCATAATACTTTAGTTTGTTGGATATGTTACCAACAAATTTCTCTAGGTGGGCTCTCATAAAATGTTCATAGTCCATCTCTTTTTGAATGACTCCAACTTTTTTCTTGAGCACCATGATTTCATTGTATAGCCATGAATCCACTTGTAGAGAAGCCTCCACTTTAATTTTGGCAGTATGAAAAAAAGATAGTTTTGCATGGTGAGTCTCATCCCTATTACCTTCTTTAGTTCTAATTGCAATGTTAATGGTAGTGTTATTGACCTGGATGTCAATGTTAGCATCTTGCTTCTCCTTAAACTCCTCTTCCTTCTCCTTACTCGAGGTTTTCTCTTTTATAACAAGGACATTACTCTCATTGTTCTTTTTTATGTCAATGTCCATTTTCTCCTTGCTAGATTTAGTATTAGGACGAGAAGAAAGAAATCTATCTTTCTCCTCATCATCCTTTAAAGCTTCAGACCCAAAATTTGATTCAATTTTTCTGTCTTTACTTTCCTCCACTTGGTACTTACCAATTGACATTCTTTTACTTCTAGAATAACCTTCCAGGTTTGAGCTAAGGTCTCCCATTTTAGTCATATTGTCATCCTTGGTAGAATTCTTAGAATCCATCACTTCGTCAACATTCTTCTTTTTAGTCTCCAACTTGTGACCCTTTTTAGTGCTCTTACTATCACTAGTGCCTTCCTCACTTTTAACCTTTTTCTTTGAGGATTCATTACCAGAAACTTTCCTTTTTTTCTCCAAAGTCAGAGAGGGCTTAACAACCTTAATTTTATAATACTTTTCAATAAGAAGGATTAAACCCTTGTGGAGCATAGGATGAGAATCCTTCTTCCTATGTGCCGTACTTTAGGTACAATGAGGAAGAAATTCTATCTTTATACCGAAAATGATTGAGGAACACAAAATGAAACTTGTGGACTCTCTTAGATCTACCATAAAGGATAGAATACTCATGGTACATTAAAGAACATCCCTCTAGACTACCTTAATCTAGCTCAAATCATAAAAATCACCATTCTTCTCTAGCCTTTTCTCCTCCTCGTCAATTTTAGGGAATTTTTTGAAGGCCACATTTAAGATACTAGTTTCCTTGCTGAATTTGAGACCCTCCACTATAAGACTTGTAATCTCAACAACGAACTCCTCTGACAACTTCACAATAACCCCATATAATGTTATACTATCCTCAATCCAATTTTTGAAGGGATTTTTAATGTGTGGCTTATACCCTTAAAGTTTCTCCATGTAAGCCATGACTTTCCTTTTTTTTAGTATTTCCCAAACATCTGAATTCACCCTCCACTCTTTGCAGTTATTTGGTTCTTGCTTTCTTGGTTCCCCTCCCATCTTGTATTTAGCTTTGCACTTGCAGTTGGACTAAAAAATGGTCACCAAAATGGAGAGTAAGTTGTTAGTGATTTCCAAGAAACCTTTAACCTTGCATGTGTGCCAAGTACAATCCATAATTATACAAAAGTACCACCTAGGGATACTAAAAAAATCTGCCACAAACCCATCACTTCCCTTAATAAATTCCTTGATCTTGTGTGATCTTTCCTTCATTAGCATGTGTCATATCATAATTAACAGTTTTCATCAACTTCACTTCCTTTCTTAGGTCATCTTGCCAACTCAACTTAGTTTCCCTATATAATGTTTGATTAGCAATTTAGTCAACAACTTGGTTGCCCTCCCAAAAAATATGAGAAATATAGACATTATCAAATTTATTCATAAGGTCTTTTATTTCCATTATACTTCCCTCAATACTCCAGTAACCAAACTCTTTTTTTTGAACATGTTAATGATGTTAAGAGAGTCTCCTTCCAACCAAAGATTCTAAAAACCAGATTTCACTGCCATCCTTATAGTTAAAAGAGCAGTTGTTGCCTCTAATTTATGACTAATAGACTTCCCTATAGGGATAAAAACAACATCCACAACCATACTATAATGGTCTCTCAAAACATCTTCACATTCATCTTTTCGTGGGTTCCCTTTAGAAAAGCCATCAAAAATATCTTTAATCCAACCCATAGGTGTAGATCTCCACTTAACATTCTATCTCTGATCCTTTTGTTTTGTTATAGTACCATTAGCATTCATAGGATTACTTATTTGAATCTCATCGGACATTTTCCTTTGAGATTTGAAATTCTCTTTTATAGCTCTGTTTATATTATGACCTAAAACCCAATGAGGGGTCTCCTTATTTCTGAAAATTATATTATTCCTCTCCTTCTAGATACCCAACCAGAGATGAGGTAGATAAATATTTGAAAGAAAACCAATATCATCATTCTTAGTAGGACAAATCTAGCCCCAAAAACATTGATCAATGTCATTGTGTTGAACCTGATCTAAATTCTAGTATTTAAGAAGATAGCTCCAAACATTCTAGCTAAAAATAAAATTTAAAAATAGGTGGTTCCTATCTTCAAAGTCTTTATAGAGACAAAATCTATTCACTCAGTAGACTCCTCTCTTTTGCAAGTTATCTAGAGTTAAGATTTTGTTTTGAAGCAAAGCCCAAAAAAAGACATTGATTTTTGGAGTAAGCCCTTTAATCCATGCTTTATCCCACAGAGGATTATTTCCTCTATCATCTAATATGAACATAGAAGGGACCTTGAAGAATTTTCTTGGTTCAATCCCCCAAACCAAAGTATCTTCTTTTTGAGGGTAGAGGCTAAAAAAATTCAAGGCCAACTAGATACTAGAAAAATCCTGATTAATGACACCAATATTGACCCATTTACTCTTAGTCCAGTAATCCTCCACATATTCACCAAAATCGTATTTACACCTATCCACAAAAGTCCTATCATCAAAATCCTCAATCAAAGGATGATGCACTAGTCATTCATCATCCCAAAACCTAATATTGCTCCCATTACATACTTTCCATTTTCAACCTTTGATTAAAATATGTTTAGCTCCCTGAACCGCATTCTAGATTGTAGAAGAAGAAGGAACAATAGGGTAGGAAAGAAAATAGAAAAGGAAGGAGCCTCATAAAGGTACTTATGTTTCCAGGTAGAGCTCCATTCCATTTTATCATGATAGACTCTCCAATAGGGTTCACTATAGTGGCAGATAATTGCAAAATGGCAATTGTTTCCTAGCAACCAATGTCAGTTTGGTGAATTTTTTACACATATGCGGGTTGGTGTGTTGCCCCAAGTTTACCAAATATAAGTCAAACCCATGGGCCCATCACCAGAGGATTTATGTCATTGGATCACATTTAAAATGAAATAGCCAATCATAAATATTTTTGGCAATTGACAAATTAAACACTTTCTCCAATGATTTCCCATGCGATATTTTTGGACAGCCTCAATTCCCCCTTTTTAAAAAAAAATGTTTCAAGAGAGAGACAACATTCACCACCCAAATATATAGACATTTGTGCCTACAAATTCAATTTCACCATCTATATTATGTATGGTCGTATAATGGATGAACCATATTTTCCATGAAATTCTAGAATACAGTTTTTTCCTACGTGAGCTTCACCAAATATTTGGTACGCCCTATAATATTCCTATGGATTTTACCACAAAAGAGTGGTAAAAATACATTCATAGATAAGTAGGTTGTCTCAATTCCAATTAGTATTCAGTTGTGAAATCTCAATTTCTCATACTGTTGAGATCATTGATGGGCAAGCCAAGAGTGTGATGACTACATTTTAGCCAAAGGTAAGTAACTTAGACCCCTATTTGTCTATTCTCTATAATTTTAGTTTGTTCTTATATGTAGTGTATACAAGTTAGACTGTTAGTGGTCAGTTATCAATTGGGTCTAGTATAGTAACCAAGGAGACTTAGGAAATCTATATTTTAAAGTGTAGGTCATGTAACAACCAATGAATACTATTTAGATAAATATATATAATAGACTATAGTTGATTGTCAATTTTTGAATAACTTGAATTTTTATGGCAGCCTATATTTCTTCAAAGATGTCAAACATGAACAAGGGTAAGAGTCTCATATGTGGTGGAAGTCAAGAAAGGCCAACCAAGTGCACTCACACCTTGGCATCATATTTTGGTGGCAAAAATCAAGAAGCAACATCATCACAAGTGCATTTACAAGATTCCCAATCACTGCTACTACTAGTTCAGCAAGAACATATTGAAGAAGTTGGTGAACCTAATTTATCAGATCATGATGAACTTGAAGAAGATATTCAATTAAATATCTAGAGTAACCGACATCTATAGGTCAATAGCCAGAGTAGCTAGAATAATATAATAGTCTTGGATGATAATTCCAAAGATGGTGATGGTGCAGACAAAGGAAGGCAAAAAGGAAATACAATGCAAAAACTAGTGCAAAATCCAATAGAAATCAGCATTGGGATGTATCAATCAGCAATTTTTAAATAGATTGGGCCTTAAAGTATCCATTCATTAAAACTGTACACAATCCAAAAGAAGGTGAGCCTCTAGTAGAGTGCAGATGTACAATATGCTCAAGGATAAATACATAGGAAAAGAGGTTGCAACTAAAAATTGACACCGTAGAAAAGCATATGGGTAAAGTTTATGAGAATAAAATCATAGATGGAGTGGAAAAATTAGTTACAAGATGGAAAACCAAGGAGGAATGTAAACATGTTAAGAATGCAGAAATCTTTGAATTTCAAGAGAAAATATAGACAAAGCCTATTGAAGTAAAGGGCTCCATGGAATCTCTTATTGGAAAAGCAATGGAAGTTCAAGAAATGGGTAAAGTTCTTCATTTAAGTGTTTTCTTCTATATTTTAAGCAAAGGGTGTGCCATGATAGGCTACCCATCATTAAGTACTTTATTACACTTTGCAAAAAAAAATTATTATGTGAGGAGTCACAAGTCAACAAGAAGTGGATAGGAATTGGCAATTTGTCTTGTTGAGGTTGAAAAGGAAGATATTAGAGAAAAAATTAAAGAGTCAAATTTCATTACATTATCTTTAGATGAGGTGGCAACAATAGACAATACTTCCTGGGTATACATGCATGTCTATACTATACACAATTTTGTCTACCAACCCAATCTACTAACTATTGTTAAAATGAAGGATAATTCAATGGTGGAAAACATATTTGAACTAGTAAAGAGTTCCCTAATTGAATATGGATGTATAGATGAAATAAAAATTGCCCAAAATTTGGTCTGTATTGGAGTAGATGGAGCTTCAATAATGCAAGGCCATGAGAATGGTCTTATCACAAAGTTAAAAGAACTTTTTGTACCTTACATTGTTGGCATTTAATGCATGGCCCAAAGAATGAATCTAGCTTTTGGAATTGTTAGCAACTCTCCACAAATATACAAAGTTGAAGTTTTAATCAAAGATGTTTATAAGCACTTTTGTTGAAGTCCTAAATGATTCAAAAAAATTCAATAGTTTTCTAAGGGCCTAACTAATGGGAGAAAGCTACTTAAGGATAATGATACCAGATGGATCTCTTTGGATGGACCAACTCATTGAGTTTTTTATAAATATCCATTGTTTCTTCGTACAATGTAATCAACTCATGATGATCAAGGTGATCAATGGAAATATGGTGATCTTCTCGAAAGGTTGAGTAATGTAGAGACACTCTTAACATTAGTAGCCATTCTTGTAGAAGTTGATAAATCCAACTTCATAGATCCTCAAGAACACCTGCATGCAAATATCTCTAACAGAAGTCCAACTTCACAGATCCTCAAGAACACCTGCATGCAAATATTCTGCAATGAAGAGAAACTAGAAAATGGGAAAAGCAGAGCTTAGAAGTTCTCAAAAATGTGAGAGCAAAAAAATGTATTCTAGGTTATATGATCAAAATACAAAAGTTCAACCTTTTAAGGTGAATGAAACCCTAAAAGAAAGAAAGCTAGGTTTGTACATTATAATTAATATAAAATATTAATTATATGCACCTAAGAGAGCTAAAGCACCTAGAGTAATAAATGACTAACTCTAACAATTCTCCCGATGCTAGAGGAAATGCAAAAAATAGTGAAGAAGATCCAACAAAGATATATGTATATTGCATAATATAATACGCTATGTAAAATGACATGTGCAACCCTCGATAATCTCTATAGAAATTCAAATTCATTTTCTATGGATGAAAGACTTTTAGGGTGGATGAGAATCATAGATTTGGATAATCCTAATAACTTTTTGAACATTGATGCAAAGGGGGAATTATGTGCCAATATACGCTATACTGAGATACCAATGCACTAGCATGGAAGACCCATGTCCATGAGAAAAGGAAAGAAACCCATGCAACAAAAATTAACTATTACAAAGGAAGTATTTGAATAGATTGTTGAGTCTATAATGAATGCTATGAAGAATATTTCTTATAATCTTTCCTCAGAAATTAGAGAAAGATTGCCTCAACATGAATTTCTTGAATCAATGTGTGTTGTGTTTCCTAGTTACTGGAGTTTAGTAAGTGCTAAATATTTTTGAGATAAGTTAATGGTTTTGATAGATCAATTTTGTAAAAGCAAAGAAATCAATGGGGTGACTATAAATGGAGTTTTAGATCAATCTTGTTTGAGAGAGTAGTCTTGTCATTTTGCCTATATAATGATGGAACAACATGATCTTATGTAGAACCCCAAAGAAGAAGGGTCAATAACCAAACTTTGGACAAATCTAGCTCAAAGAGAAGTGTTGTGAGATTCAATATCAAAAAATTTCAAGCTTACTAAATTATGTTTGACCATGATATTGGGGTTTGTAGAGGATGAGAGATTTTTTAGTGCTTTAGGGTTCCTAAAATCAAAGCTAAGAAATAAACTAGATAAGAATTTGGAAAATTGTCTAAGGTTGTATACATCTAGATATGAAATCAATAATTTTCCTTATGAAAGGGCACTAAAATTGTGGATGAAGAAATGCCAAAGAAGAGGTTTGGGCAACATTTCAAACAATGAGATTAGTAACTCAGGTAGTGGTGTTACTGTTGGTAGTGGTAAGATTGATGTTGAAGTTGAGGATTACTATTAAGATGATGAAGGAGAAAAAATGGAGCATGATGGACTATTTGAACTTGATGCTACGGAATCAAAAGAATCAGATGATGAGATGATATGGCAAGTTTAACAATTATGGTATGATGTGTCAATTTTGAATTATTACCTGAATCTAATCATGAACCATCTATCATGCATAACAAGTTATATCATTTTAAAAATTTCTAATGTCAAAAAAAAAGTACATTTTAAGTTAGATGATGCCATGATTCATGAATCAAGATTCATTCAAATTTTACCATTACTAATACTATTATTTTCTATTTATGTGATTATGCTCGTATGATACATTTTTATGGTACAATGACAATCCTTGATGATTTTTGTCAAAATATAGCAAATAAAATGATAAAATTCAATGATTTTAATTTGCAAAAGTTAAATTTGAATTCCCAATTTCATAATCATGAGTTATAAGTACTAAATTTACAACTATAACATTTAGCAAATGACCCTGAATTCCCTTCTATACAAATATAGAAATAAGGGAGAAACAATAGCTTCAAGTCATTTTGCCTCATGGGAAGAGTCTTAGACTCTTATACTAGCATCAAATTCAGTATTAGTTACTTTTTTTGCATTTGCATTTGATAGGCCTCTGCCTGGTAAGCAAAATAGCATTTTAATTTTGTTATGTTTATCCTATTCAAGGATTAAAGTTCAACCTTTAAAACCATATAAAAAAATTAAAAAATAAATTAAATTAAACACTACAAAGATGATTAAAATCACTTTCCAAGTGTCACATTATACATACTCTGATGCCTAATGGATGTCTTATGATATGACTAAAGATTCGGTCAACTTTTTTAGGATGTTGAAGTCTACTTTGTTTGGTGTTTTAACATTTGTTATGTTATAGTAGATGACCTTTAACTTTGTCAGACTTCCATATTTGGAAGATTTACTTGAAATAAATTCTACATCCAATAGTACATTCAGATTCACCACTAGTTTGATGCAATTCAAAATGCCTTCAGGAGTTGAATCCTGAGGAAGCTTGACTACTTCAAACATCATTTTGGCCTCCAACTCTTTTTGGTAAGCTTCCCTACTAATGAATATCATTGATGAATTACTAGAGAAAGGAGTAGGCAAACCAAGACTTATCATTAATTTTTCTTTGTCATCCATCTTAGTGAGTTTTTTCCCAATTGAGTTCAAATATTCCTCTCCTTCCCTTATACTCTAGCATTTTTTAATGATAGTTGTTGTCTTTACTGATGCACTAATGTAGTCATGAACTCCTTGGCTAGCCAAATACTTGTCACTATGTGTGTTGATTATTTGTATAATCTATCTTGCATTCTTCTCAAGCTTAAAAAGGTCATTGTTCTTCTCAATCTGCTCTTTGATACTCCACAAATAGCTTGAAAAATTTGATGCAATTCTAACCAATCACACAACCTATAGGTATTTTCCATAATTTTCGCTCACATTTTTTCTTTAATTAGCTTCACTAAATTTTTAATTTTTTCATTTGACTTAGACAAGTTGTTCTCCAAGGTTTTGATTGTTTTACTAGCTTTTTGTACCTCTTGCACCATTTGTGACAATTGATTTTCAATTTGTTTCTTTATTTCCTCTACTTTCTCTTCCCACTATTTTGTTTTTTCCTTCTCATTGTCCAATTCCTTATTTATGTTACCAATTGTATGTCCACTAGATTCCAACTTTTTGAAAATATCTACTATAGTTTTTCTTTCATCATCAAGTTTTTTATTTGTTTCTTACAATTTTTCCCCAAGTTCTTTGAGTTTTTCATTGGCTTCCATATTAACATGGTTCAAAGTATCACTGAGTTACTTATTGCTCTGTTCCAATTGCTCCTTCAACATCTATAGTTTTGGTTCTCTCTCTACATTTACATAAAATAGATTTTTATTCCTTTCTTCCAATTGTTCCTTCAAAATTTTTATTTTTTCCTCCATATTTTCTAGTTGAGGTTGTACACTTGGTCCTTGAGAGGAAGCACTTGTAATCCTTTTCTTGATTTCTTTGTGCCTACTATCTATTGCTTTCTCCTTTGCCTTTGTATTTTCTAGGTCTTCTTTTAACTTTTTAATTGCCTTCTGTAGCACTTTTTTCTCTCTCTCCACCTTGAACAGTGAACTATAGACCATAGATTTGGTCTTTTTTTCTATATTGACTTTGTCCACATTTTGTACTTAGGAGAAATCCATAGATAGTGTGCTAAAATGAAAGTTTGATGGATTTAACTCACTCTCTGGTGGATTATTATCTAGCTATGGGGGACAAACAATCATAAACTCTATCATTTCTTTATTTGTGTTATATGTTGGAAATATCCTACTCGATGTAGGTTCTTGAGATCGAACGACATCAAGTACATCCTTCTTGAATGCCTTATTATTTTTTCTATTCATCTTTGGGGTTTCTTGAAAATTTGATACAAAATTATTAAATTCAAAAGTTGGGTCTGCTAATACAATTTGATGCTTGAAAGGACAAAGAGCACTTGCAACATTGTACTTGTCTCCACTGATGCCCGAGGTTGTAATAATTGCATTTTGAGGATTACCAATACCAACAACATCACCCCTTCCTAATCCTACCCCACTGCCACTAACAAGTGGAGTTTTTGGATTGTTCTAAAGGTTTTTTGTTGAGGGAGTTGAGAGTAGCATTTTATCAATATCAGTATCCAAAACCTTTTGCTTCTATGCATAGTGACCTTCAACTCTAGGGGCAGTGATCTTGTCAAATTTCAGTTGCATCACACCTTTTGTATAGGAAACAACTTGGGAGGTTATATATCCACCTGGGAAAAAAAAATTTGGGTTCACCATTTTTTGAACCTGATGGGTTATCTGACTCATCTCCAATGTTTGGTTTATGGCCAGATTTTGGTGCATATGGTACCTAAAGTGGATACCGATTTCCTTGACCTGTTATGCCAAGCCCACCATCACCTGGATAACCCATATTTTCTATCATATTTTCCCCTATGCCATATTTTTCCCTTGTTTTTTGATTAAATACAACATATTGTCCAGTTACTGTTGAATCAAATGTACTACTACTTGGAGCAATGAATTCAATGGAACCAATGGCAATGCATGTGGCTATGGATGAAGGATCCTTACAAACTTCATACTCATTATCCTCATCAGCTACATCACATTTTTTTATTACTGCATTTGGATGCTCATTATCCTATAATTTTCTAAATGTTTCATCCTTAGCCAAGTCTTCAAAATCTACAGAGGTGTTTGCTTCGTCGAGATTCTTCCTCGTCTCCCAAAACACATTAATTTTTTATCGACACCACTTTGCAGCTACACAATCATGATTTATGGCATCTGGAAGATGTTTTTTACTTGGATGATATGCTTTATGGTAGAAATTGTAGGATGTCACGAGCTACACTTTTTCTTTAATTCTATGCAATTTTTAAATTTGTGCTGACAATTCATGTATTGAATTTTTTTTTCACTGGATCATTTTTCCATCTTTATTTTGACCTCTTCCCATGAGTCCATATTTTTAAATCTTTCAACCAATGGCACACTCTTAGGTTGACATTTGCTTGTGGAGTTCCCATTCTGCACAAGCTTTGTACCAATTATGTTTTGTGGGTCATACTTGTTGGAAATAGAGATGGAGTAACTAAGAGGGGAGGGGTGAATCAATTACCAAAAAAATTATTTCTACAGATCCTTAGATGTCTTAAAATACAGTTGCTTCTGACACTTGGTAACCACACAAATAAATGCTTAAACTTGATAGATGTTATGTTAAATTTATTAAGCATTTAAAGTGATTAACATGCATGCATAAAGAAATAACATGAACACAAGAGACACCAGATTTAACGTGGAAACCCAATTTGGGAAAAACCACCAAGTAACTAGTTACCAATTTTCACTCTTCTGAAGTGAGCCCTATTAGGAGCCAACCATGTTAAAGGTTACAAAACACACTGTTAGGTGTGACCCTGTTAGAGGATTTGATCACCTTGTTAGAAGTGGCCTTGTGAGAGGTCTTTAAAACAATTCAACTGAATTGTCACCTTGTTAGAGGATTTACAAAATGGCTATCAAACCAACTTTGTTAAGAGATTTTGAATCACTGTTACAATGATTAGAAAGAAACAATGAAGTGATCTAAGATATATGCAACTTATCTTTGCTGAATACAGATCTCTATTCTTCTTCATTAAATCCTCACTGATCGAATGCAACTTTGCGGCTTCATAGGGATGACAAATTCTTCCTCAACATTCGCTCATGTATTTGCTTATACATTCACACTTTTTGCATCCATTCACTTCCTTACTTTTGAATTCACAACTTGACTTTTCATATATATCTTACAGATTGTTTAAGTTGGCTCAATTACAAGTTTACAACAACACAAAACTAAATAAATTAGTCGGCAGAACAAAACAATTAAACTTAATTCTTTAGAATCATAAAATTCTTTGCTGCTGATCCAGCTCGGTGACCACTACTTCAGAATGGTTTCCCTGTGTTAACCAAGTGAAACTCGATAAACACTGCAAACCTTGCAACTTCCTTCAGAGAACGAGTTAATTCGATAAATACTAACCATCCTTTGTTTACCGAGTGAGCTCGATAAAAGATAACATTTCTTCACTTCCCGAGTGAGCTCGGTAAAAGCTAACTTGCCTTTGCTTACCAAGTGAGCTCGGTAAAAGCTAACTTGCCTTTGCTTACCCAGTGAGCTCGGTAAAGCTAACTTTCCTTTGCTTACTGAGTGAGCTCGGTAAAAGTTAACTTTCCTGTGTAATGTTCAGGAATGCTCGGTAGTCACTATAAATTGCTTTGCTAACCATCTGAGCTCGGTAGACTTTGTCTGATGATATTTGTGTAACATCAAAGAAAATACACAATTAACAATTGTATCCAACAATACTACTAGTGCCTGGCAACATCAAATTTTAAAAATTGAAAATAGTTCTTATACCACATTGAATGCTCTCCTCTCAAATGTGAACCCTCTACATCTGACAGGTAAGGAAGGAAAAATGGTTTTCTTTCGTAGACCATGAAACAATACATCTGTGCTTTCCATATGTCATACATATTCCAATGCAAATACCCTCTCTATCACATGTATAGGAAGTTTTTAGGGTTCTACAACTGAACTGTAAAATCTTAATACAATACACTCTTCCATAAAGTAACAATTATCCAATTGAATTTGACTTCCCAGTTAAATTAATCATTTACAAGACATGGGCAATCTAGGAGTTGAAGTGCATGTAATTTTATGATAAAGTGGTGCCAAAAAGAAGTTTACAAAGTGGTTTTGGTTCCCTTGGGGATCACCCATCCTAATCATAGTTGTCCATTCAAATATTGGTTTACCAAAATTAAGTTGAAGCTTGTTTGTTTCAAAAATTTGACGATGCTTTGATAATAGAAGATAGGACAAGTAGGTTGTGTATCTAAATGTCTTCTATGACAATGGGTCTATCCCTCTTTTAATCATTAACAAAAAAAATTTCATGTGATGTACAATGTGCCCAATATAATTATATCTTACGAGTTGTTTTAGATAATGAATATTGAAAATCATTTCCAAAACACTGACACCCACTTTCTTGTTACTTTCCAAACCTAAACCCATTGCAAAAAAAATATCCAATTCATAAGGAGGTTTATGATCATGAGGCAAATTGAATGTGTCTACTAACCCTCTGATATAATAATGTTTTTTATCTGAACCTAACTTGTAATATGTTTCTGCTAGTTTTTCTAGGTCAATGTGGGTTGAGTTTTATTCTTCAAACCCTAGGTCCAATAGTCTACCAAATTCACTCTGCATGATAGGCAAAATTACCTCCTATGTATTTCAATTCACAATTGCCTTTCTATTTTCATTATAGTTTTCAGCATAAACTATTACAAATTTTGGACAAGGGAATACTTGAGGGAACCCCAAATGGGCAATTCAACCAATCCACGTTGCATCATTCCACTTATCTTCAATTACATATTTGATTTCCTTAATACTCCTTCCATAGATAATAGGATCCAAAATATCATGGAATTCATCAATAAAACCTGGCATTTTAACAAGTTTGTGCATGTCAAAAACTAGTTTTTGGGTCCCCTGTATTTTCTTTTGGGTTGCAATTCCACTGCCAGTACCACTCCTTTTGTATGTTTTTTTCATCATTGAAAAATTTACAAAACTATACACAAACACAAATTACAATTTACAAACACAAATAACATTTAAACCCTAAATTTTATTTGTAAATTGTTACTTTTCAAGTTAAATAGCCACTAAAAAGTAAATGATTTAGGCTTACAATGCACGATAAATTGGAAATTAAACCCTAAATTTTACAGCCAATACTAGTTACTAAACTATTAGTAAAAAATGTGTTCAAGAATCAGGATCTTAGTTCTTATCCAGAAAGTTAAAACTGTAATTGATAACTATTTTCTCTGACGTTGTGAGTTGTCAAAGAAGACTAGGTTTCTAATGCTCGCACTCTAATGCTTTTACTAAATCTTGGTCCTTGGATTGGTAATTTGTGCACATAGTAGAAATCCAAGTTTGAATAATAAAAACTAAACCTTACGATATGCACAAAAGAAAATACTCGAGCATGTGTTTGATATTAATTCTAAAGTACATTGTACAGTGGATAGCTACTATCATAATTATTTGTGAAACCATAAACATATGACCATTATAGTATAACTTAGGATTAACTCTAATAGTTATCGCTAATTTATGAAGACTTCTTTCTAAAGACTTATTTTCAAGGGAAATTTTGAAATAAAATTGAAGGTAGCCAAACTCAGCCTGAAATAAATCTTGAGTCATCGATCTTTGATGCTCCAATAGTGTTAGCCATCGATCTTTACATGTCTCATTGATACACCATGGTCTATGTCAATGCCACGTTGCCTTCTTTCTAACCTGATTCATGTATGGCATGTGTCTTCTTTCTACAGCATTTGAGAAAGCGAGACTGCTCTAGTGGAAATTGGCCCAAAATATGACTAGGGCCATTTGATCTTTGTTGATCGAATAGTGTGTATCACTATAAAGGATGTGGATGCTACAATAGATATTACATCACGTATGCTACATGTCCTCTTCCTAGGGAATATGTGAATATAAGTCAATTGTTGCCAAAATTAACCTAAAATTCATTTAGAGTTGTTGATCTATGTTGATCGAATAATGGTCAGCTTGATTCCATGTCTCGAGTGTGTCAATGTGATATCCACCATCCATGTCAAAATGATTATCTAATAGGCACTGGTATTATGTGTATGCCACATATCTTCTCTCCGGAGTGATTTGGGAAAATGAGTTGAGTGCTGCCCAAATCAGCCCAAAATGCATCTCAAGCCATTGATCCTTGCTCATCCAATGATAGTGGTAGCATCACTGGTATCCCCTTTTATTATATTAACACTTGCATCATCATATTAAATTATAACTAGTAGTTGTGCCTTTATGTACTCTCAATGATTAACTAATAGGAATCATTTTTCATATGAATGTGAAAGAAGGATATTTCTACTAAGACCTTTTAGATTTTATATAGCAATAATTAATTTTTAAAATGTTTTTAATTGTTAAATCTTGGAAAATTTATATAATAGTCTAAAAATTCTATTACTAAGAAATATATGATCAAATCCTACACTGGAAATATAATGTAAAATACCTATCAACCCTAATAAATAAAAATCAAATTACCACATACTCGTAGCTTAAATATATATACATAGTTTAACTATTGATAATGAAAATCCATACATAAATGAAGCTCTTGTAAAAGAAGGCAAAGAAAATCATTTTAATTTTCAAAATTAGAATATATTTTTTGTGAATACATATAAATTTTTTTAATTGTAAATAATAAAATAAAATTTGATATTTATTTATTTTTAACGAGTCTCATATGATACCAAAAAAAATTTCTGGGTATGGTTGATAGAATTGATCCTTTTCTATAAAGTTGAAATTATAATTACTAATGTTCATATATAAAATTTAGCATTTGACCTAGAAAAATAGGAGAATTTAAATAGTCACAAATAATAGCACTATAAATACTAAGATTTATACATAATTACTTGGAATGGATATTAAAAACATCATCTAATTAACAAAAATAAAAAATGAAAAATAAAAAGCATTTGTTACACAGTTTTAAAATTATTTTTCTTTACAAATATGTGAATAATTTTATATTTATATTAATTTTCTATCAAATATAAAAGCAATAATTATTATTTTTTAAATTGAATTAATTGAAATTCAAAAAAAAAATTATATTAGTGTACTATTGTATATTGTACTTGAAAAAAAATATTTTGTTTATAATTTATGGTGCCTATTCTACATTACATGAATATCAAATTGAAGTAATTAATAGTAATCTATAATGTTGCTTACATGTTCAAAATGTAAATGAAATTGAATGAAAAAACATATATAATAGAAAGTAGATGTGAATCTATGAACGGTGCTACTATGCACATAGTGATTTCACACTTGATCATGTTTGCCATGTGTCTTCTTTCTAGGGTTTTTGGAAAAGGTAGTCAGTTGTTGCCGAATTCGGTTCAAAAATAATCTAAAGTCATTGATCTTTGTTCATCCAATGGTCATTGCAGCATGACCTTGTAACTTTATAATATTAGTAACATAGTTCTTAAATATATTAGAATATTTCTAATTTTAGAAATGAAATAGTTTTTAAATGATACTTTAAATTTGATTGTTAAATCTGATTGTAAAAGTAACTATCGACTAAATTGATTGTTAAATGTGAAACCTCAATAAGTTAATTTTAATTCAATGTTAAATGCTATATTTCTTTTCTTAACAATTTAATAGAAAAATTGGAAAATGATAAAATATTGCATAAGTAAGCATAACAATGATATACAATTTTATATGGAACTCTAGAAATTTCATTGATATTCATTGTCACTTGAAAATTACAATTTGAGGTAAAGTATAGAGACTCTAGAGGCATGTATAATGATTGTAATTTGATAAAACAAAATGAAAAAGTGAAACTAGACTTCAGGGGAAAACCCTAGTACTACTGTACTAGTCATTGTAGAAAGCATAAGACCAGACTAAAGTTATGAGTTATTCTAGCCACAGGTTGTCTTGTGCCACTTCACCCAAGTTATACCATTTTTAGAGAAAATCCAAG